>PVKB01000003.1:1858719-2441455 GCA_004027205.1 Ctenodactylus gundi | reverse complement strand
CATCTCCTTAGAGAAAGTTGATAGGTGGCCCACATTGACCACTTGATGTGTCCTCTTAGTGCAGTCAAGAGATACAATAAAGGTGAGATGTAAGAGGCTATTGCTTGCAAAACACACCAAACTTTTTCAATAAAATCACAATTGAGAGTGGCAACTATAGCTCAGTGGTAAGCATTTGCTGAAAGAGAACATGACCTATGTTCAATCCCCAGCACCTCCCCACAAACACATAGATACATATGATAACGATTAGACATAAAAATATTTAAATTGTCATATGTAGATGTACCACTTCCCCAAAATGAATGTACCAGATTCACCATCAACCTGTAAGTAGTGTGCGGTGTGAGGACATTACAAAGGTTACCATGTCCCTCAGTGATAGGAATTGTCCAGCTTCACTAAAACTTCACTGTGCCATTGTTACATAAGGGATCTTACTGTTAGAACCCCCTCTTCTCTGGCCCATGACTAAATCTAATGGTTTGGCCAAAGCTTTGAGACCTGAGGCGAGACAAAAAATTACACTTAGGAGTGAACCTCTAGTAGGGAATCTTGGCTCTGTTGGAGGCCATCTGTCTTAGTTAGTTTCTTGAGTTGCAATGACTCAATACCCAACATCCACAACTTAGGGATAAAAGATTTATTGTGGCTTACAATTTCAGAAGGTCTCAGTCTTTTCATGGGTGGGCAGCTGGAATCACATTGTGGGACTGGGCAGAGCCAGAGCCAGAGCTCCAATGGCAGAGATCCTCACAGCATGGTGGTACAGAGAGAGACTGGGAGAAAGGCCAAACCAGCACACGCCCCTCCAGGTCAATCCCAAGCAACTGTCCCTTCCAGCCAGGCCCCACCTTCTAACCCTATGCAGTATCCATAAGAACATGAGACTTTTGGGAGACACTGCAGATCTAAACTACCTCACCATCTGTCCTTGAGGATTGCTTTTAGAAAGGGATACTCATTTAATTTAACTTCAGTTTTTGGAAGGCCGATTCCATTCTAGTTGAGTAACTAGACTTCAATAATTTTGGGATTTACTATGTCCTTATGTCATTAGTACAGTTCATCTAGTGTGTGTGTGTGTGTGTGTGTGTGTGTGTGTGTTGCACATGCATGTGTGTATTACTGGAGATCAAGAGCAAGTCATTCATGCTAAGCTACATCCCCAGTCCTTTTTTATTTTTGATTTTGAGATGGAGTTTCACTAAATCTCTAAAGTGCCTAGACTGGGATCAGACTTGCAATACTCCTGCCTCAGTCTCCCAGAATGCTGAGATTATAGGCTTGTGCCATTGGGCCGGGAAGCTCATCTATTAAGTATACTTCCTGTGACATTTACTCATGTCATTATCTTTTTCTTTAAGCATTGTGCTCCTGAGAAAAGAATCCACATGTTTACTGTAGGGCAATAAACAATGTGATCCATAAACTCACGCGGTGATCATCTCCTTATTTTAGCCAGATGAACCAGGTATTCAGATGAAATGGCTTTCTCCAAGACAGATCCCTGATCAAACCTGATGCTATTCACTAAGTGCCTTAGCCAGGACATTCTGCTAAGGAACAAACTCTTTTTCAGCAGATATCAGAGGTCTATTTACCTGGGCATCCAATTACCTTTCTGTCTCCCTTTCTTCAAAGAAGTAAGTGGAAGTAGGACCGGCTACCTTAGCACCTTGTTCCTAGCCACTCATAGAATTCATGCCATACTTACATCATTTGCACTTGTGTTACTGTAGAATTTATCAATAATAAATTTTTATTTTAAAAAGCAAATGTGAACAATTACATTTAAAAAGTTATCTCAACCATCAGATGTCTTTGAACTTTTCTAGTCTGTTTATATAAGTGTCCCACTTATTTGTGTTTCAAAAAGTAATGTTGTTTTAGGAATTAAGACAAGATTTTTCATTTAAAATATCTAGATTTGTAAATATTAACAAATGGATAATAATATTGATTTTGTCATTAATCCATACACAATTGTAGTTAAGAATTTTCAGGTCATTGTTTGAAAATGTGGTGAAACCCTTTGGCTAAAGAAATATATAACAGGCACAGAAACATTGAACATTCTCCCACCTGTGTCATAGGAGCATCTATGGACTACAAAAATTGCCATCATAGTTGATCTAGCTGGCAGTCCAAATGCTACTGTCATTTCAAAATAGTATAAACACGAAAGATATTCCAACTTCTCTACAACTGTAATGTCTTATAAAATATCTGTAGTGATTTCAGTTTGAGAGAAAGTCACAAATGATACCAATATTCATACTGTGTACTTATTTGCCTGCTTATAATTCAAGGGCACGTTAAATTTTAATTATGTTGATGAAAATATGCATGCAATTTTTTCTATTAAAGTTATTAGAATCCCTACAAGATAAAATTTTAATCGACAATAAAACTACATTTTGTGTTTTTTTAAAAAAAATACATTTATCCTTAAAAAACATAAATAAACCATTTCTGAAGAAGAAAAAGTTTAGGATATCCTGAGTTCTATCTTCAGACTTCTTGGAATTTCTGGTTTAGAGCTGCAGAGGCAAGATACCCCCAAATATGGACATGCTAGAAGGCATGCTGCCCCAAAATATGGACCTCTTTTTTTTTTTTTTGTCCTTTTCTTTTTTGAAATAGGGTTTTTCTCTGTGGTCGAGGCTGGTCCTGAATGCACTACGAAGCCCAGGCTGGCCTCAAACTCAGGTCAATCTCTCTGTCTCAGCCTCTTATAGCTGTGCACCACCACACTCAGCTTATATGGTGCTGGGGAATCGAACTCATGGCCTTACTCTTGCTGAGCAAGTGCTCTAACCACTGTGTTACTCCTCCAGCCCTGTTTTTACTTTCATTAAATCTTTAAAAAATGATGGTCTAACTATATTTTGAAGTCTTTCTTCTCATGAGCTTCAGACAATACTACAAAGCAAAATAGCATGTAGTTGATGCTCTGTAGTTCTATGAATGATAATTCTATTATTTGTCGAACTCTATGGGTCAGGCACTGCTCAGAATTTCTCTTGCCTGCAAGAAAGGTATTTGTTACTGTCTTAGTTACTTTTTCATCTCTGTGACTCAATGCCCGACATCCACAACTTAGGGAGGAAAGATTGTTGTAGCTTACAGCTTCAGGGGATCTCAGTTCGTTCATGGGTGGCAGCTGGGAAATGGTGGAATCACATGGTGGGGCTGCAGCTAGAGCTAGAGCTGCCTGGGTGACAGAAATCCTCATAGCATGGTGGAAAAAAGAGAGACTAGGAGGAAGGGTGGAATCAGCACATTCCCCTCCAGGTTAAGCCCTAAGCACTTGCCCACTCGAACCAGGCCCCACCTCCTAATGTTATACGGTATGCATAGGAAAATGAGGCTTTTGGGGCACACTCCAGATCTAAACCACCACAGTTACACTGTTCTGAAAAATGATAGCCATGTCACTCTCATTTTATAGATGAAAAACCTGAGATGCAAAGCAATTCTGTGAGTTGTCCATGGCCACACATGCATGACAGTACTGATTTTCAGATCTAGGGAGGATGGTTCCATGTAATTTCTCAAAATCACTGTGTATGCCAAATGAATCAAGAACGTCTTCCACGTATAATCCTAACCTACTTGCCAGTTTTTTTTTTTTTTTTCAGTTTTGAAACATCGACTGATGCTCTCAGGTAGAAAGTATTTTAGGCTGGACATACTGTGTTTTTGTTAGGAAAGATAAACCAAAATACAGCCAATAAGCACACTGCTCCTTCTATGCCAATGACTGCTCTAAGCCCCTGATTATGTGCCTTATCCTTCCTATGTAACTCCTCTCCTCGCTGGGAGCACAGTTCAGTGGTTAGAGCATTTGCCTAGCAAGTGGACGGGACCTTACATTCCCCAGCACTGCACAAACTGGGCATGGTGGGTCATCCCTGTAATCCCAGCACTGGAGAGGCTGAGAGCGGTTACCATTCCTGAGCAAAACAGGTTAATCTTGGCCTGGACTATGCCTTGGAGCATGGAAGGCCACGACCTGGAGTGACAGGTGTCTGAAAGTGGTCTGTTTAAGCCTGGTGCAAGTGTGTCCTGTCCCCATTTGGTAAGTTGAGTTGCTGTTGAAATAGTAGCATAGCAAAGAGGGGGGGGGGGGGCAAGGCTCAGCCTCCTTCTTGCAGCGGCAGTGTGTGCAGTGCTTTTTTCTCGTTACCCTGACGGCCAGTCGCCCTTGAGGCTGTGTATATAAGCCTTTAATAAACTGAGCTCAGGGACTCACTCCTATGGAGTGCCCTGGCCCCTCAGTAGCCATCTCGAGGGAGCGTTGTGTGCATTGTCATTTCTTCCTTGCCGTGTGCACTAGCTATCACTGGCAAGTGACAAGCTTTACAGACAGCTGAGGCAGGAGGACTACCATGAGTTTGAGGCCAGCCTGGTGACATAATGAGTTGAGGACTAGCCTGGATACAAAGTGAGATCCTGTTTCAAAAAAAAAAAAAAAAAAAAAAAAAAAAACAAACCAAACCAGACCAAAGCTCTTGTTGATTTATTGAGTCCATTATTGCCTTCATGACATATTTTAATTTTAGATTTGTAGTGGACTACTATAGAAACACATATTTTAACTTCATGGCAGACAAAATGATCAAGATTCGTTGTAACGGACTGAAGGCTTGAGTCTGAAAAATTCATATTTGAATCCCTAACCTAAACAGTACAGTATTAGTTGGTGGTGCCTCTGGGAGGTGGGACATGAGAATGGAGTCCTCATGAATGGGATTGTGACCTTCTAAGAGAAGGCCACGCTTGCCCTGCAGCGTGAGCATGCAAGAAGTCAGCTCTCTGCAACCGGGAAAAGGATCCTCCTGAAAACAGCCATGGTGGCACCCGAGACTGAACTTCTAGCCCCCAGAAATATGAGAAATGAGTATTGTTTAAGCCAACAAGTCTATGGTAATTTGTTAGACCAGTCTAAAATGACTAAGACACTCGTCTAAGAAAAAGGAAACTACCAATCTCAGAAAACAGAAATGCAGGGATTGTGGCATATCCCAGTGGTTAGAGTGCTTGCCTAGATTCTATACCCCAGCACCACATAAGCTGGGTGTGGTGGCTGTACCTGTAATATCAGCACTCAGGAGCTAGAGGCAGGAGGATTGCTGTGTGTTTAAGGCTAGTGAGTTCAGGACCAGCCTGAATTACATACAGAGCAACACTCTCTCAACTCTCTCAAAGAAAGAGGGGGGGGGGGAGAGGGAGAGGAGAGAGAGAGGAAAGAGAGAGAGAGAGAGAGAGAGAGAGAGAGAGAGAGAGACAGAGACAGAGACAGAGACAGAGACAGAGAGGCCATGGCAACTTTACAGGAGCATGTGGCAGATTTACCAGGGCCTAGAGTGTGGCCCCTAACATCCAGGGCATGGATGCACAGGTCTTAAAGAGGGAACCTGAGTGGGGCACTGCAGTATCAACCTCATGTCCTCAGCCTTCTCTTCTGATATTCCTCCTTATTTTCCTTCTCAAATGAAAAGACATGATCATATCTGATTTTTAATACCTGCCTTACTTTGTTTTTATTTAGGAAAAAATAAAAACTTGATTGCATAAAAAGACCTTTACCTCTTCCCTCTCTCTCATCTTCCTACTGCAACTCTGCCATATTCTCATCTGTATTAACCTTTCTCATACCCTCTTCTTGTTCTATGATCTGTCTTCTCTTTAATACCTACCTCTGGGATTTCCGTTTATTATTACCCTTTGCGAGGCAGTGCAAGTATCACCTTTGGTGAAAGTCCTAAAGCTCTTGCCAAATGAACTAATTTTTTTTTCTGTGTCCTTCTACAAACCTCTCTTATAAATAATTCTAACAAAAGGCTAGCGCACCTTACATGGCCTGGTCTCTGTGCAATTAAATATTATGTCTGTGTATTCTTGCAGTGAGCTCAGGACCAGCCTGCACTACAAAATGAATGAATACAAATTAAAAAGGTGGGGTTTTAGGAAAAGGCTGACTCATGTATCAACTGCCGCCATTGAGTGAATGATCACAACGTCTCCAGCACAATGTTAATCATTTTGACTATTTAGTTAATAAAACAAATGTGGGAAATGGGAAAACATTATTTGAAGAGTTGATCTGAATATTATTGTTTCATCAGAATTTCAGGACTCAGGGTTTGTATTATTTGGATATATACGTACTACAGATTCATCTACATGTTAATTACACTCAACGTGGAGGGTTGTGCCCATATATGTCACTTTTTGACCACTTTCTCCCCTTACCCCTACCCCTTCCCTCCCCTTTCCTCTCCTACTCTCAGTGCCTTTTTCCTTTTCCAAGCACTGTTTCTCACCTCTCATCCTGCCTCTGCTCCTCATATTAAGATCTTTTTATACATGTATTTATTTGTTTTTGTTTTTGTTTTTTTTTGAGGCAAGGTCTGAGCTGTAATCCAGGGCAGTCCTGAGCTGACTGTGTAGTCCAGGCTGGCCTGGAACTCATGTCAATATTTCTGCCTCAGCCTTCTGAGTGCAAGGATTTCAGCCGTGCACCACCATGCCTGGTGTATATTAAAATCTTTTTGTACATGTATTTTAGCAATCTCATATGAAAGTCAATATGATACTTAATTTTTTTGTGTGTGGTCCATTTCACCGAGAATTACTGACTCAAGATGACCTCATTTTCTTGCAAATGCTTCATATTTGTCTTTCTTCATGGATCCATAGTATTCTATTGTGTACATATGTCACATTTTCTTTACCCATTCCTCTGTTGAGGGGCATGTAGGTTGTTTGCAGGATGTAGCTATTATGAGTTGTGCTGCCGAAAACCTAGATATGCACGTGTCCCTGTGATATGATGATTTTAGTCTTTTTGGGAAAATGCCCAGGAGAGTTGCACTTGGATCAAATGGGATTTCTATATTTAGCTTTCTAAGGAGTCTCTCAACTGTTCATAGTGGTTGTACCAGTTTACAGTCCCAACAACAGTGTAGAAGAGGATGCAGGGTTTAGAGATTAACATGTTCAAGTCCATATATCTAGTGAGTGAATGTTTGGGTCAAGAGCTTGGGTATTTCAGACACACATATGTACAAGCCTGCTTATATTTTTTGTAAACATTACCTTGGGACAGCCTTGCAAATAATGTTATTATTTAGTAGCTATTATTTATTATGGACCAGGTTGTATTTTTCAGGATTACAAAAATCATATTTTATTTTGAATTTTCAAAATTAACATATTTTGTCACTTTCCCCTACCTGACCTCTCAACACCCTGGCCTCACACACACTTTCCCTCTCCCTGAAGTCTATCTTCCTACTTTCCTCCATCTCTCTTTTACTTTTTATGGTTTGATTTTCTCATATTAGAGAAACCATATGCTATTTAGTCTTTTGTATGTGATTCATTTCACTAAGCACAAGGGTCTCAAGGTGCATCTGTCTTCCTACAAATGACTCAGATTTGTCTTTATGGCACAGTAGTTCTCCACTACGTGTGTATATCACATCTTCTTTATGCATTCACCTGTGGTTAGCCAAATTGGTTTCTTCCAAGATTTCACTGTTACAAATTGTACTGCTCTAAACGCGGGTATGTATTTGTCATTCTTGTATGATGACATTAGTTTTTTTTTTTAGGAACACACTCAGAAAATGTATAGTTGGGTCAAACAGAATACCTATTTTTGTTTTTTTTTTCTTCAGAAATTTCCACACTGTTTTTCATGGTGATTGTGTCAGTTTGAAGTCCCACCAGCAATGCAGGAGGGTTCCTTTTCCCCCACAACCTCACCAGCATTGATTGTTTTTTGAGTTCTTACTACCAGCCATTCTCACTAGCATTAGATGGAACATCAGTGTTGCTTTGATTTGCATTTCTCTGATGGATAAAGATGCTGAATTTTTTCCCACGTATTTATTGGCTATTTGAACTTCTGAAAACTGTGTATTAATTTCAGTAGCCCATTTTTTGGTTCTGTATTTGGAAGGGTCTAATTTTTTTTCCAGTTCTTTGTATATTCTTGGTAATAGTCCTCTGTCTGAGGATTAGCTGGAGAAGATTTTTTTTCCCATTCTGAATGTCCTCTTCACTCTGTTAATGGTCCTCTGCCATGCAGAAGCTTTTTAATTTGATATAATCTCATTTATTGATTCTTAGTGTTATTTTGTGCACTTTAGGCATTTTATTGAGAAGGTCCTTACCCATACCTATTTCTTCAAGGGTTTTGCCTATTTTTCCTTTCAATAAGTTCAGTGTTTCCATTTGAATGTTTAGGTCTTTGATTCATTTTGATTTGATTTTTGTACATGATGGAATTTGTGGGTCTAGCTTCGTCCTTCTGCATGTGGCTAGCCACTTTTCCCATCAGCATGTGTCAGTGAGGCTGTCTTTATTCCAGTGTACATTTTTGGCACCTTTGTTGAAGATCAGATGGCTGAAGGGACTCAGGCATGACTCTGTATCCTCAGTTCTGTTCAAATGATCCACTGTCTCTTTTTGTGCCAGTACCATGTGTTTTTTAATCATTGTTGCCTCATAATATAATTTGATATTTTGTACCAGATTTATTATAAGTGCTTTTTAAATTTTATTTATTTATTTATTTTTTTATGAGATGAGTGAGCATGTTCAGCATGGTATGGCCATCGACCAGTTTTGCAACAAGGTTTTACTTTGCAGTCCAGGCTGGTCCTGAATTCGCTGTATAGGCTGGCCTTGAATTCATGACAATCTTGCCTCAGCTTCCCAAATGCTGGCATTATAGGTGTGCACCTCCATACTTATGTTATGTGGTGCTGAGAAACCGAACTCAGGGCCTTGCTTGTACTAGGCAAGCACTCTGACTGCTGTGCTACTTCTCCAGCCCTGGAAGTACTTTTCTTCTGTACAGTAATTTGTACAACAGTCTTATAAAGGAGGAGCAGTAATCAGTATCATTTTATGTGCATGAAAATGAAAACTTAATCCTCATATCTAGAAAATGTCAGAGGGAAGATTTGAGCTGATTGAGTCTGCATCATAGCCTGTGTTCCTAATAATCATAGTATTTATAAAGCTCATTCAACAAACATTTGTTGAGTGATTGCTAAATACTGAGCATCATACCCAGGGCTAAGGATTTAAAGTGAATAAAACAGAATGTGTGTCTTTTTGGGGGTTAGAGTGAACAAACAAGAAACTTTTGCCACTGATATGAAACTTATTAATCTCAACTACCACTGCCACCAAATAAGAATAATGAAGGCTTGTTCTTTTTTTTTGGTGATTTTTTTTTGGGGGAGGTGGGATGGTTACAGAGATTGAGCCTAGCACCTTCACACTGAGATATGTCCCTGTTCTATTTTTTACTTTTGATTTTGAGATAAGTTCTTGCTAAATTGCTAAGTTGTCCAGGCTGGGCTCGAATTTGCAATTGGCTTCCTTCAGTCTCTTGGAGTGCTGGGATGGACAGTTCCCTATCACTCATTGGCCTGGCTGAGGGTTGACTGCTTTCCAAGGACTGTCCTGAGTGTTTTGTAGGCATTAACTCATTTAGCTTTATGATTTCTTTCCAAGGTCATTATTGTTATTATTTGCATATTTCTTTGGAGATAGGTTCTCACTCTGTAGTCCAGGCTCATCCTGAAGTAACTGTGTAGCCCAGGTTGGCCTTGAACTCTCAGCAGTCCTCTTGCTTCAGTATCCCAAGTGCTAGGATTACAGGTGTATGCAACCATGCCCAGGTTCTTATTTTCATACTCAAGAAATTTGGAACAAAGATGTTAGGATGTTAAGCAAAACAAAACAAGCAAAAAGAGTAAAAAACCAAGTTGTCCAAGCTACCAAGTAGATGTATTAATAGAGGTAGTATGCCTCTAGAACCTAATAACTTAAATGAATATTGCTTGTAATTTAGTTTTCCTGGAGCATGAACAAATGCTGTTGTTCACAAACTAGCTTCAGTCAATATCCTCAGTGTGCTATAGACAGGAAATTTGTTAAAGAAGGTGCAGTTACTCAAAAGTTCAGCAGAGGGCGAAAGGAAGCAGTATTTGTAATGTGTTGCTTTATTACAGCCGTAAAATGCTGTGAAATTGACCATCTTCAAAGTTCCCCCTTGTTCTAACCTTCCATGATGATCTTTGAATAATTTATTTAGTTCAGTGTAATAAAAAAGAAACAGTCCCTACTCAAAATACATGTATGTAAATAACCAAGATTTAAAAAAATCTAATGTATTTATTTTAATATTTATTGAATGTTAAGAACATCTTTAAGGAAGTAAGGATGTAAAATAATATACATCCTGAAAGACATCAAGGCCTCATCAAGGCCCTCACTGTTGAAGGATAGGGAGGTAGTTTGTGCATAACAAGTGAAATATTGCTGTCTCCTTAAAATAGAATTAAATTTCCCAAGCATTTATGAGCCACCTTCAGTGCTCAATGTGCCAGTTCAGGCTCTGAAGAGGGGTGACGCAGTTGCTGCCTGAGGGAATTTACAGATACTCCCAAGGTATAATAGAAGACAGGATAGGCCGGACTAAGAACACGATGCTGTATCGGAGGTCCGGAGAGTTAATGGAAAAATGAGATACTCCTCATTCTAAAGGGAGGTACCTGATCCTTCACATGGAAACTTCAAAAGTTGTGGTCTGAAACCATTTCTACCACCTGCAGTGCCTCATCTACCACCAGCCTACATTTAAAAATTGAAGTTAAAGAGATTTCTTTGGAGAGGAATTGACAAAGGGCTTTGCATTTCATCCACCATCCTCTGGTGGAGAAGAAAAGGGTGCATTTGCTGATGTTAGAAGTTCTCCAGACAGACACAGATGGAAAGTGCAGAGCATGCTGGGAAAGAGGAGATTGTCCCAGTGCTGATACAGCGAGATTTATTTCAGGGATTTGGGAGTGTGGCTGCCGGCATAGCAGACTCACTTTGAGCCATTCTTGGTGGTCTAAGATGTTTCTGGTGTCAATGATGCAAAAGGCGTGAGTTCACATAACTTTCTGACCTGGGCCTAGCAAGCACAAGACCCTGAGTTCCATTCCCCAGCATCACATAAGCCGGGTGTGGTGGTGCACACCTGTTAACCTAGCATTGGGGAGGGCAGAGGCAGGTGGATTGCTGTGAGCTGGAGGCCAGCCTAGGCTACTTGGTGAGTTCAGGACCTGCCTGGCCTGCAGAGTGAGACCCTGTCTCAAAAAACGAACAAAAATATTTGTTGATTCTTGGTTCTATCTCTTGTGCTTTGGATGTTTTATTGAGAATGGTCCTTGCTTATGCCTCAGTGTTCAAGGTTTTTGCCTACTTTTTCTACCAACAGGTTTAATGTTTCCATTTTATTGTCTAAGTCTTTGACCTATTTTGATTTGATTTTGGTGCATGGTGAGAGTTGTGGGTCTAGGTTCATTCTTCTGCATGTGGTTAGCCAGTATTCCTAGCATAATTTGTTCAAGAGGCTATCTTTACTCCAGTGTATATTTTTGGCCCCTTTGTCAAAGATCAGATGTCTGAAAGTACTTGGGGATGTTTGGGCACCCTCAATTCTATTCCATTGATCCATCTGTATGTTTTTGTGCCAATCCCATGACTTTTTTTTTTTTTTATCACTGTTGCTGTATAATATAATTTGGTATCTGGTATTGTGATGCCTCCTGGTTTAGTTTTGTTGTTTAGGATTGAGGAGGATTGTTTTGGCTATTCTGGGCCTTTTGTGGTTCCATAGAAATTTTCAGATCATTTTTTATAGTTCTATAAAAAATGCTGCTGGTATCTTGATAGGGATTGCATCGAATCTGTAGATCAGCTTAGGTAGTATAAATTAATGGACTTCCAGGCATTAAATAAAAGAAAATTATATACAAAAAGAAACCATGGATACAAAAAATTAATCTACTCTTTAAGAATCCCATGAGCAGAAAATCAAGTAAGACTGTGAAGAAATCTTCATTTTATATCACTAGAAAGTATTCATAAAATGTTTCCACTCACTTTCTAAAACTAAAAATTATCTTTCTTTTTTATTTTGAAACAGGATCTCACTCTGTAGACCAGGCTGGTCCTAAATTCACCATGCAGCCCCGGCTGTCACTGGACTCAGCAACTCTCCTGCCTCAGCCTTCTAGGATTATAGGTATGTACCACCACACCGAGCTTTGTGGTGCTGGGGAATCAGACCCACGGCCTTGGGCTTGGAAGGTAAGCATTTTAACCGCTGTGCCATTCCTCTAGCCCCTGTTTCTTATTATGATAAAAAATATTGTGACTTGGAAAATTGGCAGGCTGTCCTTTGCCCAGAACTTCAGATGGACTTCTGTGGAATACGAAGTATTGGGTGTGTCATCCTCTGACTTTTTTTTTTTTAATCAATGGTAAATTATTTTTTGTTTGGGGAGTAAACAAAAGTAAAAGTAAAAGCGACCTCACTCTAAACACCTTGTATAGAGGCCAACTTGCCATTTCATCTGTCCTTGAACCCAGACCCCACAGGTAGTGCACTAATTATAATTTTAAATCGTAGAAGATGGTATATGCACAACCCCATCTCCTCAAGTTCTTTTCTAGAGGGCCACTGTGGGAGTTTTATGCATCTCTAAGAGTCTCAGGATTCTATCCATGGTTCCCTCCCCCCACCCCACCCTTGGTATTAGGGATTTATCCTAGGGCTTTTACATTGAATTATATCCTCAGCCTATCTTAGAAAATATTTTATTTATTTCAGTCATTTTATTGTTTGGCACTGGGGATGGAGCTCAAGGCCTTCACACTCAGCTATATACCCAGCTCATATTTTTATTTAGTTTTTATTTTGAAACAGAGTCTCATTAAGTTGCCCAGGCTTGCTTCAACTTATGATCTTCCTGCCTCAGCCTCATGAAGTGATGGGATTATAGGCCTACATCACTAGCCCCAGCTATTAGGGAATATTCTAGTGGTAAGATACTGTGGCCGCAACTGTCTCCAGTAGAGAAGAGCTCACAAGTAGCTGCTTTAGAATTGGGCTGCAGGCCTCCTATAGCAGGTGTGTGCAGGACGCCCACAGAGGGGAGGACCCCAGGAATCAGGCAAAATAGAGGCAGAAAAGTCAACTCCATGGGATTCTTAAGAAACTTACCAGGGTACCCACAACTAGCAACTGTACTGATGTCACCTAGAGGGACTGCACATGGATTGTAACTCCACTTGTTCCGAAGTCGTGCCCTGTCTCTCCAACGTCTACCCTCCTCCCATTACACATATATCAGGGAGATGGGGCCAAGGAGGGAAAACAGTCTGCGCTCACCTGCACTGCTCCGTGGTGTAGGGGACAGAGTGGAGTTGGGGTGTGTTCTCTGTGCTTTTTGTATTTAGATCTATAATGGCATTGTGTAGTTCTTGGTTTGTTCTCACTCTGCACTCTCTCTTTTTGTCTTTAATATTGCTTTAAACCTTATTTTAAACTTGATTTTATGTTCTCATGAACTACTCTGTCACGACTCACTTGCAGGGAGATTTTTCCTGTGGGGTCTTGCCTGCTTCCAGGCTGGGGTCCTTGTCTGTCTCCCCCTTTCTCATAGTTATTTACTTCTGCTGCTCACAAGTCTGCTACCTTGTGTTCTTCCTTTCTGTCTCATTTGTACGGTGGTTTCACCTAGACCTTCCCTTCCCTGTTTCAATGTGGGCAATTGCCCTTGTGTTTCAATTTTCTTGGGCTCAGGGAGGACGAGAGGGCTCAGCTGTCTCTCGACACAGCCTTGGGGGAGAATCTGCACCCTGCTTTCTCCTGGGATTCCAGCATATGTTTTCTGGACTCACACCTATCCATCTGTTGGGATTTGTCTTCAATACGTTAAGAAATATTGTTGGACTTCAGATTATTTTAGTTGTCTTAAAGGCTGCTTCCTTGCTTCCTTTAAGTTGTCTAGGATTTTGTCTTGCTTGGTGGATTTTCTACTACTGTCACTAGCTTTCAGGTGTTTTTCTCTCTGCATTCATCTGTTTTGCTCCCAACACCCATGTCCCCCTCCACAAAGGAAAGATTAATAATTAGTGGAGAGTTTTGTTCCTGTATCAATAATACAGGGGTAGGTTACTTTCCTTCAGGCACTAAGGATGCTTCTCTTCTATTCGCCTCAGAGACTTCTGTTCTAATTATTTTGTCATATTTTTTCTTCCTTTCGTCTAAATCACTATTTACTGTTGGAAATAATTAATTCTAGGTGAATTTTCTGTCACTGTCTCTTTTTCCTCCTAGCTTGGTGTTACCAAAATAGTCTCAGTTGTTTCTTTTTCTGGCAGGATGCAAAAAAAAAAAAAAAAAAAAATTGGGATGGGACTTTTTCCTCCTTGGAAAATTCTTTGTTTTGTCTGCAGATACCCGTATCTCATCCAAATCTGTATTTCCCGTGATGTGGGGTGGGGTTGGGAAGAGATTTTTTTTTCAGGATTTTATTTGCCCATATTCCCTACCTAGTGTTTATTTGGAGGATGATATTGAGAGGTTTGTTACACTGCTTTAACCTTTGTTCTGTAAATTCTTGGGAACTTCTATCTCTCTGTCCTTTAATTTATTTATTCACTTATTGAGACAGAATCTTGCTCTGCAGTCCAGGCTGGTCTTGAACTCCAGGGCTGGCCTTGAATTCATGGCAGTTCTCTGTCTCAGCCTTCCAAGAGCTGAGATTATAGGCAAACCTCAACATGCCTGGTTTTCTGTTTCATTGGGGATTTGAACCCAAGGCCTTGCACTTGCTAGCCAAGCACTTTAACTGCTAAGCTACGTTCCCAGCCCCTGTGTCTTTCTTTAATGACTACCCATTTTTGAAGGCTGTGACATATCCTCCCCCCTTCTTTTGAATGCTACTGATGTGTTTTAGCTGTGTTATCCCTCCTCTCATTTGCTAGTCATGTAATTATGTTTTCTGAGTGAATACAGGAAACATCCTAGTGCTCTGGGAAGCTGAGGCAGGCAGATGGTAAGTTTGAGCCCAGCATGGGTAACTTAATGACTTAATAAGACTCTGTGTCAAAAAAAAGAATTAAAAAAGACTGGGGATATAGCTCAGTGTAAAGACCCTGAATTCATTCAATCAGTAGTACTGGGAAAAAAGTTCAGCAGGGGGAAGATTTTTTTTAGATTTGGTTGACCTCCAATATTTAAACCGTGAATTCTTTTATTCCTACTTATCCATTGTAGAAATTATAAGTCATAATATTTAAGATATTTGCTTGAAATACAGCTTATTGAAGAAAGAGGCAGAACAGAGGCACAATTTGAATCTAGACCTGTCTTTCATCCTGTAATCACTAGTCTATTCTGTCATCAATGGGGGAAAGGCAGGAGTCTTAAATGGGTGACTGATGAAATCAAACATTCATTTTGGGTTTGAGAGTGTCGTGTGGTCTGATAGAGGAATGTGAAATGCATTTCCAGAGAGAAAACTATGGAAACAATGAGTCAAGCTAGGAAGGTTTTATAAAATCAGATATACAGTAATAAGGGCCTGAGGCAGAGAGGAACTTTTTCATTTCTTAAGGTTTTGAATTTGGTAATCAAGGTCTTTATTTCCTGAGGTTTCTAGGGTGCCATCATTTTTTCTATCACACATTCAACTTTGTAAGAATTTTGATTAAAATTTGGGATCTTCATGTTAGGAGTCAAGGGAAGGAGTAGTTTGTAGTTGTTTCTTTTGCCATGCACTAGCATGAGGCCATCAATAGATCACCTCAACTCACTGGGCCTCCTGTTTTTGAACTATAGAAGTTGAATTAGGTCTTCTGTCATTTTTCTTTTCAGGTCTTAGCCAACACCTAACCTAAAGCAGATGGATAAATGACTTTCAAAGAATAAAGGTCTTAGAACCTTCCAGTGATGAAAAAGAAATTATTTACAGTTCTTCAATTAAAATAGATATTTATTAAACATATATTATATACTAATTTTTGCTCTTCCTTATTACTTGAAGTCCATGGGGTCTCTAACCTGACAATGAAGTAAATTGAAATTCTGTTGTTCATTGCTCAGTCCAGGAGGTACTTATCAGCTAACTGGAATCTAAGCTTCTATTACAATGACTAAGACAAACTCTCACCCTATGTGAACCTTCCATTTTAATGGGGAGACAGACTGTTTCCCAAGATATAATTTAAATAAAATAACCTTCATGATAAAGGTCTAGCAACACACTTTGGCCGAGTCACAAAATGAGTCATTTCTCCTCTGCAAAAATGGGGGATGAGGACCATTTGTGGCTGGAAGGATGGCTATGACTTAAATAGGCAGAGATGGGAAGTGAAGAAATCCTGTGAGTAAATGCAAAATTCTATGAATGTGTGTGACATATTTTAGGAAATGTGAAGAGTCCAGCATGGCTGGGACATTGAATGTTGAGGGTCAAGAGAAAAAGAGTAGAATCTTCGATGGTAAACTGAGGTCAGATAGTGGAGACTTTGCATGGCATAGAACTTGTTGGGTTATATAAACACAACTTTCAGAGAAGGATGCTCCACTATGCCCAAGAGGAAGATAAGCAAGGCATCAATATGAAGAAGGATGAGAGAGGTAAGCAAGGCAGGCAGGGGATCCATTGAGGCATCAAGGAGAAGAAAAGAAGAAATATTAACAGTGAGGTTGCTCGTTAACAAAGGAAGGGGGCCAGGCTAATGAAAAATACTCCAATAGAAGCCAAAAATGACTTGGCTAAAGAAGCCAGGCTTGGGGAGTGGGTGTTGCATATGGAAGAGAAAGCAAATACAATTCATCACAAACTAGGTACTTGGCTGACTTCCTTGCGGCCTTCTTTGTGCATAGTTTGAGTTGGGAAATAAAAAAGGACAACAGCGATGCAACAGGAAGGCAGAAGTACTCATGGGTCACCATATTCGTGTATGGGCATGGTGAAGATTTGGAAGATTTTCTATAAGCAATGGAAGCTCATGAAGGGATATTACCTGAAGAACAGGATGGTCAGCCTCCTCCCTTTCTCATATCCTTCCTCATTCTGGCTGGATTCAGAAATGTTAATTTCTTTGAGTCCTGTGTCTTGTTAACCTTCTCTGAAATTCTTCCTGCAAAACACACACTTAGATCAAGCCAATTACCCACCTCTTCTGTCCCTATGTGTTGACTGTGTGAACTCAAATAATTCTCTACTCGACTTGGGTATGAATCAATCCATGCCTAGAATATCATTTTAGCCTCATTAGTAACAAAATTCTTTCAGTATTTCCTTATTTACTTTTATTCTCCACAGTTGCCAGGTAAGATAGTTTCTAGTCTCAAATGTTCTACTCTGCAATCCCAGTCCTCAAACTCAGCAAATAACTTCATCTCCCACTTCAAAGAGAGAATGAATGTTGGCTTTCAGAAACTTTCTCAACTTCTTGCCATATTTGCAAAATTAGCTGCACCTCTATCCACCTGTGTTATTTAAAGAAAAGATTACAAATGTTAGAAAGTGAAATTGCATTTTAAACTATAGAAGTTTATGTTTTCTTCCATAAGAAGGTTGGGATCAGAGATCAAAGGTGAATGGGAAGATTTAGGATTGTTATTAGAAGACTGAGGTTGGAGAATCAAAAAGTAAGTTAAACCACTGAGTATTATTATTAGCCAAGTTTTACTGGCCCATAATCAGAGCTTATTGTCACTTTTTTTTTTTTTTTTTTTTTTAGTATAGAGGTTATCCAGAGTCACACTGTGTTATTAGACAAGTTGTGATTAGAATTCAAACTTTCTGATTTAATGTGTTTTGGTAACCTGATTGAAGATAGTGTTTTTGGCCTGTGGAGCCATGGTATGGTTGATTATTCAGAACCTCCTGGTCCTGTGGCTTTGTATACATTGAATCAGTGGCATTCATTACTTTTGGGGAGGACAATACACTGAGAGAAAAGGAATCTTTTATCAATTTTCAATCTCTAGGCCATTTTCTTGAGGTTCTTGTAAGATAATTGTCTTGAAATCCAAGATAATTAAAAGAGAAAGTAGGCTTCTGGTATCTAAATTACAACAGCAAGCCTTTATAAAATGAGAAAAAAGTTTAGTTCTTTGAAAATAGACTTTTACAATGAACAATAATGTAGAAGGCATGGAGGATATGCTCCAAGGAGGGCACAATATGTCATGAGAAAAGTAATGTCTGGAGAGGAGTTAGGAATGTGTGGAAGATAAGTGAGTTAGAGGTGAGACGTCACCTTTTACTTATAATGCAACATAATGGGTGCATAATTTGGGGCTAGCTTGGAAATATCAGTATCTGAGAGATTAGAGGCCTTTAAGAAAAATCTTGCTGTAACGTGAAGTGGTCACTTAACCACAGAAATGGTTACCAGACCAGTCACTGGTAAACAGTGCTCAGTGAAGGTTGTGAAAAAGGTTTTGTGTGTGTGTGTGTGTGTGTGTGTGTGTGTGTGTGTGTGTTTCCGTGTGTCTGTGTGTCCGTGTGTAGGTTCTTGAGTGACACTGAAGAAAAAAAGGGATTTCAAAATAATTGCCAGAAGACACAGCAGAGAAGTTGTTAATAGAGGCATTTTTTTCCAAAGGGACATCATAGTGGTGGCTGTGAGTTCACAGCTCCAAACTGATCCAGATACAAGGGACAGCGATGTCTCAGAGGATCAGCAGCATTACTGAGAACAAATGTAGCCAGCCTGATCACCAGGAAGAGGTGGCTGAGCTTCCCGAGAGCTATTACCAGGCATGGGGGGGTGGGGTGGGGAGGCGTGGGGGGACACGTGTAGGCGGGGAGAGAAATCTTGAGAGACGAAACATTTAATGTCTAAGAGACAAAGTTGAAAGAATTTTACATAAACATCTCCTGTGTCCTTCCACCAACACTCACCATTTTAAAAACATTTTTGCCTTACTTGATCTGTGTACCTATGAGTCTACTTCTCTCCCTTCCTATGTTACATGTTGACTGAACCATGTGAAAGTGTTGATTTTTAGTCACTGTGTGTGCTTACTGTAACTCTTTAGTATACTTGTTTTAAGAATGAGGATTTTCTTGTATACAACTACAATGCTATCAACTTATCTAGGAAAATTCATATTAATTAAGAATAATTAATCAAGAATATACAGTCCATATTTAACTTTGTTCAGTTATCCAAAATGTCTTTATAGTTGGTTCACCATCTGCATTTTGATCTGTAATCCTACTAAGGGCTGTATATTACAGTTGAAATTTATGACCTCTTACTCAGTAGAGCCCTCTTGATTGTTTTCATATCATTGACTGCTTGTTGGTTTGTTCATTTTAGATAAGTCCAGGTTGGTCTTTAGAACTTCACATTCTGGATTTGTCTAGTTATCTTATAATTAGATGTAGGTTAAACATGTTTGGCAATAATAGCAGTCAGTTGGTATATGTGCCTAATAGATCACGTCAGGAGACATGTGAAACATGGGTCAATTATTAGTGATATGCAGTTTATTCTTTCAGTTGATTATACAAACTCCCCGTTGTAAAAGTGCATTTCCCCATCTACCTGTTTGCCCATCTCTCAATTGATCTGTTGATCCATAATGGTTCTGGGGGATTGAACTGAGGGCCTGTCCACTGAGCTACATCCCCATTCTTTTTTTATTTTTTATTTTGAGGGCAGATTGAGTTGTGCAGTGTGGCCTCTAATTTGTGATCCTCTTGCCTCAGCCTGCCAGAGTGCTTGGATTACAGGCATGTGACATCACATCTGACTGTACTTTTTCTTTTTAAATTAGTAACTAACATGTGGAATAACATTTTGAGACTATACAAATATATTATCAGCATCCTCTCATCTAATAGTTTTAGCATGTATTGATGGTCCTCAGTTATCACATCAGGCTTTGGAAAATGACTTTTTATTAATAGTTCTTTCATTTCTTGCATCAGCTCATATTGTTCTGAAAAATTGTATTTTATCTCTTGAATATACTATAAATGCATAAATTTTATCTAAGTGTATATTAGTTATAATTTTTTTGGCAGTGCTGGGTTGGTGATCAGAGTTTTCACACTATCTTGCATCCCCAGGCTGTTTTTTGGTTTTGGTTTTGAGACGGGTTCTCACTAAGTTACTAAGTTGCCTTTGTTGGGCTGGAATTGCTATCTTCTTGCCTCAGCTTCCCATAGTGCTGGAATTATGGACCTGTGTCACCAGTTTAAATATTCTTTTTGAAACTCTAGTTTCTATATATTTGCTCACTGGGCCATCACAGCAAGCTGGCTCCTTCGTCCTTCTGAGATGACCTTATTTGGCTTTGAGTTCTTCCCTTTTTCTTGCACATCAAGACATGCTAGGTTTTCCTTCTGTTCTTCCTGCTGCAGACTTGGATCTCTGCTTTATCTATTTATTATTTTAGTGAACAATGGTATTTATAAAAAAACAATCTAGGAGCCAGCTTGCTTAGTAGTGCTGTGAAGTACTTTGCTTCTAGGTCCTTTGCAGTGGGAAGTTTTAGTATCTTAAATTCATGTCTTTCTGCAGAACTCAAACATACCTAAAATAAATTACACATTTTCTTAGACAAGGGTCTTCAGTGGAATAATCAGAGTGGGATAAAAGGACGAACATTGTACATGATGTCATTCTAGGCCCCTACATTTAATTCAGGTGAAATGTTATGGCAGTGAATACCTGTCAGGCTGGTTATCAGCAAGAAAGTAAAGAACTGTTACTTTGTGTCTTCTGTGCACAGTGGTGTGTGGGATGGGGTAGGAAGCTAATCACAATTTCTCTGCCTGCTCTGCTTGCTGGTTTTGAGTGTATAGGTGTCACGGAGCTTTTTTTTTTTTTTTTTTTGTCTCTTCCCACCATTCTATTTTCACCTTTCATTAGCTCTAGTCCCAAAATTGTACAGTACCTTAAAACCTTAGCTGGGGTAAGGATAATGGGTTTTTTTATATATAAAAAATTAAAAATAAAAGTCTTTCCAATAATGGGTCAAGTTTGGATTTTTAAAAATGTCTTCTTGTGTCATGCTATGGTTAAAATTGGTAATATTAAAAAACACTTTTCACCTAAACTACAGTAATTAACTTATGGACTAGCATTCAACATAAAGTATTTCAACCCAAAATACTCTTCTGCAGGTTATATTTTTCAGCCTCTTCAAATAAAGATTGCAAATGCACTAACATACAATTAATGACAATCATGCTTTGTGTGGTATAAATTAATATTTTCATTTTGGTCTATAGTGTAGTTTGTGTGAGAAATTGAGTTTCTTTGTTGAACTCATTGCACATGAGGAACACCTATTCTCCTTTCCATTCTACACCCAGCTCCACAGGTAGGCTTGAAGGTAATCTAAGAAGAATGGTTACACAATATATATAACTAAAATTGCCAATTCAGTTCTGTTGCTATTTTTGAAAGGGCTTATTCAAAATGTTCACAGAAAGTAAATAGAGATTAGGTCAATTTTGTCCTTGTCCTTTTTGTGATCATCATGTCATCAGCACTTTGTCATCATCACATACGATGTGTCTGTGTCTTTGTGACCAGCAGAATCACAGGCAACTTAAAAACTGACTTTGATCATCTCACTGATAGTTCCAAGAACACCCAGAAAGTTAGAGACGCCCATCTTTACAAATCTGTGAATCATGATTATTTGCCCACAAAGCCTTGATAATCTCTAATTCTACCAGAACTGAACCCAGGGATTCAGTTCAGTTCTTGTTCTCTGGGACAAAATTAAACTGATAGGATGTAGAAGCAGATACACAGACACACAGCACGTGGGCAGCAATTCATTGGCAGAGGTGTTCTGTCAAGTAGGCCTGTTTTTGAGTTTGCTAAAGTGTCAGCACCACTGAGGGTATTTCACAAGAAAATCTGAATTCCTGACACATTTTGAAAGTATTCCTGTTAGTTGACTTGAAGCTGAGTAGTGGTATGTATGCTTCAGTTCTCTACACTTCTCACCTTTCACTCAAGAACAACACATATATTCATAATGTTTGGGCCACTCATTTTGCCTTATTGATCACGATAGGCATTCTGCTTGCTGTTTGCAAACTTTGAATAAAAACACATAAGGCAGCCTGTGGGAGAAACACTTTGTCTGGAAACCCAGGGCTGACTCTGTGGGTCTAAGTTTTCTCATCTGTTCAGTGGGGCTGAATAAATCTCCTCTGAGGATCTTCTGTGATTTTTGTGATCTTCAGTTAAGATAATGCAGTTAAAAACACTTTGAAGTGCTGTAAGTATAACAGTATGTAAATTAAATCCATGTGCAAAAGACAGACATACCTAAAACATGACAGGTGAACTAAATATTTGAGTCTTCTTGATCTCGAGAGTAGCATTAACATCATGGAAGGAATATATATATATATATATATTTATTTATATATATATTTATTTATATATATAGATATTTTTTTTAAAGAAATTATCCTTGACCTTAAGAAATTGTCAATCTTATAGGAAGCTGTTGTCACTGGAAGAGCTAAATCGAAGTCCCAGAAGCCATGGGCAACTCATCACACCTGCACGATTCCCTTTTCATCATCTGTGGGCTGGGGAGGACAGTTCAAAAGCACAAATTCACGGTCAGTATCCAAAGAAATGAGGTATGTGTAGTAGTCACTTCAAATACATGACACCTGCAGCCTAAAGGAGGAAGGTTTGTTTTGGCTCACAGTTTCAATGTGTTCAGTTTATGGTCATTTATACACCAAGACAAAGGCTCATCGTGAATATTCAGAGGAAAGCTGCTCACATCATGGTGGCCAGCAAGCAGAGTGACAAGGGAGAAAGTGGGGAGAAAAATACACTCTTCCAGGCCGTGCCCTCAGGGACCTCCTTCCCACCAGGCCTCACTTCTGAATGCATGAGACTCTGTGGGGATATTTTATGTTTCAAATTGTTAGAGTATGTGAAAGCATTGAATGGATTGAAAAATGTTATTCTAATAGGGGCAGTAATTAGTACCTAGTGATAAAATATGAACACATGAATAAGCAAAGACTATTTACAAAGGCTAATATTTAATTTACATAGTTAAAATATACAGACCTGGCAGAATAGGTTGTAATTAAAAAAGAGGCAGCTTTTGGGAAGAGAAAACTCTGGACAGTCTCATTTCTGGCACAAGTCTGAGAAGGTCCTACTTTTTGCTTGTTAAAGTAAACTTGTGGACTTGAGATGTAGCTCAGTGGTTAAAGCACTTGTCTAGCAAACACAAGGTCCTGAGTTCAATTTTCCACATAACGTAGATGTGGTGACATACACCTGTAAACCCAGCATTCAGGAATCTGGGGCAGGAAGAATATCATGTGTTCAAGGCCAGCCTGTGCTACATAGTGAGTTCAGGACCAACCTGAACTACTGAGCAAGACTCTGTCTCAAAAATAAAACAATAATCATGTGTTGTGGGTGTAGCTCAGTGGTAAACCCCTTTGTTTAGCATGCACAGGGCCCTGAGTTTGGACTCTCAACACCACAAAAACTAACACACTAACTTGCTGTTTTATGTTCTATTTTCGGTGTACACCTTTGCTGAGAGGGAAGTTGAGGATTTCACACATTCTTCGGATTATTTATGTCAGTATACTTCATTACATAAGTTTAAATTTAGACTACAAGTAAGTTGTGACAATTTTGTAACTAAATAGCACGGAAATCTTTGAGATGATATTTTACAAGCCAGAAAGTCAGAAGAATCATGAAGTGACTTGTTTGAATCCACAGAGATCTGAACACAAAGGTGAGGACACAAAGCCAAGTTTTTTTACACTGCTGTTCATTCTGTGCCTTCCATGGGCACTGAGGCCACTTTTTGCTTTTGTTTGGTGTTGCGAGGATTGAGCCCAAAGCCTCTGCTGCAGCTACATTCCCCACTTTTTGTTTTTTGATTTTGAGACAGCTTCTTAAGTAACTAAGTTGCTCAGGTTGGCTCAAATTTGCCACCCTCCTGTGTCAGCTTCTCAGTGTGCTGAGATTACAGGCCTGTGCCCCTGGCAGGGCAGAGCTGGGACAACATGTGGCATTGAACTCAATCACACAATAGTCAATCAGATTGAACTGGGGACTTCCTGACCTAAGAGGTATTGAAAAGGTTGCTGCGGATTAGCCAGTGCACTAGGGGGTTAATTAACTTCAGCTCCAGGGTAGAAAACAAGCAGAATTTCGTGTCCTTCAGCCACAGTGGCACACGGTAGCCCCTCCCTACCTGACCCTTTCCACTAGCCTTTTAAAGCTGTATGCTTCTTCACAATCTCAGGCTGAACTTCTGCCTGCAGCACTGCAGCCTGTCTGGGGACAATGACCTAGCTTCTTCTTACCCATAATCAGCACGGGAGAGGAGGACAGCGCCTCCAGACGGAAGAGAACTTTCCAAAGGCAAATGACCCCATCCCGCCAGTGACCAAGGGGCGAACTTTCTCGGGGATACCTAGAAATCCAGAAATCACCCCCTCTCCCCCGCCACGTGCTAACTCCTCCAATACCCAGGGGCGTGAACTTTCTTTCCTCTTTCCCTACGCCCCCAAGGGACCCACGGCCCTCTTCGTTATAAGCGCGTTAGGGCCAGGACAAGGTCATTTTAGGCCAGGGCCTGCCTTTGGGCTTCTTCTGCGTCAGCGAGCTTCCAATCTCCCCGTCTTCTCCTCCGTTCTCAGCTGGGGGCACAGAAGTGACCGTGCGCCCCTGGCCTCGTCGCCAATTTGGAATTTGGACTCACTATGTATGAGGGTCAGGAACCGCACCTGGGCCCCACTGGGGCAAGAGATGGTGCGGTCCCATCGCGGTGGAGTTCCAGGCCTAGGAGGATGGGTGTCCCGCCGCCTGCAGCAAATGGTCCCATCCTGGCAACAAGGAGGCCGATCACGGGCTTCGTCCAGCTCGGGCCACCCGGGGCCCCGCCGCCGCCCCTGTGTCGCCTTCTCAGTATAGTGGCCGAGCTGCCAGGGACATGGTTGCCCCCACTGGTGGTGCTGGAGCCCGCGGCTTGGACGGGACCCCCGGGGAGGGGGAGGGAGAGGCAGGGGAGGGGGAGGGGGAGGTCAGCGCTGGGCGGGCGCTCGGGGACCTGGCGCTGCCCTGTTTCCCGCGGCGCCACCGCATCCCCGCCAAAGCCACAGTCGCGCGTGGCGAGCGGGGGTCGCGCGGAGAGCAGAGGGGCGGCGGCGCCCACCCCAGCCGCGCCACGCCGAGCCGAGCCGAGCCCGGCGCGCAGCCCGGGCCGCCTCGGTCTCCTCTTGGCAGATGCCATCGCAGCAACAAAGAGCTTGCTGAGCGGAGCGCGGTGGCGACAGCGCACCAGGGGGCCGCGGTGCCAGCTCCCGGGGGCCGTGGGCAGCCCAGGGACGCGCGTGGGGGCCTCCGGCGCGGGGGCGGGCCCGACGATGGCCAGGAAGAGGAAGCCCCCCAGCATCAAGGGTGAGTCCCGCGCCCTCGGCTCCTCCTGGCCCGCGCGGTCCGCCCCTCCGACCGGGATGTTTACAACTGGGCTCGGCCAAGTGGAAGGGCTGCCCGCGGGGAGAGTTCGCCGGCTCCGGGCGGTGGGGACCTCAGCCGGCTCCCCTCCCCGCGCCTCCGGGGGACGCTCCGACGGGAGTTTGTTCCTTTTTTGTAACCTGGACTGTGTCACCCACCCGTCTCCCACTCTGTGGGCTCGGGGTCTGTCTGTTGCACCGTCTCCCGCCTGGGCGGTGGGGGAGAGGACCGACTCCTGGCTCCCAAGCCTTAGCCTCTTGGATCCCCCCACCCCCCATCTCTTCTCAGTGTCGGGCTCCCTCCGCCCCGTCCTCCCTGGGGTGACAAGTTCTGCCTCCATTTTCCCAGCCCCCATCTCCAAGAGAAGGCTGGAGCTGTCTGCTGTCCTTTCCTTCTGCTGGTCAAGGGGACTGGCTCCTGGTCGGGTCCCTGCAGGCCACCACCATCTCCCCAAAAAAAACTGTCCTGGGGAGCAGCGACTGCTATTCAGTCGCCCCCCTGTTGCTCGTTTGGAACCTGGGCTTCAGAAGTTGGAAAGTTTGGGGTGGGGGGAGCAGGGAGAAGCCATGGAAGCGAGGACGTGGGAGAGCTCCTTGCTGGGGTGACTTGAGGCGACGCTGCACAGTCCAGGAAGGCATTCCGGAGGGAGCCCCGTGGGTGACACCCTGCCGTGTGTGTGTTGTGTGTGTGCGTGTGGCGTGTATGGGGTGGGGAGGGGGCGCATCCCGGGACTCGGGAGCGCATCGCGGGGTGGGTGGGAGCAGGTGCGT
Organism: Ctenodactylus gundi; assembly: GCA_004027205.1. Classification (NCBI taxonomy): domain Eukaryota; kingdom Metazoa; phylum Chordata; class Mammalia; order Rodentia; family Ctenodactylidae; genus Ctenodactylus; species Ctenodactylus gundi. The sequence continues at coordinate 2,415,302 of PVKB01000003.1, read as the reverse complement.
GGCTGCCTGCGCCCTCAGCGCGGACTCACCTGCTGTCACCCACTGCCCGCTCGGGCGGGAACTCGCAGCGCCAGGAGGCCGACTGCAGCACTGCGGAGAGGTGCAAGTCAGCTTGACACCCTGGGCGGTGAGGGACCCCAACCAGAGGGTGGTGGCGAGGAGGAAAGGGAAGTTGACTTTCAACCCGCTGGGCCTGTTGGCCTAAGGTGGAGACTTACAGGCTCTGAGGTTGTGTAAACTGGGACTTCGAGTCGGAGCTGGGAGCTGGGGAAGCAGGGAAGGGGTGGTATTGTTGAATTCACCAGCCGAATCTGTCTCCAAGGCAGCGTACTGGGCTTGGACAGCTTCTGGCTTTTTCCTCCCCATCCTGCTTGCGGGAGCTTAGCTCCACTCTAGAGGTCACTGTGGGGACACAACTTTATCTTCTTGCGCCAGCTTCAATTTTAATTGTTCCAGGCGACTCATTGAAAAGGGTTAAACATCATGAACCTCCATTCCTTAGAAGACAGGACTACAAATCACCAGTGATTTTTTTTTTTTTGGTCTAAATTACAACCTACATATAACAATTTTAGCCCAGTGTATTTTCTTAAAATATTATAGCTCTTGTAAAATAGCAGAATGCTTAAGCCTCTGATGCCCCTGTTAATTAGTACATGCTGTAGAGGTAGATGAAATCCAGAATAAAAGAACAGAACGGTCCGCATGCACTTTCCTCTCCTCGCTATCCTGTGGGAGCACTAGTAAGCCCGCATGGACGGGGCTTTAGCTACAGTGTTGGTTCGCTCCCTTTTATGGAACCATATGGCACGATGAGTGAAACAGAAGGATTGGTTTGCAGCACTGCTGACGTGGCTGTCCATTGGCGGGAACGCATTTTCTCCCCGCCCTGAACCTTGCACATTGCAAGTGGCCCGTGAACACTGCAAACATTTTTGCAGTTTTACAGTACGTGGTAGGTGATGACATTCTTACCCTAGACATTAATAATCTTGGCAGAAGCACAGAAGGATGCAAATGAGACCAAATTAAGGAGAAATGTGCTCGTATAAGAGATTTAGTAAGAAGACTTCCTCTTCTCTATAGTTCCTTTACTTAAAACTCCAAGAAATTTTTGCTCTCTATGACAAGATGGAATTGTATGTATTTTCTGAAATAACTTTAATTTTATAGTGAAATAATTGGGAATATAGATAATACAATTTTGTCACTTTCATGTTAACAATTCACCCAGAAGAGTTAATAACCAAGCATTCGTTAGACATGTTGTCATAAGGAACTTCTCTTTAGTTCTTTAAAATAAGGGTTCCTCAGGTCGCATGCACTTTGGAAGGGAAGGTTATATTATTTGGCACTTACTGACTTACATTTTTCACTCTAGTTTTGAGCTTTTTTTAAAAAAATGCATATTTATTTATTTGATTCTGGAAATCAAGCTTAAGACTGACACACTGAGCTATATTCTCTGCTCATATTTTCATTTTTTATGTTGAGCCAAGATCTTGCTGAGTTGCCTAGGCTGGGTTCAAATTTGTGGTCCTGCTGCTTCAGCCTCACAGTAAACTGGGATTACAGGCCTGTGCCACTGGGACTGGCTGTTTTTTTGTTTTATAATCAGTGCATTTAGTATGCCTTAGAACAAATAAAAGATGCTTTAAAGATGCTCAGACTTTCATTTTAACTGAATGAATTGTGATATTTTACAGATGACAGAAATAAATTTAGGGAGTTGTAGTCTTTTGACTTGCCTCAGTTTTGTCTTCTTTTGAGGAAAGCTAGCGGGGCCTAGGGGCACAGGACTACAATCTTATCTCTCAGAGTTGTAAATGGAGGCCAGCCTGGGCACATTAGTGACTTAGCAAGACCCCATCTTGAAATCAAAACCAAAAAGTGGGCTAGGGGTATAGCTCAATGAAAAGATCCTGCGCTAAATACCCAGTGACACACACACACACACACACACACACACACACACACACACACTCACACACTCACACATAAAGGAGAAAAGCTGTAAAAATCTCTGATAGCTCTGAGATGTCTGCATCTACGCTGCAACCAATGGCACAGGGCTTGCCTGGTAGAAAACATAATTTTTAAGCTTTTTTTTTTTTTTTTTGAAGGGTGCAGGCTACTGGAGTGAACTTTGCCAGGTAATAAATTGTAGGTTTAGCTCTTTTGCACGCTGCATTGATTATCCTCTTATGAGAGCCACTTCTCTGCTTAGCTACACTGCACGTGGAGAGCGATCATTCGTTGGACCTGTGACAAGCAAGTTGCTCATTGGCTTTCAAAGTCTTAGCAATAGAGACTGTCTATCTGTAGCAGCTAGATATTGGCCAGAGGGAAATGCCATCTCCTAAGGCTGGTTGGAGCATCCCTGTCTGTAGGACTTTTAAAGGGGTGCAGCTCTGTGCCAAGGCCCTGTGTCCAGTCCCCAGTACTGAAAAAAAAAAGATTATAAGATTACTTTAGGTTGTCTGAAGAGTTGGCATTTACATTGTGAAACAAATGCTGGAGAGTGACTTGCGTGTGGGAACCTCCATACCAGTGCCGGCTTCCTCTCCTGGTTGGAATGAGGTTGCTGCTGGGCAGGTTCACAGACAGAAGGAAGGCCAGTTTTCCCAGAATGTATTGTGTATACAGTAGAGAGACTTTAGAGAGAAGCCAGATCTTTTTGGTCATACGGAGACTATAGATTTTATTTGGTGGTGGAGGGGCCAGTTAGTACTGGAAATTGAACTCAGGGCCTACACATTGAGCTACATCTCCAGTTCTTTTTTTTTTTTTTTTATTTTAACTGTGAGACAGCTTTTCACTAAGTTGCTGGACTTGAACTTAAGATCCTTTTTCTTCCACCTTCCATAATACTTTAATTACAGGTGTGAGCCCCCACATCTAGCAAGGATGTAGATTTTGAGCAAAGTAAAATTTGATTGGCTACTTATTTGCTGTTTGGGCTATATACCTACCTTCAAGGCTGATTTCAGAGAGGTTCCCTTTCCTGTATCAGTCCCTAGGCTAAGGAATGTGACTCACTAGAACTCACTTTTATAAGCAGTCCAGCTGTACTCACATGTCACCTCTTATTACTCACCAAAAATATTTATGTGTTTTAGGTTGTCTGCTTAAAAATACAATTCTGGAGAGAGTGAGGACTACTTGAGGACTAATTTAACTCTTAGTAGAGATGATTAGTGTAGTCTCCTCCCTAACATGGCACTCAAAGCTGCTAAGTCTTAGGAAAAGTACATTGTAAGAGTAGAAGGAGTGGTTATGGAGGGTCTTGAACATGGTGGTACAGCAGGCAGAATGTGGAAGCCAACATGGGGGGTTCTCCTAGGCAACAGAAAGAGATCTATGAAAAGAGAGTGTGTTGGGGAAGAGGGAATCCTCTAAGACAGCATCAACCAAGTAATAGTTTTGCTGACAGAAGTGGAAGATTGGTGTGAGCGTCCCAAAGGGAAACACTCAAATTCAAGTACAATGAAGTCCACCTCAGAGTATCCTATACTTTTGACTTGTCTTTTGCTAGTGAAGTGACCGTAACAATAAAAGTATATGGGTTTTTCAAAGATCTCTTTGAGTTTTACTTTATCATTATTAGGTTGTCTGACAGATTACAGAGCTCACAAATGAAAATCTTAACACAGTCATCATTTGTTGGAAGGAACTACTCAACAGCCAGTTAGCAGGAGAATTATGCTCTTGAGCCTCAGATTTTACTGTGGAAATGTTGGCAAGGAAGAAATGGGATTTGTTTAATGATTTTCTTCACTCTAAGCATTTGTGACTAGAACATGCCATGATATTTAAGGAAGATATAAGTTCTTTCAAAGCCCTCCGTTGCCTACTTGTGCCTCCAAATGGTCTGTTTCTTTGCCAGGGATTAATAATGAGCCACACCCTAAGAATTTCTATACTTTTAGACTTTGATTTCCTCCCATTCTTGTTTCTTTTACTTCAGGCAGCTCTTTGAGGTCAGTAAGGCTGATAGCATCTCAGGGATTAGGTAACTAAGAATGGAGTCTGGCCTTAGTGACATGGTAACACAATGTGTTTATGACATCAGCTTTTGCTTTTCACAGTAGTGAGAGTTGTAGCATGTCAGAAGGAAAGCTCATTATGTATAGTTGTTGAAGAAATGATACAGTAAGAGGTGAGTGGTGTTGTTAAAGATGAGTAGTCTGTAAAAATTTAGTTAAGTTTATTATTTGAGGGCTCATATTCTGTATAGGTCTAGAAAAGCACCTGTAAATACACATGTATGTTTGTCTATACTTGGTGATATTTTCACTATTTATTGAAAGCTATAAATATATATGTATAGTGAAGACAATATAAACTCAGCATGTCTAAACATACATATCCATGTGTGGAGGCATATGAGATATAATAGAATTACAGTTAGTGCTTAAATTAAAAATTATTTTAGTAAAAGATACATTGCCATCAACCTCTCCTCTAAATTGTGTGTTGCTTCAAAAACTCTTATCCTATTATCCTTGCAACTTTCTTTCTTTTTTGAGACAGGATCTTTTTCTGTAGTCCAGGCTAGTCCCAAACTCACTGTGGAGCCCAGTCTGGCCTTGAACTCGTGGAAATCCTCCTTCCTCAGCCTCCTGAGTACTGAGATTGTAGGCATGTATTCCTGGCTTATGTGGTACTGTGGAATCAAACTTAGGGCCTTGTGCTTGGTAGGAAAATGCTCTAATCACTGTGTTGGTCCTCCAGCCCTTCTTGCCACTGTCTGAAGCAGTTCTGAATGTGCCTTTTCATGAGGTTCTTCAGTTGTACTTGTAGCTGCCTTTGCGTCCTGAATCAATTCACAATGTTGATCTTCTATGATTGTTTTGAATTTGGATGAAGAGCTAGAAGTCATATGGTATCAGATCCACTGAATAAAGTAGATGACAATGCACTGTGTATATATATATATATATATATATATATATATATATATATATATATATATGATCCTTAAGAGAAGACTGAATGACACATGGCAACATCATTCACCATATTTTTGGTCATACCTCATAAAAGTGCAAAAGTGGATGTGTAGAACTGCTTCAGGAGAGGTAAGAATAATGGGGTGATGGGATACCTATGTTGTAAGCAAGGGGGAATATTCTGAGGGTGACTAATGGCAATGTGATTATGCTATATGTTTTATTTAAATATTCACTGTATATTTTGAGTACATGCTATGTGTATCTAGCTTTGATGCTCTTTATATTCAAGTTTTACTCCTTATACATATGAACATGGAGGGTTTTTTTGCATTTTACATGTGAAGAAATGATACACAAAAACATTAGAGTCTTTCTTGACATGTAAAATTGAATTGGTGATTGTAGCTGGAGGCATAGCCAGACCTGTGACTCTTTCGTTTTCCATAAGCATTGTTTTCATACCTGCTTCTTTTCTCAAGATCAAGTCTAGAAAAGCAAAGTGGAGCAACACTTTTTTCTTGTGTGAAATCAACATGTTATATTGTTTCATACTTTCTTTCAAAGTGTTGCAACTTTATTGCTAGTGATCCATCTTTAAAAGGAGAAATCCATTGCTAACAAAAAGTAAGCTTACTGCTCACAGATGCTAAGGGGATACCCTCCAGAGGAGTTAGGGGTCCCTAGAGATGGAGAAGAGACAAGGTGAACAAATGTGCTCATTTTTGAAGTGGTGTAAACAGGAAAAGACACACCAAAGTCAACTCTGAGGTGGATTGAATTGATTTCACCATTGTAAGGTAAGCCATTTGACAGTGGTGGTCACCAGCTATCAGAATGGTCCCTGATGCTCCTGACCCATTGCCATTCATGCTCCTATATACAACCCTCCCATGCTAAATCTGGCTGACTCCTGACTCGTGTGACCAGCAAAGAGCAGTGAAAGACCAGGCCACAGTAAAGTCATTGCAGCTTCTAATTCTCTCTTGTGTGCACCTTGCTTTCACATGTAGCTCAGTTGCCACATTGTGAAATCACTCAGACATCCTTTGGAGAGGCCATGGGGGTACAGAATAGAGGTCTCTTGTGACCAGCCAGCAACAGTTTGGCAGCCGTGCTAATCATCTACCTTGGAAACAGTCTCTGGCCCATGAAGCTTTCAGATGTCTATAGTCTCTGCCAACATCTAAATGTACCTCATGATGCTGCTTCTGGATATCTGAATCACAAAAACTACGGGAGATAACAAATTCATACTACTGTCTTGACCCACTTCATCTTGGGGCATTCTTTATATAATATTAGATAATGAATACATAAGCAGCTCATTGTTTTTACACCTGTAACTTGGGAGGTAGGCACCCCCAAGGTATGCAAGTATGAAGAGAGCCATTGTGTGTGTGCGAACAAATATTAATAACCCCCATGCATTACAATGGTATTAATTTACTTATTTATACCATGACTCTAGGGTTTTTCTCTGAACCTCATCTTCTGTTTTTAGGCTCTGAGGGAAAAAGAGGACACTAATATACAAATTTCATTACTAAGCTTAGCATTGGCCTTGAATCTTGGTCTTCTGTTTTAATTAGAAAACTGGGCTTACAACCTGAAATCCTCTTTTTTCTATGTTCTTTGAAGAAGCTTCCTTCCTTTCTTCTTTCTCTGCTTTTCTCTGGGTATCCCATCCTGTCTCCTTTGCTTCACTTCATTTAGAAAATATATTCCAAATAAATGTACCAGCAAACTAAACATCAGAGTGATAAAGAGAATGTGCAAGAACTAAAACCCCCATCAGCCCAAGATGTCACAGCATCTTAAGCTGAAAATATACAAAGTTCCTTAAGACCCCAAATCTTCCATTCTTATCATAAAAAGTCTGTAAAAACATGTATGTTCATGCTTGGTTTAGCCATTCTAATATATATATATATATATATATATATATATATATATATATATATATATATATATATATATATATGTTAGATAAGCCAGATAAGCCAAGAGGAGGTGCTGTGGCTATGGAGGAGAGTTGTAGAGCTGCAAAAGATGCTTTGTTTTTAAGGCGGAAGAAATAAGAGCAGGTTGTTTTCTTTGTTACTATTATATTTGCTTCTTTTCTTTGAGACAGTATTTCACTCTATCATACAGGATGGTCCTGAACTCACTATGTAGGGCAGGCTGGCCGTGAAACCTCAGTAGTCCTCCTGCCTCAGCCTCCCAAATGCTGGGATTACAGGTCTATGCCACTATGCCTGGTTTATATTTGCCTTTTGGGGTGATTTTAAACCACTCTTTTACTGTCTTAAATTTTGACTACTTTTTATGAGTGACCCTGGGGAATTAGGGATGGATTTTCAAGACTAGTCTTATGTCATTTAGTTCTAAAGATGTTTCTCTTTTATTTGTATGTCTTTAAATATATGATTGTTAAGGAGCATTTTGAAGGGGTGTTATAATGGACTTCCCAAAAAAATATGTAACAGGATATGCCACAATAAGCAGAAGTTACCAGGGGAGAAAAGCTTGCTATTCACCTTGTGCTGTTCTTAGTCCATTCTTTCACGTGGAAAATTTTCGAGGAACCAAAGAAAAAATGAGGGCCTAGCCTAGTAGTTCTCAACCAGGGGCAATTTTGCGATGCGTAGAGACAGTTTGCTTGTTGTGATCAGAGGGGCTAGTGGTGTGTTGTAGATGGAGATCAGTGATGCTGCTAAGCATCCTTTAACACATGGGACAACTCCAGCAATAATTATCTGGTTTAAATCATCAGAAGTGCCAAGGTTGAGGAACTCTGGGCTAGCACCATCGGTTCTTCATTCTCCCAGAGAGAAGCTAGGAAGCTGCTTCTGTGAAAGGAATCTAGAGGAGTCAATTTGACCTACCCCGTTGTCCCATGATCCGAGGCACAGCTTTTTAGGAGTGGAAAATGGAGACTTTTTTCTTTTCCTCTTTTGCTTTTGCTTTCTCTTTACCCACCTGACTTCTCCTTTCTTTGTGCATTTATATAAAACATTCTGGCATTTTTTTTCCCCTTCAGTAGTGTCCCCTTAAGACCTGCAGCATTAGAGGAACATTAAAGTCACTGTGAAAGGTCTCTTGCTCAATTTCACTTTGCTGATTTCTACACTGTATCGGTCTGACAACTTTGCAATCCAAAGATCAAGAGTATATAATGATTTCTTAAGCTCTGATCCTGTAGCTTTTTAATGTTAAAAGACAGACAACTTCCCAGTTGTTTTTCTGTAGCTTTTTTTGGCCATTAGGATTTTAGAGGAAAGCTGTACTTTGATCACCCTATCTTGAAGATATGCTTAATTTTATAAGAAAGGCTTAGGGGATCCTCAGGACTGATCCCAAATGCTTATTTAGTGAAAAATTTCCCATGAATCAAAAACTTAAAGTTCATTTTTAAAAGAAACATTAAAGATACATAAATTTATATATCTTACACACTTGAAGGATGTCTTTTATAGTAAATTTTGTAGCTCATTGAACTGTTTTAGTAGTCAAATCCAAAGACAAAAATAAGTTTTTTTGAATTTATATTTAATTAAAAATTTTTGTTAATCACTTTAGTTTTGCATTTAGTAGGTATGTCTAAAATTACCAAAATCATAAAACTTGAAAAAAGTCAAAAATTACTGACTAGCCATGCTTCAAAATTTTTCTACTTACAGTAGGTCTAACTTTCAGCTAATCTCCTTTTTTTTCTAACTCAATGTTCTCAGTCTCTTACTTACACTTCTTTTGTTTGTCTATGCAAGGATGTGATCACATTCTTTCCCTGTGGCAATGACATTGATTCTGCTGATTTAACACTTTTACTTCAGTGCACAGTATTGATGACTCAAAGAGGACCATTATATTGTTTAAAAAAAAAAAAACTGACCATAAGTAGATGCATGGAGGGATATCTTGGCTGTTTGAGTTTTGACAAACTTAAGATTAAAATGAATAGGTTTAGAATCCACCTCCTCTCAGCCTTCTTTAAAAAAAGGCTTGCATTAACATGTGTACATTTTCAAACTTTATGAAAAACAGCATTGAATGGTTATCATATTTCCCATACACAAATTCTTCTTTAGAATTCTATAGAAACATCATGACAGCAAAATAATTGTGAACCTCACTTGACTAATTCTAAACAGTACTCCTTATCTTTTAAATTTTGTAAATTCTGACTCTCTGGTTCTGGTTTAATACTGTAGGAATGAGGAAAAGTAAGCTAATGAATAGATTTAGATCACATAAGTTTATGTGGGTCAAGTCAGACATTTAACCTGTAAACCTACTTGGGAAACAAGCCATGTTCAAGTTCTTGGCAGCATGAAGAGGTAGAAAAGTGAAGAGACATTCTTGTACTAAAGCAAAATGCTTGAGGAGGTCAAATGGGTACTGTCTTTAATTAGTTGCTTGCATTTTTAAAGTACTGGAACATCTTTTGGATAATATTATAATAAATCGAGAATTACCTATTTCTAGTTAGCCCGAGTTAATGAGGTTTTATGCAGCGTCTTGTGTTACTGAAAATTAGGCCTTGAGTGAATTGTGGTGTAGAACCTCCTCTGGAAGTGCTACTGTTCCTGCTTAGGAATCACCCAGAAGATCACTGGGGCTGGGGATGTGGACAAAGAGTGTCCTTGATGGTCTCTGTGAGAGGGCTACTTGTGGGACATTTCCTGAAGAAAGTCTTTTTGTTGTTTAATTATGCTAAAACATTTTCTTGGAATGAGCCAAATCCTGAGATAAATATTTATCCAGGCTGTGTTAATTAACTGTTAAAACACTAATCGGTGTTGAGAAGCAAGACACTACATTAAATTCAAGGATACTATTTTGTGTACTGATGACTATTTTACCAAAAATCTATACTCTGAGGACGTGATGGAGAAGTATCTCTGAAATGTCATGAGCCAACAAGGGACAGTATGAGTCATGAAACTCATTATGTTTTCCACTATGGGCCGACAGGTGGAAATTCATGGGCAAGGCTAAAGTCATTTTCTGCTCAAGACTGCATCACTGTAAGTCTAACACTGGTGGATTGGTTGTGCTTTGCATATCCCTATTCTTCCCCTCCATTGTCTCTCTTTATATATTTGGTTTTGCTGAATAAAAGATTTTTTTAGAAAAACCTTCAAATTTTCTTTGAAACAGATGATTTACAAATAAATCAGTTGAGTGAGACTAAAATTTAGAGTTTATCTATTCCAAGTTAGCAAATAGTAATTTGATAGTTAAGCCTAGATGTAGTATTGCTCTAACTTACCTTTTTTCTACTTCATTTTTGTAGGTCATCATCTGGTCTTTGCTCATGTGTAGTCCCCCATAATTGTGACTTGATAGAACAGCATATTTTTATCTGCCTGCTTGAACAAGCCATGAATCCTTGACTTCCCCTTCCCCTCCATACCTTTTACAGGCCTTTGCACAATTGGTGAAGACAATTGCTAGTATGGATTCTAAGTTTCTACTTTTCCATTTCTCCATTGCTGCAGGTATAACTCAGTGTCGCCATTTCTAGAATCCTTAGAGTCACATATGCACTACCAGGTCTCCTTGCTTTCAATGTAAATCTCCTCCAAATTATGTTTTTTTTCACTACTGTAAACAAGGTACTAAAGGACAAATCTGCTCATTTCACATCCTTAAAATAATAACTTTCCATAATCTATGCAGAAAAAAAAATCAGAATTCTACACCAAAGTATACACAGCGAGGATCTGGCTCATCATTATCCTTGGTGTCGTCTCTTACTGCCTCCACATTCACCTGAATCTTACCCCACCGTCTTAAATGCTAGAAGCCATAGATGCTATTTTATGCTTTTGCTTTTATGATATTAATTTTCATTTTTTGTAGGGCTTAGAACTAAAGACTCAGCACAAATATTTAGTTTTTTTTTTCTTTTCTGAAAAACTTTCTTCTCCTCCTCCTCTCTCCCCTTACTAAGCACATTTTTCTCTTTGCTCCTGTGGTTTCATAAACACATTTTGATTATTGCTTTTATATTTTCAGCCTTAGTTCTGCCCTCAAGCAAGAGGAACTAGAAACCTAACTGGAGACTAGTCACTAGCTTAGTCTTCCAGAGTGTCCTTCTGGTTTATCTGTCACTGTCCCAGTGACACAGTCGGCTAGTTTTAGGCCAACCAGCTTGTGTCCTGGCCCCTGAGAGAGCAGTGACCTATGCACATGCCAGTGTGCTACAAACTTTCAGCTCTTTTCTAGGCTTTCTTCTAGTCTTTCTGTATCTCATATTAATTGTTATGGATCAAATCTGGCTTTGTATAGATATTCATGAGCCTGGAACTGAACCTAAGTTTTCTGGGATTGCCAAAAGTTTGAGGATTGCCTGAGAGTAGCCTTGTGGTTACTTGCCATCTACTTGTTTTCTCTGTGGATACTCGTGAGTAGGTTGTGGGCAACTTGAAGGTTCTAATATTTATCCTTGAATGCAAAATGACTAGCATGATTCTAGGTATCTCACAAATACTGAGTGAATACGTGTTGAATGAATTAAGTATAAGTATTTCTTTACATGTTTATGTAATTGCCATACTTTTATAGTAGTTTCACAATATTTAATTACATTGCTGTAACATAGCTATATATATTGTATATATGTATACATATGCAATATGTAATGTTTACATTGAACTTAAGTATTTTGTGTGCATATATGTTGTGTCAAAATTACAATCTCTTTCCCACTTTTTGACCCTCTCCCAACTAACCTCTTCCCCTTAACTCCCACAGTCAGGCCCATTTGGTTCTTTTTTTTTTTAACATATCATCTCTCTTTCTCCTTCCTACCCTCTCACCCCCATTCCCTTCCTCTCTCAACCCATGTCTATCTTTTTACTTCCTTCCATGTTCCTTACATTTTTTATGGTTTGTTTTTCACATATTAGAGAGGCCATATGATATGTAACTTTCTGGGTCTGATTTATTTCGCTGAGTATCATGGTCCCAAAGTGCGTCCGTTTTTCTAAAAATGACTCAAATGTGTCATTATGAATGACAGAGTCATACTCCACTGTGTGTATATACCACGCCTTCTTTATCCAGTCATCTGTGCTCCTATTGGCTTCTTCCAAGATTTGGCTAGCGTCAGTTGTGTTGCTAATAAGACATTCAGGTTATCATCACGGTTGGATTTCTTAGACTAAACTTATACCAAAGACCGAATAAATGAATTGCTACATTAAATGAAGTTGTATCTATATCTCAACAATATATCACACATAAAACAATAAAGATACTGTCATACTTATTTCATATTTTAATAGTTATTTCTCAAAGAGGAGCAGGATGAAATAATTAAGATTATTACTACAAATTTAGTTACAGAGCATGACATTGAGACATAAAATTCAAGAGCCACAGATTGAACTAATATCCAGCGGAGTTCTTAGCCAGTAGACTAATGCTATGTGATCTTTTATTTTCACCACTCAATGAAAGCTTCAGGGAAAGACCCCAAGAACAACTTATTTACTCACTCTTACTGTTTTTAGAACTAATAATATCCCAAATCAAAACTACTACCTTCTGCCACTCCACCCCTACCTAAGTACCTATACACATCATACACTTTAAAAAGTTTCAAAGATTAAGATTTTATACCAATCCCCACATTGAATGTATTATTATGTTTTGCAAACTAATATCCTAATAAAATAATAATTATGGGGAGAAGTTTCACATATTTTATGAGAAATCCCATTAAGGTTTAATGAATACGTGCGTGCGTGTGTGTGTGTGTGTGTGTGTGTGTGTGTGTGTGTGTGTATGACATAGTCAACTTCCTGTCACTGGACTCACTATCTGACACCCCTAAATTAAAAGAGGAGAGGTTTATTTTTGTCTCACAATTTTAGTTCATGCTCAGTTGGCTCCCCGGCCGCAATGGCATGGTAAAGGACAACTGTTTATTGCATGGCAGTCAGGAAGCAGGGAGAGAAGGGTGATCCAGGGACAAGAAGAATCTCTTCCAGGTCATGCCCTTGGTGACCCATCCCTCCAACCAGGTCTCACTTAACAACACATGAAATCATCAATTTATATGTCTACTGATGAGTACAGTCCACCTGAGATCCAGTCACCTTATGAACACATGAAACTGCTGGGGGACATTTTAGATCTAAACCACAACTCTCTGTGTGTGTGTGTGTGTGTGTGTGTACGCACATACGCATGCACACATGTGCAAGCATTTTTGTGTTGAGCTGTCTCTTTATTTATGTATTGATTTATTTTTGAGACAGGATCTTGTTCTGCAGTCCCCGGTGGTCCTAAACTCGCTGTGCAGCTCAGACCATCCTCAGATTCACAGGGATCCTCCTGCCATAGGCTCCTGAGTGATGAAATTACAGGTGCTGGGGAATTGAACTCAGGGCCTTAAGCTTGCCAGGCAAGTGCTCTAATCTATGCTATTCCTCCAGCGCTGAGCTATCTCTTTAGATTAAAAAGACCAAGTAGAGTCTGAATCTAAGTGTAAAATGTGGCCCAAGAAAAGGAAAGTGAATTTGCTGGTTAATATATCTAGGTACTTACGCCAATAGGATATTGGAAGATTTAATGTTAGGTCATACTTTTGATAGTATTATGTTGGAATAATGTTGTAAATTCTCAGAAAGTTAATGTATAGGTCAGGTATGTAATAGTAGCTTCAGTTCTAATAAAAAAGGTACGAAAGAAAGTCATGCTAAATTATCTTTCTTTAACAGAAACTTCTAAGGCTTATATTTTAAGTATTACTAATTTTTCTGTCCTATTCTTTAGTTGACTGTATATTTATACATGGATATCAAATTAAGATATAAAACTTTTGGAGCTACTAAATTTTCCTCATGGTCCCTAGCATCTGGAAAGTGACTTAATAATTATTTGTTGAATGAATACATAAGCAAGTTCTAAGATGTAGCTCTTCTAAAATTGTGTAAGTGAATGGGACAGAATGCTGTTCTATCCAGTGGAGTGAGATCCACAGAAATAGCTGTCATCCAGGATGGCTTTTTCATATAGTAGGACATTTCCAAATCATGCCTGAGTTCCCTACCATGTCGATCTATTTCTGGATAATCTGACTTGCTATTATTTACTATTATTGTTTTTTTTCTTCTAGCTTTCAAATGGGGAAATGTGCAACTCATTATTTTTTTTTAAATTGTACTATAAAAGTTGGTTTTGCCATCTGTAATCCCAGAACTTTGCGTCAGGAGGATAACAAGTTCAAGCCCACCCTAGGCAATTTATCAAGTTGGTGAGATTTTATCTCAAAAAAAAAAAAAACTATAAGAAGGGTAGGGATATAGTCTAGTACAAAGGCCCTGGGTTATATGCCTTGGACCAAATAACTGACCAACCAGCTAGCTAAAAAAGATGGTTTCATGATCTGTGGAGAATAAAGTAACTTATGAGTCAGGGCCCTGGAGATGTCTTTGAAACATCTCTTTTGAGAGCTGATGCACTTTGGGCAGGAAAATTCAGATTTTAAATTATACACATGGGCCAAAGATGTATATGAGTAAAGTATAAAGGGCTACCTGTAGATGCTGTCTTTTCCAAAGGACGTATATCTATTGATCTAGAGCATGTCTTTAGTTAGTTCTTGAAAAATGACGTTTCTACATTTAGAGTATGTAAATCTTATTACTCTTAGAATTGCTTCTGAAATATTCAAAAAGGTGTTTTCTTCCTCTCCTTCCTTTCTCTTCTCTCTCTTTTTACTTTGTTATAATTATTTTTTGATTTTGAGTTAGTCTTGGTTAACAAAAAGCAATTTGTTCAAAGTAGTTATATTAAAAATTGCACAGCTATTATACCAAGTATAATTTTGATACCAAGTGTGGTTACCAGATGCCTCTTTATATTTTTATTCAGCCCAATACCTTTTACTGAACTCAGTGGCAAAATATCACATCTTGAAAAACCAGTTTCATTTTCAGGTAGTTATTATTTATCATTATTAGTTGAGGAATCCTTTCTTCACTTATATGATGAAAATTGAAGGTACTATATTCCCTCTTCCATTTTCTGCTGCCTTGTTAAACCTTTGTATCAAGTCACTTTTTAAGAGGTAGGGAGAGAAAAAGACAGGGAAATTTGAAGATGTTATTTTTTCAATTTTTACAAATGCAAAGCATAGGATTTCTGTTGCTTGCTATCACAGCACTTGATTTTATTATACTTTCGATTGCATTTTATATTTGACATACGAATGCTTTCAATCCAGCGATACCTGTACTGGGAATATTCCCAAAAGAGTTAAAAAGAACACATAACAGAGACACATGTATGCCCATGTTCACAGCAGCACAACTAACAGTAGCTAAAATTTGGAAGACACCAAAACACCCATCAGCAGACCAATGGATACACAAACTGTGGTATTTATACACAATCGAATACTATGCATCTATAAAGTACGACAACTTGGAGGCTTTTATGGGCAAATGGAGGAAACTTGAGATCATCATGCTTAATAAAATGAGTCAGAAGCAGAAGGTGAAATCTTGAATGGTCTCTCTGATATGAGAAACCCAGATCACAATTATCTCATGGAGCTAAAAGTGAAAAATAAAGGGAACTGAGTGGGAGGGGTGGGTAGAGGGAGGGTTGAAAGGAGAGCGGGGAAGGTCTTGTTACCTTGACAAGATGTGTATGTGCACAAAATGCTCAAGATCAATGTAAACCTTAAGTTTTGAACTTATACATATCAATAAAATGGGAAAAAAGAATGCTTCTTATAAAAGTGTTGGCCTATGAGTGAAGTACTATTATGGATAAGATTTTTCTTTTCTGACTTTTAGTCTCGACTGTTTTTCTATTCTAAGAATCATGTACAAGATGGAGGGAAACTCGATCTTTTTAGTTGGAGACCCTAATAACATTTGGATCTGGCTTTGAAGACCCTATTATATTTAAACATATTCCTTTTCTCCCTTAGGACTTTATTTTGGCATTTTTCCAAAAGCTGACAGATTTCCATTTGCAAGGTTGGTTTTTCTTACCTTCCTTGAGCATGCAATCTATGAGACTTCTATGGGCTCAGTATATTTTTTAAATAATTCAATTTGAAAGAACCATCAATATCAAAGTTTAAAGTTCTTTATGATCTACCAGTCATTAAGCAGATATATGGCTAGCAAGCTGTAATAAGTAGTTGAGTCGTCACCAGAGCTAAACCTCCAGAGACTGTTAGAAGTAAAAGAGACTTCAGAAATGGATTCACTTACCTCCCCTTGCAAATGAAGTGACTTGGACTTAGAGAATTTACAATTGCTTTCTCAAAGCCATACAACCAGCATTTGGACAAATCTAGATTCAAGTTCAGATCTGGCTTTTAGTTCAGTGCTGTGTTTTTTCATGCATGGTGGAATTTGTACATTTGTCTGTGGATGGATGACATTGCAGATCAAGTGACAGAGATCTTATGTTTATGGCCTGGAATTATTCTTTCACATGGGCATGTGTGTTTTAGCCTATGTGCAGTTTCTCCAACCTTAGAATTTACAGTAGAAGAAAGGTGATTTAACTCTGCTTGCTCACGCCTCAAGTTCAACTTGTAATGTTGTCTGACATTCCTCCTTGTCAATATTTACTTGTTTCCATATCTCTGTGGGGTTTCACTTAGAGGTCTTATCAAACTGTGTTTTAATTATATATTTACCTTTCTTCCCTGCTAGACTGTACATTGCATGCTTGTTCAATGTTGCTGCTAGAACAGTGCTTTGCTCAGTGCCCCAAAATTATTTATGGAGGAAATAAACAAAAAAGAAAATAGAGGGGCAGGTGTAGGGATCGGATAGCTTCCTTTAGGAAGAACAATCCCATATCTCAGTTGAGTTTTTATCATGCCTAATATTATATTTCTGAAATGGTTTTTCTTAACAATTTTTACAAATATCTGAGACCCCTCCCTCTGTCTTTTTTTCCCCTGGATTTTGGGATCAAACAGATAAGTGTTCAAATTTTAACCATATGATCTGGGGCCTAATCTCTTTGAACTTCACATTTGTTGCCTGGAAAGATCGACAGTGATAGGTATTTTAGGATTTCATACTGTCATTTTGTGAGGATTAAATGGCATCATGTGTTTATTAGGTAGTCAGTGGGTGTGTCTCAGCTCTCCTTTCCGCCTCCCTCTCTTTCTCTCTCTCTGTTGTCCACTGTCCTTCCTGCATTCTTTCTCCTACTTCTGCTCTTCTGGAAATGAAAATATTTGAGCTTAGTCAGAACCATTGTCTGTCCTCAGCAGTATGACCTGTATGAGCTGTATGACCTCAGCTAGATCTGTCTCTGCTTTTAATTTTTTTTTTTTTTTTTGTTCCATGTATGCTCTTTCCTGGCCAGCTTGCCTTCTGTTTCTCATGTTGCTTGCCTGAAATCTGATTATTTTGCCCTATACCTGATGGTCAACACATGTTCCATTGTGAGGTAGCAGAAAAGGAAGAGTAGTGCTTTCTTCTTCCAGGGAAAGTTGGGACTTAATGGGGCATAAAAACCCCAAAAGACTGTGTTGACTGCAGTGGGTCATTCTGGGTACAGTGTCTCTGCAATGCCATCCATATAATGGCCTGACCACAAGAGAAAAAGGGAACGTTGTGACTGTTTTGTGCTCCTGCTCCTGATTGGTAAGGATGCTGCTTCATTACCTCTCAATCAAGCTATGTTACACATGTTTTTAACCACAATTAGAATTAATATTGGGCTGGAGGAATAGTGCAGTGGTTAGAATGCTTATCTAGCATGCATGAGGCCCTGGGTTTGATTCCCCAGTACTACATAAGCTGGGTATGGTGGCACATGCCTCTAGTACTGCCCCTTGGAAGGCTGAGGCAGGAAGATTCCCTGCGAGTTTTAGACCAGCCAGGGCTTCATAGGGAGTTCAGGAATAGCTTAGACTATAGAGTGATACCATGTCTCAAAATAGAAGGGGGGGGGGTGGAGAGGGAGACAAAATAGAATTAATATTTAAGACAGGCTTATGTGAAAAAATAGGTAAATCATAAATCTGAATGAAAGAAAATCATGAAATATTATAATCAAAACATCTGAAGGAAGGGGCTGTCTTGACACAGGTGATCTTATCTAGGCACAGAACCTCAGATAGCATAAGGAAGCAATGACCAGGGATTTTTAAGGCTCAGATCTTAATGTCTCCCAAGATTTTCATGTATTCAGAGGTGAGGTTTTTAGGTTATTTTATCAATACACTGATGACTTGATAATTGAGTGTGTTGTTCAGAGGTAATGCCTGAATGGAGGGTGGTCACCAGGAGTATGACCTGGAAGAGTTTAATACACACACACACACACACACACACACACACACACACACACACACAGAGTCTTGCTCTTGCTCTGTAGTCTAGCCTGGTCCTGAACTCACTATGTAGCCCAGGATGGCATGGAATGTATGGCAATTTTCTTGCCTGTTCCTCCTGAGAGCTGGGATTACAGGCGTGTACCACCGTACCTGGCTTGTGTGGTACTGGGATTTTGGGACTTGAACGTAGGGCTTTGAGCTTGCTAAGCAAGTTTTGTAACTACTGAGCTATAGCCCCAGCCCTGGGAAGGGTATATATCCTTATATCCAGCTCCTCCCTTCATTCTCTCTGCTTCCTGGCTTCCATGAAGTGAACAGCTGTCCTCTACTACAACCTTCTTCCATGACGCCCTGCCGTGGATCCAGCCAACCATGAACTGAAGCCTCTGAGAACCATGAGCCAATATAAATATCTCCTTTAGGACTGGTATTGGGTATTTTATCCAAGTGACAGGAAAGCCGACTAATATAGATACTGGTGAGGACTTGAATTACATCTATTAGTGCACACATGGTCCAGGCCAGAAGTAAAGGAGAAAGGGCTTAAGAATGTTTGGCTTGGGTTACAGCTGAATTTCAATCATAACCTACCACTATGTGACTCGTTATGACCCTCAGCCCTTGGGCTGTAAACTTTTATGCACTTTGAAGTTAATAGTTATTGATATTCTTTCTTTGGTTTAAGTGTAAACCTTTGTTCAAGAAGTAACAGAACAAAGGTTAGGACCCACCTTTAATTATTTCAGTTAGATTTCTCTAACGCTGAGTTTCTCTGGTTCGGTAATTTTGACATTTAGGGTTGGGCACTTCTTTATTATGAAGGACTATCCTGGGCATGCTAAGATATTCAGCAATGTTCCGGACCTCTACTCACTGGATTCTGCACTTTAAGTTGTAACAAAAAATTCTGTCTCTTGACACAGCCAGGTGTCTTACAGGAAGCATCACCTTCTTCTCATAACTTGTCTACTCTGAGAACCATTCCTGTAATCAAATAGAGACAAGAGAGATGGTGGTCCACCTCTAGACTTCCTTGTGAAGTTACCATGCAACTTAAAAAACGGCTCACAAAACATATTCCAAATTAGATTTACATTCACTTGTTAAACATTTTATTGACTGCTGAGGCACTGTGAACTAGGCACTGTGTTAGTTTCATGACTTCAGAGCAGAGGTATGTGGGTGAACTTGATCTAACTCTATAATAATTAATCTTGATCATCAGCTTAATTGTCTTGAGAGACACTTCTGGGTGTGTCATGGAGGCATGACTCTGGGGACTGGGTCTGTTCCCATGGACCTTCCTCTTTAGCTTATCCTCTACTCTTTCCTTCTGGCTACTATGAGGTGTACATTTTTTTTTCCCACAATATCCCATGATATTTCTGCCGTGGCATCAGCTGACCACAGACTGTAACCTCTGAAACTGTGAGTCAAAATAAACAATGTTTTCCTTTAAGTTGTGGGTGTCCAGTATTTTGTCTCTGCAATGGAAAGCAGATTCGTACAGATCCCTACATATAAGGAGGCTGTGTTTTACTAAGGAGGGGGGAGAAAGGCCTTAATAGTTCATTTCAATATAAGAATGTTTTGAGCTATCATACATCTCAAGTCAATACAAGGTGCAGGGGAATTGCACATGTATAACCTTCCACCTGGGCCTGGGGCACAGGCCTGTAATCCCAACAGTCGGAGTGGCTGAGACAGGAGGATCACAAGTCTAAGCCCACGCATGGTATTTTAGCAACCTAGTAAGACCTTGTCTGAAAAGAAAAATTTAAAAATTGGCTGGGGATATAACTCAATGTGAAGATTCTGGATTTGATCTCTAGTATTGCAAAAAAAGAAAAAAGGAATAATCTTCCCATTTACCCTAGGGAAAGGTGTCAAAAGTCTTCATTGAGAAGGTAATTAGCCACATGAAACTGTCTTAGGTCTCCTAACCTGAGGCCCTGGGTTGAGTCTCCAGTTCCAAGTAATACAGTAACAATAGTAGTAGTAGCAGTAGTAGTAGTAGCAGTAGTAGTGTAATATATTTTATACATAAAATGTTTGAAATTTTACTTAATATCTTTATGTATATTAAGAATGTGGATTTATACACGACCTAATCTGATCCTCAGAGCAGATCCTCCCTACCCATCAGAATTTTGCAAGTCTTAGCCCTGAGTTCACTTCCAATTATCATGAAGCATAGATACAATTGTCCAGGCCTTGCCTTTGACCTAGTGAATCAGAGACCACAGTATCTGATATGTACCATGATGGAGAATTGCTGAAGTACATGTTCCTATTTTTGTATTTTGCATACATGAACATTGAGACTTAACATATTACATATTTCATTAGGGGTTCTGATAAAAGGTGAAGCTGAAAACAAGTAGTTCATTAATTTATTTATTTAGCAAATGCCTATTGACATGAATGGTTACTGAGGCTGTCTAGTATCAAGGACTGTATTTCCTAATCACTCAGGAAACTTCTACTTATGTGATCTACCAGAAAATGCTTTTAACCATTTCTTTATAAAGCATGACAACGTTGTGATGTTATTCTCATTGCTATTTGAAAGATTAGGAAACCAAGGCAAAGTGAGATTAAGTGATTTGTCTGAAATCACACCAGCAAGGGCTGGAACTGGGCATGAAACCAGGCTCTGTGACTCTGAATTTCAGCTTTTCTCCAGTAATACTTAATTGCACATATATGTACAAAATTATAAAAAGAATATGTCATATGATATTTGCAGGATTAATTACCTTCCTAGGCATTCAATTTATCTATAAATTATAAAAAATAAAAATTACAACCCTGAAGCCAAATAAAAATGTAACCCAAGCACAATGGCTGGATTTTAATTTCTATAATAAAGTGTCAGCGGATTAACCTATATTCCAAATATGACGACCCTAGTTTTTCTAATTAGCTAGTAGGTTCGTTGGTAGTGTTCTGATTCTTCATTAACTCAGAATACATTTACCAATTTACTATGAAAATGATTTTTGTATTCTAGTGTGATAGTGGTACCTGGAGTGGTTTGTCAGTGTAATTCCTGAGACAGAATAATTTGTTCCCACCAAGAAGAGTGCAATTAGAATGATGTTCTTGTCACACATGACCTTTTTAAAAAGACCTTTGCCATTTGCCCTTTCCACTGGGTTAAGATCACAGAGGTTGAGAAGTACAGTTTATTTTAAAGGAAGAGAGACATTTGCGGCAAGGCCCCTGGAGCCCTTTATCTTGGACCTGTTCTGCAGAGTTGGGTGGTAATTGAGAAAGACAAGTTCTCATTTGAAGAACTTTATTTAAAAGGCTCTTTAGATCTGGAGAGGCAGACACCTGCTGTCTTAGCATCTGAGAGACCTCAAAGCTTGGGACATTGGAGTGACAATTTCCTTCACACTTCCGAGGACATGTGCTAGACTTCGCCTCATGGGAATTTCTGCTGGTTGGGCAGGCTCCAATCCTGTCACCTGTGGCTAGTCTATTTCCGAATAGTCATTAAAAATTCTTAAAGGGGATTTGCAGGCGTAGAGAGCAGATGGCATCTCCTCCTCCTCCTCTATAGGCAGGGGAGTGAGATTTTTTTCCCCTCTTAACCCCAAATTAAGGGTTGAGAAGCCCCAATAGCACTGCTTGCAGAGGTTAGGATCTCCCTTGGAATGGTAGATCGCATCTCTGATCCTGTCTGGATGTTCGCAAAATTGTGGAAACTAACAGGCTTTTTTTGCTCATGCCTTACCTGAGCAGAGAGTAAATGTTATTTTGAAAGAAGCTGACATGTGGGCTCCCCTCCACCCACTAACTTGCAGCGATGTGTGATAATAGGTATCTGCTTCTTCCCTGGGGAAGATTAACGCTAGGAAACTGGACAGAGCTGCCTTTAAGTGCCGGTCGAGGAGGAGCAGGTCAGCGGTTCTGTGCGTTGTAATTCCTGGGAGCCAAGTGGACTGTGTTTAAGAGGTCTGCCTACGGAGGCAAAGCTGAGCGATGTGCTGAGAAGAGATCAGCCAAAGAGCTCCTTGTCCTTTGCAGGAAACATGTAGGCCACCGGCCCTTGCTGAAATCTCCCAAGAATCCACACATGTGCCTCATGAATCCCAGTATTTGGAAGCCTGCTGTGACAGAGGGCATCTGACAGCCAACTGAGAACTGACAGTCAGATCTTCTGTTTTGATCTCTGCTATTGCTTAGGATTCAGAAATGGAAAGGGCAAGGTTGGAGGTGGGGGTGGGGAGGGAAGACCGGAGCCTAGAGGAAGCGCACAGTGCCCCCCATCTTCCCACACCAGGAGGCAGGTCTGAGCTGCTGGGAGGGGAAAGATCTAAATCCACTATTAGATTGATGCTTTGAGTCACACCCGACAGGGCTTTTTAATACCTGATGGCAAAATTGTTATCATGGGAAGCACCTGAAAGAGACTGCCTAGGAGAGAGGACGGGAACCTGACAGAATTCTGGACAGGATGTTGCCGCGAGGGAAGGAAAATGAAGCTGGCCCTGGGTGCTCCGAGCCCAGGGTACTCTGTGATGAGTAATGAAGGACCTGGTTTCTTTCACAGATAAATTGTAAGGAGGAAAAAAAGATGGAGGAGGACTCTGATTTCTGAATTCTAAACAATTTAGAAAATTAATAGAAACACTCATTTAAACAAGAAGCTCTTAGTTTTCACAGTATCTTCAGACTTTAAAAATGTGTACTTTTGGGCTATGGTGGGAAAAGGGAGCACATTTATTTTAAATGGATTGTAGCCAAGAATGATTTGTCAAATTTTTTCTTTCCTCTTGTACTGGGGATTGAGTCCAGGACCTTGACACTGAGCTACAACCCCAGCCAATTTTATTTTTGATTTTTTGGGGGGACAGAATATCCCCAAATCTCTAATTTGCCCAGGTTCGGCTTAAATTTGTGACCCTTCTCTTTCAGCCTCCCCAGAGTGCTGGGCGTGTGGGCCTGTGCCACCAGGCCTGGCTCAAGGTCTTCATATGCTTTGTCATATAACTGGAGATCAAATATTATTTTGGAATGCTATTCTACTTTTTCCACATTGTCTCATCCCATATGCCATCACTTTTATGAGTTATTATAGGAGAGTTTTCATTATAATTCTGAAATTACATTCTCTTTGCTGACAATGCAGCTTTTAAATTGTTGGTCCTAATAGTGGCATTAACTAGTTGGCATTTTTATTATTCTGTGCCAGTGGACCAAAATGACTTAAGCCTTTTGAATATCAGCCAGTTCATTTAGCTAGCTCCATCAGTTTTTCTTTCTTTCTTTTTTTTTTTCCTAAAGCCAAGAGGCAACATGGAACTATTTTAACAGACCCCATAATTAATTTCTAGACAATGAGCTTTGGTCTTGAAAAAGCATAATCACACAGTGTAATATAAGTGCTGGGTTTCCTATTCTTGTTTCTTTTATAAGCCTTTGTCTACAAATACTTACGCTTCTTGATTTTCTTTTGGTTATGAAAGAATAAAATCTTTGGAGTCATTAAGGGTTGAATTTGGCTACTTTTTATTGGCCTGTGAAAACTGGTCTGTCTTAGTTTTGAGAAAACTGAGCAATACCCTTTGTTTGAAGAGTTTTGATTACCTGGGTATTTCTGATTTCCTGGTTTGTTTATGGCTAAGTTTCATAAATAGGCATCCAAGACAGTTGTTTTGGCTCTCCGTAGGTACCAACTCATCTTGTTCTGTGTGTTTTGATTAAAATAATTACTAGACCTGACTACTCTTCATTTGCTTGAAGTCCCACGAATCCTTCAGCAGAACCAACTTCAGTGTGTCATGGTGCTTCCTGCTAAAACACTTGTTTATAATAGTGCTTGGTTTGTTTCCATACATGAACAAGCGTCTAAGGCCTTGTGTCAAGGCAGCATCTGAAAACATGGTCATTTGCTTTTGACTCTCAAACTACACGTTTTAGAGTGAGCCATAGAGAAGCTCACATGTTCTGGTTTAAAGCGTCATAATTCATTGCTCAGCACTCTGCAGCTTTTGCTTCTTAATGTCTAGGCTCACAAATCTTCCAGCTGTCCATAAATATTCAGGAAGGAATAAGGCAGAAGTTGTCTTTTTTTCCCTTACAATACTAATAATATAGATGGGACCTTGCTTTGCATTTTTTGACCCTAAATATAATCTTTCTTTCCTATGTGGTAGGTAGTCTTAGTTTTTGTATTTTGGGCAGTGCCTAAGTAAGAGATGCTCTCCTATTAATGTTTTATCAATAGACACTTATGCAACTGGAATATAAGTGTAAAGACACACTCATTGAGAGTTACTAATTTTTGGCCAGTAAAAATATACATGGGAAATGATACACTCACTTTTTATAAAATATCTAAAAGCTTTACTTGATGTTTTAAAAGTTGGTCATTTGTGACGTGATATATATGTACATAAAATACTCGAGTTCAATGTAAAAATTATGTATTGTGTATATATATATATATATATATATATATATATATATATATATATATCAATAAGATGGGGAAAAGGTTGGTCATTTGTATTACCTCTTGAATTAATCTTTTTTTTCTCTTCTGAGGTTGAGATAGGCTGATTAATTAATTAATATATTTATTAATTGATTCATCAGTGCAGATAGTTGGATTTTGGCCTCTCAAAATCTTTTCTTTGTTAAAAGAAAGTCTGGAGAGTCATTTCAAATTTTTAAAATATTTATTCTGTCCTCTCTAAACCTTATTATCTATTGAGAAAAGTTGTTTCTTTTTTTTTTCATTTCAAAAGCTTTCCTAGGTCTTAACCTTCTGTGTATGACTGTTGACAAGAGGTCTAATTAATAGTAAAGACATCTTTTAGATGCATTGGGTCCATGAATAAATAGTATCCATTTGGAATTCATGACAAATAGGAATATATTAGTGAAGGGTATGAGCAAGAGAGAATCCTGGTGAAGAATTTTGCTCAGGAACCTGGAATTTATTCTTATTGAATATCCCTTTGACTTACATTTATTTATTCTGTCCAACTCAGCTGATTAGTTAAGGCATTTCATTTCATTTCATTCTGAATTGCTTTCAATTGTCATTCAAATGTAGCACTTTCCTGATTGTACCCATTTCTTTTCTCCATTCTCTCTCTGTCTCTGGCTGTCTGTCTCTCTCTCCTTCCCTCCTTCCTTCCTTCCTTGCTTCCTTGCTTCCTTCCTTCTTTCCTTCCTTCTTTCCTTTTCCTGGTAAACGAATGATCCCAATTCAAAGTCCATTGCATTCCCTGGTAGAAACTCCTTCTTTCTAGTATTTAAACTGGAGATTTTAATTCTTTAGTTTAAAGCTCAAAGATCCCAGTTCTAAATCAGTATTGATACTATTGATTAGTGCATTGAAATAATGTGTTCCATTTTAGCACGTTTGGTAGATTTTGAGTGCTATACATTTATATTTCTTATGCTAAAATTTGGTAATTTGGATGATTAATTGACATTATTACATATTTTTGTGGGATAAAACATGATGTTTTGATACTTGTATACATTGTGAAAGTATTAAATTAAGATAGATAACATCAGTCACCTTACATGTTTACCATTTTTTGTGATAAGATCAGTTAGCATATATTCTCTTAGTATTTTCATATTTATAATACTTATAAATTATAGTCACTTTTTTGTATCTTATGATGTCTTTGTTGAGATTCTTTAACATGGCCTCACCCACCAGTCCACATAAGAAAAGAACTATAATAATGAAATGCATAGAGCTAGAAAATAGGAGAAAAGAGAGAAGTTATATTTCAAATTTCTTAGCTGAAAACCGAAAGGTAAATATTTAAACATTCAAAAGACATTCAAGTTATCATTACATCAATCAGTTTTCATGGGATAAGCTTACATCAAAAAAATAAGTGAATTGCTATTTTGAATGAACTTACATCTATATCAAATTGCTGCATTACATAAACTTAAGTCTATATCACAAAAGTTTATTACATATAAAGCAATAGATACAAAGGCATAACTAGTTATTCCCAGTTTTTTAAACTTCCATGAATTATTTTCTCACATTTCACTAATTACTAACATTTGCCAGATTTGATTTATTGTTTTATCTACCTATCCATCCATAATTTTATGCAGACGTATTTTTAAGGATTTTATACCATTTCCCCATGTTGAATATAATTATTATGTATTCCAAACTAATATGCTATTAAAAATAATAATTATGGAGGAAGTTTCACAGATTTTACGAGAAAACTGGTACTATTTTAGTAGGACACAAATCAAACGATCCAAATACCAGTCGAATTTTTTTTTTTTTTTTTTTTTTTTTGGTTACTGTTGTGGTTTGGTTCTGAATGTCCCTTAGAAGTCTCATGTATTTAAATGTTATGGATTGTCCATGGTACCATGTGCTGTTGGTAGATTGGGGCTTAGTCTGGAGGGGTGGATTAAGGGTGTGTAAGTTAGGATTAAAGGCATATAGTGGCCACAGCTTCCACACCTGGATCCAGGAGGGGCTAATCAATGGGCTGAGACCTGGAAGGATGTATAAGCTGCATCCTGCCTTTCTTGGAGGACTAGGACTAGTCTTAACTAGTCTCAACTTGCCTTTCCATTTGTGATGTCCTGAGAAGCTTCCTCCAGCTCTGTCTCTGCCATGTATTTCCATTGCTGCTGGCTGCCCCTGTATGGACTGTGACCTTCTGAAACTGTGAGCTAAAATAAACCTTTCCTTTCCTCAATTTGTGGCTGTTGGGTATTGAGTCACAGCAATGAAAAAGTAACTGAGACATTTACATTTACTCATTAGATGTTTTCTGTCCTCCATAGTCTTTGGTGCTGCTTGTCTCTCTGTCTCTCTCAAAGATTTCTTCAGGTATTTTCTGCAGTGCTAAGCTAGTGGTTCCAAATTTCTTTAGAGATTCTTGGTCATGAAAAATTTTTATTTTGCCTTGAATTTTCAAGTATAATTTTTGCTGGATGTAACAACCTGGGTTGACACTTGCTGTCTTTTAAAACTCGAAAGATTTTGCTCCAGGCTCTCCTGGCATTTAAAATTTGCATTGAGAAATCTGTGGTAATTTGCATTGCTTGCCTTGGTAGAATAATGTGTTTTTCTCTTCCTTGTATTAATATTCTCTCTTAATGTTGTATTTCTGAAGGATATGATATGTCATGTCTGGTTGATGTTATTTGGTGTTCTGTAAGTTCCTTGTACCTGAAAATTAATTTTTCCCTAGATATGGGAAATTTTCTTGCATGATTTCAATGAATAGATTCTTTACACCTTCAGTGCTATCTTCTGCTATTTCTTCCATACCTGTAATTCTGAGATTAGTTCTCTTAGAATCATCCATCAGCTGTTGTATCCAGCTACTATGTTCATTTATAATTTAGCAATTGTGCCTAATTATAGCATTTGTTTCCTTAGCCTTATCTTCAAAGTCTGAAATTCTGGCCTCACAATGTTTGAGTCAACTTCTCCTGCTTTCAAATGTATTTTTCGTATCCTGAATTTCAGCTATGTTTCTTTTTCAAAATTTCCACTTCTCTAACAAAATGTTCTTTCCTATGTTGCATTTCCTTATTTGCCTCAACCAACTTTTTATTTGTGTTTTCTATGTGCCCAGTAAGCTTTGTCTCTACTAGGACCACCATTTGATTTGTAAGTTCCTCTTTAAGTCCACTGATCATTGTTTGCATTTCTTTGAGGTGTCTTGTTTGAACTGGTTGTTCGACTCATTTATTTGCCTTTTGATTTTCTTCCCTGCGAGTTTCACTATTTTAGTGCTGATCACATTAGTTTCTGGGGTCTTGAACATTTCTTTGTGTGTCCTGTTGTCTTGTTTTCTTCCCATGTTTGTGTTGTTAAGGGACTTCATCTGAAAGGCCTAGCTGAGAGATTGTTTTGAATGGCTGTGAGGGTGTAGGAGATGGAGAGCTGAAATTCCTGAGTCCTGTCCTGCAATTAGGCAGTGAGGGAGGACCTAACAGTCCAGTGGCCTCTGAAGTGTCTTTTTCACCCTCATCCTCCTCAGCAAAGCTGTCCCTCCTGTCCTGGCCACATCTTCCCGAGGGTGGGTTCACCATTGGAGGTGCTCTCACTACACCTGAGCTGTTCAGGAGGTTGGCAGCCTTTCTCTCCTCTCTGCAACTGTCTCTTGCACCACCTTCTTCCTAGGCACTGTTTAAGAGTGACCTCAAAGACCCTGATATGCTCTCCTGACTTTTTTTTTTTACTCTAATTAGCTCAGTCTCAGGCTGTTTTTTAAAAGTTGCTCCTGCTCACATCACTGCCTATTATGGCTGCTGAGAACTGCTTCTGATCCAGGCTCTACAAGGTCTTTTCTAGGGCAGCTTGCATTACATTTTGTAGTATATGCTCTCCGCAAACTCGTTTTTGGAGGCCGGGGCTCCCAGATGCTGTCCTTTTTCACTTCTCTCAGATCTGTGCTTACTTATGTCTGAGGTACTGAGGGGCCTTCCAGGCTTTCCTCAGTCTGAGATGCTGGTGGCTCACGGCTCTTTGCACTTGGCGTGGGTCTGCTTCCTGAGTTGCTGTTTCTCTTCACTTCTGATGGGTTTTCAGGGTTTCTGACCTTTCCATGGCCTCCTTTTAATTGTTGGGGCACTCCTCCTTGTCCTAAATACATTGAACAGGTAGTTTTTGATTATATTCTCAACTTTTTAAGTAGGTCCACAAGGAGACATTGTGCGGCTATGTTACTCAGTCACCATCTTCTCTGCATTCTCTTTAAAGATAGTCATTCTAACAGGTTTGTGATGATTGCTCGTTGTGGTTTTAATTTGCATTTCTCCAATGAATAATGGCATTGAGCATTTTTTCATATATCTACTGATCATTTATGTGTCTTCTTTTGAAAAATTGTGTGTTGGGTTTGTGGATATTTTTCCCATTCAATAGGTTGTTATTTTGCTTTGTTGATTGTTTCTTGTGTTATGGGAACTTTTAGATTTGACAAAATTTGATTTCTCTGTTTTGCTTTTGTTGTCTGTGCTTTGGTGTTGCGTATAAAAATTCATAACCCAGTATGTTGATGAGTGTTTTTTCCTTGGGAACTTAAAGCTTTGTGTAAAAATATGTGTGATGTATCTCTGTTATTCATTAGGCAGGAGAATAGGCACTTGGTAAGAAGTTTTTGGATTAATTGAAGATTATTCTAGATGTATTCTAAATTAGTAACTGATTTAAGCAAAAATTATTATGCAATAAAATGCCTACACCACTAACACTATGCAAAAACAATCAAGACTTTCTATCAGTTTGTCAGAATAATTACCGCGAACATCTGCTACATTGGTGCTATACAAATCTGTAGAGGTGTTAATAAAAAGAGCACTAGTTATGTTGGATTCCAAAGAATCATCTGAATACTCTTTATAATTTTTACTTATGATGTAGTTATGTATAAAATTAAAAAGAGTAAAGAGAATGATACAGGCAGATAATAGTATGCTAGGTTAGTTTTTGAATTTCAGTAATTTATGACAGAGCTTGAGGGAACTTCTTCAAATTAATAATTTAAACTCAGCTCATAATTTTTTAAAAAATGAACTTAGGGATAACTAGATCTCATTAGCCCCAATGAAGCTGAATGCACTTTATTTTATTTGTGGTGCTGCAGATTGAAGATCTTACAGATGCTAGGTGTGTGCTCTACCACTGATCTACACTCTCTGCCTCAAATCTCATATTTTTAATGAAAATATAACAAATGAATAAGAATGGTATACAAATGTATGAGTTTTAAAAAAATAATTCTTAAAATTTACTTAGGAAAATATATATATAAGGGCTATTTAAAGAGTAAAATGTGTATATAGGATAGTAAAATTAATTTTTAACAGATTATTCTTATGTAGAATATCTTTAAAGCTTTATAATTATGAGATTTTAATGCTGGAGTAGTTGCATATTGAAGACAAAGCAAGAACCAATAAACTTTTGAAGCTAATATAATTTATGCTCAAAGTATATATTGAGGAGACTTAAAAAAGTAAAGGTAATTACATAAACAAATACCCCAGTAAACAAATGGTAGTACTTAACTAAGTGTGTAGTATGTGTCACACATTTTTAAAATATATGCTGCTAATTAATTTATTGATTCCAATTATTTAATAAACATTTATTGTGTATTCACTCTGTGCTGGCCACTAGCTTAGGCTCTAAGGATTTATCAGGAAAATAAGGCAGAAAGATAATCTCCATTGTCAAGGAATTTATATTCTAGTGGAGAAGATATCTGATAATCAAAATTAAGAAGCAAAACACCTACTGTGTTATACGGTGGTAAATTTTAGAGGAAAAATTGAAGGACTAGAGGCAGAAAGGCATGAACAGAAGAATTCTGTAGTGTAAAGCAGCTTCAGCTGGGAAGGCCTCCCCGTGGCTGTGACATCTGAGCGAAGACCTGAGACAGATGCCAAGGACTGTGGAAGAAGAAAGGCCTGGGAAGAGGGAACAGCAACTGGAGGGGTCTTGAGGCAGGAGCTTGCTTCCACGTCTGTTGTAGGTACCGCAGGGAAGCTCCTGGCTAGGAGGAAAGTAACAGGAAGTGAGGTTGAGGGTGATGAAGAACCTGCTTCTGAAGGCCTGGGGTTTTGTTCTGAAGAGAGATGCAAAGGGCTGAAAAGCCTTTTGCAGTGATGTGGGGGCCATCTGACCTGCATTCTAACAGGATTCTGCTAGCTGCCATGTTGAGAATAGAGGGAGTGCAGGTAGAAAAGAATTCCTTGAGAAGGTGTTGGCATAGCCCCAGCAAAGGATGGTTCTTGGACCGGGGTGCTGGGAGTTGGGTTTGGTGTGGGGGAGAAGTGTTTGGATTCTGGATGCATAGATATTTGGGAAAGAAAGTCAACAAGACATGATGCCTGTGAAAAAGAAATGAGTCAATGACATGAAAAAAGTGAGGGGAAAGACTGTGGAAGGAATGAGCACAGAGAGGGGAGAATGGGAATTCATGTTTGAACATTTTGAATTGGAGATGCACTTTGACCTTCAAGTAGAGATGAATTCCCATTGCATTGCAACTCAATGGGGTAGGTCCAAATATTGTCTTGATTGTGTAAAGGAACAGTACAGAAAGATTAACCTCTCTCTCTCCTTCATTCTCTTTTGTGGCCATGAGGATCCAACTCAATACTTATGCCCTGAGATAGATCCCCAATTCATTTTTATATTTATTCAGAGACAGTCTTGCTAAGTCACTCAGTTGCCCAGGCTGGGCTCAAGCTTGCAGTCTTCCCACATTAGCCTCCTAATTGCTGGGATTACAAATCTGGGTCACTGGGCCAAGCTAAATTCTCTTTATATAAGTAGGCAGTGATAGAAACAGCATTTCAAAGTAGGATGTAACACTGCAGACTTTTCTGTTTTTTATTATATTTTATTTTATTATTTTATTTTTTGAGACAGCGTCTTGCTCTGCAATCCAGGCTGGTCCTGCACTCACTATGTAGCCCCAGGCTGGCCTTAAACTCAAAGCAATGCCCCTGCATCTGAGATTACAGGCATGAGCCACCGCACCTGGATTGCATGGTGCTTAGGGAATCAAACCCAGCACCTTGTGCTAGGTAGGCAAGCAGTCTAACCACTCTGCTATTCCTCTAGCCTGATCCTGCTGTTTAATAAAGTACTGTAAGATCAACATTTAAAGTATTTAGAAAGAGTATGATGATGCTGAATCACACAAAATTATAGAGATTCCTACCACCCATCAGATCTAGGATGTGTAGGAGCTCAGATTAAATGGCTCTTTAAAGGAATACTAAAAAAAGCAAAACACCAAAAAACTGTTTTGCTTTCTCTGTGTCGGTTTCTGTCTCTGTCTCTCTTTCTCTGTGTCTTCTTCCTGTCTTTGTCCTGAAGAGTTGGGGTAGCAGAGTTCTCCAGATAGCACAGCTCCAACTACATCACCCAGTACTTCCCCTTTGGGTTAGACATTTCTGGTGTTGATTGTAGTTACATCTTTTTGTTTCATGCTTTCTAATATCCTAGCCTCCAAGAGGTTCCTGCTGTTTCCGATTATATCCTGCCTGTCAGCTGAACCAACATTCTGAATTAATTCCTTGCAGGCCATAGTTCGTGGTATTGTCTAAAGTTGGTTACACCTTTGTCCCTCCAGTTTGCCCCAGGTGCAGCTGTTCAAGTAACCTTCTATCAGCTAACCCAGATATTCCAGTACAGCCCAGTTAGCTAGTGTTGTACTGTGCGCTATGTAACTCAGCAAATCAAATCAAATTTTAGTGTACACTTTCTATATTAAGTAGGATAACATTCTTATGGGCTACTCTAAATAACTTGATCAAATAATTGCATAGTTAATATTGTTTTGGTTGTTAAAGAGTTACATATAAGCTGGGTTAAATTTCCTCAAGCTCATAGAAAATATTTTGTATCTAGGCATGGAATCTCTGGAAATAAGTATATATAAGTGAGTGGTTGACATACATTAACTCGACAGCGATATAATCCCCAAATCAATGTGAACATTGTACCTAGTCAATAATATGATGCATTTGTCACTTGGCAGTTGGTCCCATCAAAATAAATACATTATAAGAACTAAAACTTTTTTTCATTCTACATTTTACACCATGCTACTCCATGATTAAATGAAAGCATTAAAGTCTAAACTCATTATATTTTATTCTTACCAATAATGATATATGTGACTGGAAGCATTTAGTGAAACAGTTTCCTTTGTTGAGGGAATTTGATATTATGCTGCACTGAAGCAATATATGACAGAGCATTGAGAAGTTTGATGATTGTCTATTAAAAACATGATGCATGTAGAAATTAAGTAGTTTTAGGGAGAGAAAGCAACTTTTGGATTTTCTGCTTGTCTAAACTTTAGTTAGCATTTTAATGTGTTGCATGGATTCTCTAGGAAACAGGCATCATAGCAGCCTTTGTTCCTGGAGTTCGGCTTTTAGAGACCCGTAGGAAGACTTGTCTGCTTCTAATTGTCCCAGAGCGATTTGTCCTGCTGCCCTTCCCCTTCCCCTACAGAACCAGCTGGCTCTTTTATGTTTCACTCCTATTCTTAAGCATGTTGCATGTAAATGCTCGCAAATGGACAATTAGTCTGTTCTGTATCATTTGCTGTTTAATTTTCTAATATGACTCAGGGTCCGACAGTATGGGATTAATACTAGGCTGATGACTGGATCAAGGGCAGGATTGAGCCTCATCTAGGA
Organism: Ctenodactylus gundi; assembly: GCA_004027205.1. NCBI lineage: Eukaryota > Metazoa > Chordata > Mammalia > Rodentia > Ctenodactylidae > Ctenodactylus > Ctenodactylus gundi. Next base: position 2,381,810 of record PVKB01000003.1, on the reverse strand, counting down.
TAGATGTGTTAGCGTAAAGTAGAAACACTAGTGCACTGGCCTTCGTAGGGGGCAGATGTTGGGTTATAGCGTGCGAGGGAAGCTTGAAAAGAGGGGGTCACTGAAGTTTGTTTACTCCACAGTTTTGCCTAAAAGCCGAGATCTCTTCTGATTTTATTTTATTAAGCAGTTTGCTTTATCAGCACTGCTGGGATATAGTTAATTACTGGAAATATTTGTTGTCTTTAGTATTTCATCAAAATGCAGCTGTTCGTTAAAACTACAAATATTTCAGGTGACACAGAAGAAGGTGGCAGGTTTCATAAATGATATTAACTTACTAAAAGACATCCTTTCTCAGTCAAGTAGATCATTGCCAGCGCACTACTTAGATGATTTACTAATTGTCAATGTTGTTATAGTTTGAAACTAGGATGTCCCTGAAAAGCCTCATGTGTTTAGAAGGTGATTGGATTGTCAATGTGTTCATCAGGTGGTAAATTCATGTGCTGCTAAGAGGAGCTGCCTGGTTGGACGGGTGATCACTGTGGATGTGACCTGGAGGAGTAAATTCTTGCTCCCAGTCCCTCCCCTTCTCTGTTTTGTACTGCTCTGCCATGAACAGCTTTTCCCTGGGTAAGCCCTTCTGTCATTGCAGGGGCCCACTATGAGCAGAGTGACGCTTCTGAGCTGTGCACTGAGACAAACCTTTCCTTCCTTCAGGTGTGGGCGTTGGGCATCCTGTCCTAGCAGTGCGAAAGCAGCTAAGACAAACAGGCACTTTCTGTCTGGGCTTCCTTAAGGTTAGATGACTGCGATGCAGTGTACCTGAAACAACTTTTGAGAAGTCTGCTTAGAAAATGATTTCTTAATAGGAGACACTAACAGGAGAATGTAGGAGGCACTAAAGGAGAACATATTTTGTGCTCTAGTACCACATGCAGGTGACTTCTAGGTGCACTTGACTTTGATGCCTTCTGCTTCCCCACTTTTTGCCTCATGGAGCTTATTCAGCTGCAGGTGAAATGACTTGAGACTTTTGCTGACAGTCTCCAAACTTGCCATGTTTGCTGAGGCATGGAGTGCACCAGTGCATGGTCTGCATAATTACTTTCACTATAAATATTATATCCAGGTAGAAGATGCAAACACTATTTTTGAACCTCAGTATGGGTCAAATAGTGTGCATATTTTTCAAAGTAAAAAAAAACACATAAGAAGATGAAGACTTCATCTGACTTTTTTTTACTTGTGTTATTCTCCATATGAAATAAATTATCCTTATGATAATTTATATAGCATTAATAGGAGTATCTTCTGTTTGATAAAAAGTAGAGCTTATTTGGATAGGATCCCTCTTACAGTCACTGTCACCATCAGTAGTCAGGATCATATCTGTCTACAGTGAGGCATATTCATTTTACATTCTTGTAAGAGAGGTACTCTAAGGGATATTTTCATTTATCTATGCATTGGCAAGTATTCAGTTTTATGGAAATGATAGATTTATGTGGTGGAAAGTCAAACAACATACAAAATTTATAATAAAAAGTCAACAATTCCCTTCTCTACCCTTCCCCAACTCAAGAAGTGATTAAATTTTAACTGCTTCTGTTTTAATTCTTCTGGTAGTGATTTTGGAATCTCTAAGTTTTATATATGTACAAGCTATGTATATATGTATATGTAGTTTGTGTTACTGTTTCTTGATTTATTATGGTTAGACATTGTTCTCTTCTCAATATGCTAGATTAGGACTGGATTCATTTATGCTACTCTTCATCTCCCTATTCCCTTTTATGCACGTCATTGTATCAATATCCCACTTTTTTATAGGTATATTTTGGTACTTCAGATATATACCTAAGTCTCCATTTGTTATTCCTCTAACCATAGATGATGCCCTGAAACTCATGCTTTGTAAGACAAACACATCATAACTATGTCGTCCATTTCTTTTTACCCACTACTTCTCATTCTTCCAAGTGAGTAAACAATGCTTCCGTTAATATGATCAGATAAGTACTGTTTTCTTGCAGAGCCAGGTACCATGTGCTAGTAGTATCCAAGGAAGGTGCAGTTTCTTCTCCATGGGTCTGTTGTATGGTTCTTAACATTCATTTTTTTTTCTGGTAGTTTATCTGCCATTTGGTGGAGGATGCTCCTAGCTCCAGATAAACTGTTGACAGAAACGTCGCACTAACAGACGTCATCATACACTTGCCTTTCTCAGCGGGTATCTCAATTCATTTGTTTCTATTTATGTCCTGGAAGTTTCCCTGTGGAAAGGTTGTGTGAGCTGGAACCAGCAAGAGTTTCTCTCTGCAATATCCCAAAGTTGTCATTCTGAGATCTGCTTTTAATGTGCCGTGGTTGGTGGTCTGTGCTGTAGATCTTACACTTTCTTTGTGCCTCACATCTGCAAGGTGGATCCCTAAGGAAGGTCCACAGGAAGTAAAATGGATGAGATTTGTAAAACATAAAGTTTTATTCTACTGTCATAATTGACTGACCATGTAGTATGACAAGAAATAGAATTCTTGGTAGCTTGCCTCAATATCCCGAATTGATTCAAAATGTTAATTATTTATGGTCATTCTGGCTTTTCTAGAAATTGCACAGAGCCAGATAGGTGAATAAGGTAGAAGAAAGCACACTATAATATTTATATATTCCTTCTTTGTCATTGCTGTCAGTGTGTAGCTGCATTCATTGTACTTTTGATCATACCTAGTTAAGACGCTCATGAAAGAAACATAATGGGATAAATACATTTAAAGTGAGGAGGATTGTCCTGAGGCGGCTTAGTGGCAAGCCATTTTTTGTAGCTATACATTTTTAAGGCAATTAATTATTATTTTTGTGGTACTGGGAATTAAGCCCAGGGCCATCACACAGAGCTTTTTTGTAGAGTAAGAGATTTTTATTGAGAAACGAAGGATAGAAGGATGAAAGCTCCCACTTTCTGGGAGAGGGTCCTGAGTTGGTTGCCCCTCCTCAGCAAATTTTTATTTTTGATTTTGAGATAGGGTCTTACTAAATTGCTGAAACTTGTGATCCTCTTTTGTCAGCCTCCCTGAGTCCTGAGGATTGCAGGCCTGTGCCATTATTAGTTGATCATCCCTTGTAAATTGCTTGTATTCAAAATAATTTACCTCAGGTTTACTCCTGGAGATACCAAAGGGAAATATCACAAATAAATTTTTTATTATAACTCTAATGAAATTTCAAGTAGAAGAACAGATAATTTTAAGTACCTTTGTTGCATCAATACAGGAATGAATTAAACATGAATTCTACCTAATGGGAGCCTGGGCTTTACTGAGCAGATACTTAATATAGTGTAATGTTTCAAGTGTTGTTAAGCTGTATGTGTCATGGATTTACCAGGTATGAGAAGTTATTTGTAAAGAGTGACCCCAGGAGGAGGTGGCACTTGAGGTGGGTAAAGGAGAAAGTGAACTTGAAAAACAGAATGATGAGGCTAGACAGTTGTAGGAGAGAACATGAAATGAGCACTACCCTGTAAGTGGCATGGTACAGAAGTGGTTGACTCTTAAGGTGCTTTTCCTCCCTAAAGAAGGAGGGCAGAATCATATACAGGTGCTGTCGCTGTCCAGGAAGGTGAGGTCCCTGGAGGAAGGCTGGAGGAGTTTAGGGCACAGGTCTTGGGAAGTTCCTGAAATGTACAAGAGTGACAAGTCCTCTCGCTAAGGTTATAGACGCAGTAAGCAGCTTCCGTGAGTCCTCATCTATGCCGCGGTGGCTTTCAGTGATATATCTGCTCCTGTAAGTAACCCCTCACCAATTCTCTTGTAAGTAACCCCAATAAACTCACTCCTTCACCAAGTGAAACTTTGGTGTAATTGTTACTTTAGTCTGTCATCTGTGCCTTTTCTGGGGCATAGTGCCTAGACTGTTATGTCTTAGATTTGGAATGTCCCCCAAAGTCTCACATATTTGGATGTAGTGGATGCAACCACGTGCTTTTTGTTAAAATGTGGCCTGGTTGGAAGGGGAAGAACACTGGGGCTTGATCCGGAAGGGGTGGATCACAGGGACATGACCTGGAAGGATATATACTAGCTCCACCCCTCCTTGCTTATCGGCTTCCTGTTTGCCATGCTGCAACAGCTGTTCCTCCAGCTAGGCCTTCACCACTTGCTTCTGTCATTGTCAGCAATTCATAAATGGACTGAGACCTTCTGAAACTGAGCTAAAATAAATCTCTCCTGCCTTGATTTGTGATCTCAGGTATTCTGTTCCAGCAACAAAAAAGTGACTAAGACCTACATGTGTGTTCACATCTCCCCAGGAAAATTTTAACACAACATATGTAAGCCAATATAAAAACTAAGACATATGCCTAGAATTAATTAAAATTATAGGGAGATGCTCATATGAGTACTGATGGAGACTGATGATAAATGATTCATGTAATTGGGAGTTTGAGTTTGATGAGGGAACAAATGGGAGCCATGAGAGTCCTCTGTGAGTGGCAATTAAAACCATCTTAGAAAAGAGAATGTTGTGGTATAGGATGTTTTGTTTCTGTGAGGAACAGATCTTCAGTGAGGGAAAGGCCATTGTTGGCAGGTGGGGATTGCTTTGGCCTGTATCATTGTGGTACGCTATAGGAGTGGGGTATAAAGGGCTCATCTGAGAAATGAGGGAGGAAAAGAAGAATGGCCAAAGGGAGAGAACTGTAAAGGAAAAGGTCAAGGTCTTAGGAATGCCCCGAAGTATAGAAGGTACTAGAGAGAATTTAAAAAAACAAGCAGACTTCTCTCTGGGCCAGTTGGAATTGAAGAGATTAATTAGAGAGCTTATTGCAAGAACTGCCTCATCTTTTGCCTATCCTGTCACTATATCTGTTCATTCATAGCTTCCAGGAGAGGGAGTGAGGAATTGTATAAATCTTTTGGAGGTTTGGCTTTGCATTTTATCTATCTATCTATCTATCTATCTATCTATCTATCTATCTATGTATAATCTATGTATCTATCTATTTATGCATCAATAATCTGTCATTTATTGGTACTAGTTCCTAATTAAGTTTTTCAATGAAGACTATTCAAATAAAATAGTAAGAAATTCTTTTTGGTAATTAAATTACTGCTGTAGACATTACAGTTATTTTTCTGACTTCCACATGATGGCTTGCTCTATAGACAGAAAATACAAAACTGAATCCACTCCTTCTTCACAATGTCAGTTTCTTAATGTCAATCCATAAACGAGCATCAAGAGTAGGGCAGGGCACCTTGTGTCTAGCTACGTTTATTTAACCATAGGCCAAGAAGGCTGCTCATTACTGTAGCTGTGGTGTAGCGGCAGCTACACATTAATAAGTTATGAGCTACTATTTCAGAGAAATTCTGGTACCAATAATAAGTACTCTGTATTCTCTTTTTCTTCTCCCTTGGATTGCTGTAGAAAACAAAATTAATTCTGAAAACAACAGCTTCAGAGAAGCAGGGAAACGTAATTGTACCATTGTTGGCCCTCAGTTCTCTTCCCAACTTCATTAATACTATTTAGAATTATTTTAGCACATTGGTTTCTCTTTCAGACCCTAAATCTTAACCATTTGCCTCACTTCACACATCCATTGAAGGTCCTTCGTGTTTTTTGTCAGCAACTGGTAGAAGTGTATCCTGCTTTCCTAGTTGCCTACATATTTACCTATCACTATTTTTTCCTGCTGTTCTTTTCCTTTCTTTTGACATCCAACAACATAGAAGCTGACTGCACTATAGGAATTCTGCCTTCTTGGTGGTATCGTGTAGGAAGTAATTACTCAAAGCACTTGGATGTTTAATCTCACCTTTCTTCTTCGAATCTCATTTGTTCTTTTAAAAATATGTCGTTGCTTACAATCTGCAGTAATATAATGAGGTTATTGCTGCTTGGCTACTGTCACATATTTTTACCTAGCAAACAAAGCAGAAGATTCTAATGCCAAAAAGGAGGTACTTTTCTGAGGGGTTTCTGAGATTGTCATGTATAGGGTGCAGCTTACTTAATAAGGTAGCCCCTTTTCTGTGCCAGATTTAGCTTTGGAAAAAATTAAAAACTAGACACAGAGGAAACTAGACACAAAGAGGCATATATGGAAGAAGGCCTGAACTTATCCACTGCAAAATCACATATTTGTTAGCTATGAAGCCTGAAGGAGAATGCATAGATTGAACATGCACCCTTGTGCGCTGATCATCACTGCATGCAGTACTAGACCATGACAATATGAAATGATACAGCAAAAGGGTGGGCTCTGGAGTTAGACCGTAGCATCCAGAACATTCACTTCCACTTATGAAATTTTGAACAGGTAAATTAACTTCTCTTGCTTTGGTTTTTCAGTAGCAAAAGAGAAATATTTTTTATTTTTGAGACACGGTCTCTCTTTGTTAGTCCTGGCTGGTCCTGAACTCACTATTTAGCCAACCCAGTCTTGGATTCATGGCAGTCTTTCTGTCTTGACCTCTTAAGTACTGGGATTACAGGCATGTGCCTCCATACCTGGCTTTATGTAGTGCTGGGGAATTGAACTCATGACCTTGTGAGAAGAGAAATATTACAATAACAATGGCTATACAATAGAATTGAGGGGCTTGGAATATTTTAAATGTAAAATAAACATAAGCTATTATTCTTTCCATAGCAGGTAAAGACTGTTTCTTTAGGGCAGTGGTAAAAATTATTTTACATTGACTTGGTCAAAGAAGTGCTTTTTGGTCCGATTTTTCGAATGAAGTCTCTTTCTTTTCTGTTATATTCAGCATTGGATCAAAACAACCTAGTACCATTGTTTACACTTCATTCAGATGTATACACATATTTGAGAGAGATTTTTTTGAGAGTTTAGCCATATTTTCACAAATTTTTGATGAAAAGTTGTTGGAGATGATAATATTTACCTTTTAGCAGCATGATTTATTTTAGTGCTGGCATTGGGGCTTTAGGCCAGTGCTAATGCATCTTGCATGACTTCTTAAAATTGCTATAAGAAAAATAACATAGTCTGCTTCCTGCAGCAAAAGTTGACCTTTCGTTCATTGACTCAGTCCGAAGGCCTTTGGAAAGTAAAGGCGTTTTTAATAGTATTAATATTTATTCCTACCAAAGTGATTTCTGAATCTCATAAAACTGTAGTTGTTAAAAGTAGAATTGAAGTGACTGCCACATGTATATTTTTATCCTAATTTAACTGTGACAACTACTGGGTGCCTTCCATCCCTTGTCCCTTTTAATTTTGTGTGACTTGGTGCTCTAATCATCAGGCACTAAAGTCTCCCTAGCCTGTGGTCCTGCAGCACTCAGTCTCATCTTAGTTCTCACAGGCCCCACACAGTGATCTCAGAACCCTTGTTCCTGATTCGTTGTTAGGAATAGGTAACCTAATATGGAACATATGCTGTTTAAACATAAGGATTTTCCTTCTCTGCCTCCTCCTCCTCCTCTTCGTCTTCCACCTCATTCTCCTCCTCCTCCTCTTTTTCTTCTTCTTTCCCCATTTTATTGATATGTATAAGTGTAATACATAAAATTTACATTGTTCTTCAGTATTTTGTGCACATACATATCATGACCAAGTTACAAGTCCTTCCTTTCTCCCTTTTGACCCCCCACCCCCCACTTCCTCCTCTTCTCCTCCAGTTCCCATTATTCCCCACATTAAGTTCTATGAAATAATTATGATCTGGGTTTCCCATATCAGAGAAGCCATTAGATATTTTACCTTCTGCTTCTGACTCACTTCACTAAGCATGAGGGCCTCAAGTTGCCTCCATTTACCTACAAAAGCTTCCAACCTATCTGCCTTTATAGATGAGTAGTATTCCATTGTGTATAAATACCACAATTTATGTATCCATTGATCTGTTGATGGGTATTTTGGTGTCTTCTTCCTTTTCCTCTTCTTCTTCTTCCTCTTCTTTCTTTTCCTCTTCTTTTTCTGTTATTCTTCCTCTTCTCATTTGAATAATGCATCTGTGTGAAAATAGCACTTTTTTATATTAATAGGCTTTGGATGCCAGATTAACTTTTAGAAGTTTATGATTCACATTTTACTTTACTACCTATCAAGATCTATTTAGACTAGATAATAAAGGCCTTCCTATTGAGTAGATTTTTCCATACTAGGTATTTTGCATACATTATTATTTAATTTTCATACTATCTCCTGGAGTTTAGATTTGCTTTCACTTTATAGAGGGGTAAACAAAGCCAAAGAGATAAAAATAATCTGTAAAACTAATAAGTGTCACTCTGGGAGGCTGAGGCAGGAGGATCACAAGTTCCAGCCCAGCCTAGGCAACTTTTGCAGTTTGGCAAGACTCTATCCCAAAATAAAAATAAATACAGGTCTGAGAATGCAGCGCAGTGTGAAGAGCCTGGTGTCAGTCCTCAGAACCTCAAAACAGAAACAAATAAATAAGAACAAATAACTGAGAAGCAAGTCTGGTATGTGAGTCAGTCCTTGATACTAGACTGTCCTTTCTGCTCTTCTGCCTGGAGCGAATGTTAAAAGAAATGTGGGTAGCGAAAATCAGTATGGCTCAGGCCATCTGGAACTAGGGTCTGCCAGGTTCTAATATAAAAAGTGATTGGCCTTGTCATGGCAAATATCAGCAGCATGTTGAACCCTTTATAGGCAATCCCACACCTATAAAATATTCAGATACAGGTGTATTTTTATAAGTCTTACTTCCATTCAAGATGGTATGGCATGGCCACGATAACTGTCATCACTGTAACTCTGTACATTAATGGCAATGTTGTGAAGCAAGGTGAATTTTTTTATTCAGCAAAACTTGATTGATCTCTCTAGACTTTTCTTAATCTCCTGCTGAGATCTTGTTAAACATTTTGAAGATGAACTAATCAATGTTTTGCATCCTTTCAGTGATGCAAATGCTTTTTTTCAGCATAATTTCATGTGAAAATATCCAGATGGAAAATGATGGATAGGTTCCCTCACAAGTTACGGTTTGAAAATATGGTCTGGCTTGGTGATGCTGCTGATTACGCAGCCTCATCAAGGTTCAACATTTAAAAGAGGCTTTAGATAAGCTTTTGTAATGAGCACTAACTTGTAGAAAATTTCTAATGATTTATTCTTCATGCTTAAAATAAATGGCTCTGGGCCATTGGCAGATATTAAAAATTCCTTTTGGACATTTTAGAAGAGGAAGGTAATTCATTTGCAAATCATTACAACCAAATGGGTAAATTTTGACAGTGCTTGTTGATCCTTGAAATTCAAGTTTGCTTTTTCTTCATCCCAGTGGATCGCTTCAGCTTAAAGTTAGAGTGCTTAAGTTGAGATTAATTCTCCCCAAAGAAGAAACTATTCCAATGTTCCTGTAAACTGCTTCTTTGGGTAGAGTGTTAGTACATTGTAGTGCTTTTTGAGTTGTTCGTGAGTCAAGATAGCCTACTGAAAAATGATCAGCATATTACATAGCTCATACCAGCGGGCCAGTGTATATTGTAGTGTTTTGATGCTTTAGATTAAAATATGTGTTGTTGTCTTCTTTGGTTAGAATTTCATCGCATAAATATGTAGAGTAAATATCTATTATGGGTAAGAATCAAATCTTTTTTCTTTTTATTCTTGCATGCTATAGGATACTGATTGACGTGAAGTTCAGAGATTTTTTCCTCCCTTCTCTATCGCTTTCATAACTCCCAGCCCTCCATCCCCTTTTTCTGTACTGAAGATTGACAGGGCTTTGACTCTGAGGTGATTGCTCTATTCCTATTAAACATTTAATTTATTAAGAAAAACATTTTTTGAGACTGAGACTCACAAAGTTGCTCAGGCTGGGCTGGTACTGGTCCACCTGTTTCTATCTCCCAGACTGCTAGGGTTAGAGGCATGTGTCATCCTGATCACCTCTAATCAAACTTTTGAAAGCAGTGTTTAAATTTTGGGTTAGAACCAAGGTGGAAATAACAAGGTTTGGTGTAATTTACAGACACCTATACGATAAGAGGAACAGCCCATTGCCTCAGAGGAGGTGGAATAATTGTGTTAATTTTAAGTTATTATATGGTTTAGGATGAGTTCTTATAAATGTAACCATTTTCTGTTTTGATATCAAGACTAGGGCCCTCGTTTGCCTTGTAGGCGAGATCTTCAGGTTCTTTAGAACAGTATATAAAGCCATGGTTGAATGTATTTGGTTAGTGATCAACATAGTTGATTTCAAAATATTGGCTCATTATGAACTATTTCTCTTGACTATCATTTAAAATATTTTGCACAAGTAAGTTTTAAAAATATTATTAAAGATAGTATCTGAACTGGGATGGCAGTAGAAAACTTCAATCAAGAGTTTGGTATTCAAGAGTAGGTAGAATAAATAAAATATATCTTTTATAGTGTGATTTTTTTTCTCTGACATAGAGCCTCATTATATAGTCCAGGCTAGTCCTGAATTCACTAGATAGCCCAGACTGTCCTTGAACTCACAGGCATGTATCTCCGTGCCTGTCTTATGTGATGCTAGGGAATTGAACCCAGGGCTTTCTGCTTGCTAGGCAAGCACTCTAAATGCTGTATTATTCCTCTAGCCCCTAAAAGCATTTGACTTTCTGTTTTTATTTAAGGGATGTAAGATTTTTTCCAATGCTTCCTAAATGTTAAATTTATTAAATATTTATTTATTGATCACCTACAGTATTGACATATTGAGCATCTACAGCATTGGATGTTATAGATGTAGTGACATAGTAGTGAAAATGTCCACATCCAGGCCCTCATGGGAGTATATATACATAATAATTTTAAAGGGCAAATGCATGTTAAATATTCCATTATTCATTAAATACTGTGGAAATAAATAGAGCAGGGCAAGAGTAATTTAAACAAACCAGTAACTTGGCTTCATTATAATACAGTTATTTCTGTTTTCCCTTCTATTTGTCAAGAAATTTACTGACAATAAATTCTGAAAGTATGCAATGAAAATCCATATGTAATTACAAATAATTGATTTCTCCACTTTTTCACATATTGCAAACAGCAGATTATGATCAATAAATTTGGATCATGAAGAGAAAATATTTTAAATAAAAGGGATCCATGATAACAGAGTCTAGTATTTTAGGTGCCATCACAGACCATGGCTAAATAGTGAGCCAAGTGTCAAGTCAGCCCTGGACACGTGAATGGGAGGACTGGAGAGAAGTAGTTTCAATCAGGGACAATTTTAACTGTGTTATTGAAATTTTATATCAAGTGTAACTAAATGCAATTATTCTGTCTCTCTGTCTGTCTATCTGTTTATTTATTTGAGACAGGGTATTGCTCTATAGCCCAGTCTGGTCCTGAACTCAGTATGGAGCCCAAGCTGGCCTTGGGCTTAAAGCAGTCCTTCTTCCTCAGCTTCCTGAATGCTGGGATTACAGGTGTTCACCACCACGCCCAGCTTATGTGGTACTGGGGAATTGAACTCAGGTACTTAACGCTTGACTCAACCACTGAGCCATTCCTCCAGCCCCGAGTATATAATTTATTGTTACCCAAATTTATGTTCTTGTCACTGAAAATATACATCTAAAGGGCAAATACATTAGAAATCTGAGTAAGATGTCAGCCCATTTGTGATTAATAGATGCTTTTTTCAGGGAAGAGCCAGTTTTAAAGGAGTAGAAACTGGAACAGCTTCTAACTCTCGAGGCACTTGTGAGTCTCAGGTACAAGACGGTTGGAAGCACAGGTTTACTGTACACAAACCTTTGTTGGTAAAAACCAACCCAAAATTTCAAGTTTAGTTTTGGAAAAACTTCTTAAGATATAAGCAACTTAGTTGAGACCCTGTCTCAAAATCAAAAATAAAAAATTGGCTGGAATGGAATGGAATGGCCCTGGGCTCTATGTCAGACAAAAAAAGAGAGCTTCATTTTTTTTCACACTATGAAGAATAGCATGTTGGACCTCGTGCCTGCTAGGCAAGTGTCTATTCACATATTTAAAGTGATCAACTTCAATTTTCTTTGACAATACTCACAGAGTTGTGCAGTCATCACTCAATCTAATTTTGAATATTTTGTCTCCCTTAAAAGAATCCCAGTCTCCGTAGCATTCCATTCTTCATCCTGTTATGCCTCCTCCTAAGTCTTAGGCAACCATGAATCTACTTCCTATTTCCACAGGTCTGTGTATTCTGGACATTTCATCCTGACTTCTGCAAGCTAGTACAGAATGTTGTATTGTATTGAAATTTACCACATTTTGTTTATCTTTGTATTAGTCAATAAGCATTATATTGTTTTTCCATTTTGGATACTATGAATAATGCTACTATAAACATATTGCCACAAATTTTTATGGACATATATTTTCATTTTGCTGGGGGGGGGGTTGGTATATACCTAGGAACAGAATTTCTGGATCATCTGATAACTGAATTTGCTTTTTTGAGAAATTGTCAAATTGCTTTTCAAATGCCTGTTTCATTTGTGTTCTCATTAGCAATGCATGAGGACTCCAGTTTCCCAGTATCCTCAACAGCATTCCTGATTGTCTGTCTTTTTGATTATAGCCAGCCCAGAGGCTGTGAAGTGGTTTGATCTTCATTGTTTTGTAGTGCCTCATGATTAACTCCATGCCATGCACTGTTTGCCATGTGTCAATCATTGGAGAAATATCTCTTTGTAGCTTTTGCCCATGTTTTATTGGGCTATTTGTCTTTTTATTGTCAAGTTGCAAAGTTCTTTAAACATTTGGGAAAGAAGTTCTTGGATAGATGCATGACTCGCCCACAGTTTCTCAGTTTCTGTGGCTGTACTGATTGCATTATCGGCCCTACAAAATTAAAAAAAAATTGTCAAAGTTTGATTTATTTCATTTTCCTTTGTTGCTTGTGGTTTCAGCGTCATGTCATAAATGTCTGCAGATGTGCTCAGTAAGTGTCGGCTTTGGGCTGTGCATGATGCAGGGTGGCAAAATAAGTGAGTGCAGGAATGCCACTATTCACACTAAAAATTAATGAATAGTTCTATTATATTTGAGAACATTTTTTCATCCTAAGGGGTAAATGTCTTTCAAATCACAGTGATTCGAATGGTCTTGATCAATCTGCTTGCTTGCAGTGTGAATAGTAATGCAATGAGGTAGTAGTATTTTGGGGACTAGGAAAATTACCTTTCCTTCCGATCACTTTATCTTAGTTAGTTTGGGTTTCTATAACAAAATGCCTGAGACCACATGCTTAAGCACAGTCATTTATCTTTAGCAGCTATGGAAACAGGGAAGTCCAAGATTCAGTACATGGTGGAAGATTCTTTTTTTCTTCCAAGGTGGTGCCTGTTGCTTCATCCTCATGGGGTAGAAGAACACAGCACACCAGAGCAATAGGGAAGGACACTATGGGAAGCCTTTTCTTTCTTTTTATAAAATGAGGGCACTGCTGTGGTTTGGATCTGAAGTGTCCCTTTGGAAGCCTCATGTATCTACGGATGCTGTGTACTGTTAGGAAATGGGGCCTGGCTGGAAGGGGCAGGTACTTGGGACTTCACTTGGAGGAATGTGTGCTGGTTCTGCCTTTCCTTGAAACTTGGCTCTGTTATGCCATGCTGTGAGGTGCTCTCTCTCTCTGGCTCTGGCCCTGTTCCACCGTTTCCAGCTGCCCACCTATTAATGGACCATGACCTTCTAAAACTGTGAACTAAAATAAATCTTTCCTTCACAAAGTTGTGGATGTCTTGTGTTCTATCCCAGCAAAAAGAAAGTAGCTAAGCTAGGCACTAATCAAATTTATGGAACTGGAGCTCTCAGGCCCTACTCCCCTTCTAGATCTGCTGCTTCTCAGTATTATCACATAAGCGATTAAGCTTCAACATGAATTTTAGAGCAACACAAACATTAAAACCAAAGCATACCTCTCCAATTCTCAGAGTTTTTATTTTTTGACTAGACACTTCCCTGAGAAGGCATGGAGTGAAGTTGAGCCCTGTCCTTTGACGTGCTCTTCAATCGTTTATGTTTCATACACTTTATAGAACTTATTTCATCTGATTTTCATAAGCTCTAACGACTAACCCCTCTTCCTCATCACCTTGTGGAACGTTTCCTCCACTTTCTTCCCTGCCATTCTAGAACCCTGGTTTTTATCACAACAGTCTTTTCCCTGGGACCTCTTGATACGAGTGTTGCTCATCCCTTCGCACGGTATATATCCAGGTCCCAGAAGACTCATGTGAATTACATGTGTCTGGAAACCACCTTCTCCTCTCTCTCTAGTTCTTTACTCATTTATTGAAATCTTGGTTAGCCTGTTAGGTCCATGAAAGCTTTAGTGTCTTGCTCATGGCTTTTCTCTGAAAGTGAAGATCTGGGGTAATTCTGAGCATGTTCATCTGTCCCTTTACTCTCTGCACCTGCCAATTCTCTATTAGCTGCTAGATCTGATTCAAATTTCTCAATATACTGTGCAGGGCTTCAAAATCAATTGTTCAGCATTCTCACCAGCGCTTGGAGCTAACTGCCCATGACAGCTAGCTCTGTCCTTTGTGTGACCCAGCCGGCTCTCACAACCTGTGCGTTTTTCTACCTCTCTGTGTCTCCTGCTGCAGCTTCTGGCACTGATACTATTCTGCTCTGCATATTGACTCCGTCATGTTATGGCATGTGTGTGTGTATCCATATATATGGCACTGGGTTTGAACCTAGAATCTTTGCACTGAGCTACACCTCTTATATTTTTATTCTTATTTTGAGAGTGGGTCTAGCTAAGTTGCTTAAACTTGGCTCAAATTTGTGGTTCTCCTGCCTCAGCCTCCCAGAATTCTGGGGTTATAGTTATGTACTCCCAAACCTGATTTAAGTAACATACTTTTAAAATATCTTCCGCAAAAATTTCTCAGTGTTTTTCTTATGACTAGGCCCTCTTGCTCAACTATATGAATGTTATTGGTAAAGAAGAAATTAAAAATGAAAACACATGGAGGGAAGGAAAATCAGAATTAAAAGGACATCTGTGGTGCTAATTATGTATATTTATGACAGTACTTATCGAATTGTCATCATTAGGCTTTTTTTTTAAAGAACAATTATATGCTTTAGTTTATTTCTACACTTAGCACAGTACATGACTCAGAGTAAGTGCTCAGTACATAGATGTTGGCCTATGTGTATGTTTTAGGAATGTGTAAAGAATCTTTGATAATTTAGACTCAAAAAATAGATTCATAATGCTTAACTCATTGATCCAAAATCATGTATTAATAGAATCAAGATTGCAGTCGGTGTGTAATGTTTCATACTTGACAAAATGCTTTTTTATAGATCCTGATTTTTTGAGCAAATAAATAGCATTCTAATTGATCACTTTACTGGGTATGGTATATACTGTAAGTATATATGGACTTGATCTCCAGCTAGTAGTGACTTGAACAGAGAATGACTTGGTGATTTTTAAGCCTTCTAAATATGTGTCCTGTCTATTCTTTCTCATTTTAAAGATTCATTTTCTTAGAAGTGACACCTTGACTACTTTGCATCCTCTTCCTACCCAGATAACACTGTAGAACATGAAGCAGCCCCACCAGAGCAGCCAAGGATTCTGGGTCTAAGATGCTCAGAAACTTGTGTGGTGTCACAGGACCACCCAAGAGACAGAGTCAGTGGATGTAAATATGGTATGGAGTGAAAACATAGGTCACCCTTCTCACTTCCCTATATGTAATTCTTTCCCACTTTTCTAGCTTGAACGATGGAAGAGATTTGTCCATTATGTAAATATCATCTTGTGTCATTCATGTGGTGTCAAATCCATTTTGTAAAATCAGGATGAAATTTCTCTCTCTTGCTTGGCATATTAAAACATCTTTGGGAAGAAAGTGGAGAGCTTTATTCACATAGTATGATAGCACAGGGATGGGTAATAAATTCCTGTCACATCCTGAATCCACCTAGTAGTCAGGCTGGAACTGCTGGCTGCTCCTGTTGCCCATGTCCACCTTCCCCCTTGCCTAGTCTCTTCCAGGTAAGGGTGGCCATTTGATGCAATTACAGCCAGAGAAAGATAGGCAAAGTCGTGCCGGTTGGACTCCGAGGGGAGGGAGAGGCTTCAGCTACAATGAATGCCTTCTTTCCCTTTTCCCTTTTTCTTCCTACAGCAGGCTTGCTGTGCACAGCCAGGCAGAAAGGGAACGAGCCTTTCTGTTCCTGTTCACATTGTGTAGAATCTAAAACAAACTTGAACTGCTGGCTTCTGCCCTCTTTTTGTTTTTAAAGGAAAACAATTTTTTTTTAAATCCACTTCTGTTGGATATCCTCTTACGTCCTGGTTGCACATATTCCCAGCTGTGCAGTCAGTTTTCTTGTCCATAATTTGGGAATATTACCTCGACGGACTTCATGTGTTTTTGTGACAGTGAAATGAGAAGATGCCAACTTGAGGATTACCAAAGTGGCCGGCTCAGAGCAGACCCTCGATAATCTTTCACTGGTATTTTTATTCCGGGCTAAATATTTTCATTATTATATTTCACATTAGAAATGTAGGTTTCCATACAGATCGTGCCGCTGTAACATGTGTCTCTGTTTCGTATTTCAAGATTGTTTTTCAAAAATAGCTTTGCTAAAGTATAATTGCCTAAACTGTACACATTCAAAATTAACAGTTTGATAAGTTTTGACATACGTATTAGTTGTGAAACCAGTATAAGGCACAGAAGTAGAACAGAATAGAATGTAACCAATTGGAGGAAAAAGGATCAGAAAAAGTTTCAGATAGTAATCATAATCAAGATGATAAGGGCTGGAGAAATAGTACAGTGGTTAGAGCGCTTGCCTAGCTAGCAAGGCAAGGCCCTGGGTTCGGCTCCCCAGTACCAGATAAATTGGGCAGGGTGGCACACGCCTGTAATCTCAGCACTTGGGAAGCTGAGGAAGGAGGATTGTTATGAGTTCAAGGCCAGCCTGGACTATAGGGCAAGCCCCTGTCTTAAAAAAAAAAAATTACAAGTGTATCCATCACCTTGATAACATCATTCTCCTTCGTAATTCCTTTCTTTTATCCTTCCCTATCCCCTACCTGCCACAATGTTATTGATAGGGTTTCTATCACTGTCAATTAGTTTTTCTTTTCTGGAGTTGTACATAAAAGCAGTTATGTGGATTTTTTTCAATTTAAAATCAGTCAAATGGCTTTTTAATAATTATTTTGAGATTAATTCATGTTTTTCCATGTGTGATGATTTACTTCTTTCTATAGCTAAGTAATACCCTACTGCTATGTACACAAGTATACTTTCATCCATTGGTGGGAAGTCTTACTACGCTGAGCATCTCTTTTACACAATACTTTGTTTATGACTCCAATGAAACTTTTATTGTATATTAAATGTTTCTCCTATATCTTCCATCAGACTATGTGATAATCCTTTATAATACCCACATATTTTAAGTGTGTGGGCCAATGATTCTGGGAACTGTAAATAGGTGCACAACCAATAAACCAATTAAGATATGGAACATTTAAATCTCCCTGACAAGTTTACTCCTGAATCTTGAAGACATTATCCTGCACTAATCCTTTGTCCCAGGCCATCATCTATTTGATTTCTATCAATATAAAATGGCTTCAAGAAATGATAAATGTCGGGGCTGGAAGAATAGCGCAGTGGTTTGAGTGCTTGCCTAGCAAGTGCAAGGCTCTGAGTTCCATTCCCTGAGCACACATAAACTGGGTATTGTGGCACATGCCAGTAATCTCAGCACTTGAGAGGCTGAGGCAGGAGGATTTCTGTGAGCTGGAGGCCAGCCTGGGTTTCATAGTGAGTTCAGGACCAGCCTGGACTAGAGAGAGAAAAACCCTGTGTCAAAAAAGTAATACATATGATGTCAGGACATAGAGATTCAAAGCTTACTCTGACTTGAAGATCACATAATGTATATATGTATGAAAACACCATGTCATGTATACAATTTTTGTGTCAATTAAAAAAAAATAGAATCAGCAGTTCTCAGGAAAACCCAAAGCAGCATTCTGAAGAAAGTGACTTTAAACTTTTACATATATGAAGTTAATTAGCGTGCACTCTCTTATGTTCACTTTCTTTCACCTGGCATAATTTCTGAGAGACTCAACCATGTTGCATTCATTTTTCCTTTTAATTTAGGTATTTATTCTATTTGCATTTACTGTAACCGATAGCACTTTGAACAGTGTGTCTTTTCTTGCTATTTGTTTTTTCCACCTGTTGTTTTTTTTTTTTTTTTTTTGTTACCTTTTCTGCCTTGTCTTAGGCTGACAGGATTTTTGTGTGTGTGTTCATCTTGTTTTTTTCTATTGACTTTTTAGGTATACCTTTTAGTATTATTTTTACTGGTTTACAGTGTTCTTAACACAGCAGAACCTATAGAGCTACAGAGACAAAGGTCTACCTCTCCCCCCCCCCCCAACCCCTTTTTGAGACAGGGTCTTGCTCTGTAGCCCAGGATGGTCCTGAGCTCACTCTGGAGCCCAGGTTAACCTTGACTTCATAGCGATCCTCTTGCCACCTTTGACCACTGCCTGGGACTATGTGAGATCTCCTGAAACTATGAGCTAAATAAATCTTTGCTCCCCTAAATTGTGAATGTGGGGTATTTTGTCCCAGCAACAAAAATGGACATTAAAACAATTTTAAAATTTCCTCTGTAGTCTTTAACTCTTATTAACAAAGTTTAAAGGAATTGGAAACTTATTTGTAATTATGGTATCACCACAAATCTGGAATGGGTAAGATTGAAAACTAGAGATTATTTCTAGAAAACAAATATGCCGCTGTAAAATCAATGGAAGATTCTCTTATATGTGACTCTAATCTACTTTAAAGGGTGTCATTATTTCTTAAAATGATAGAAAACTCAAGATGGATAGATTTGTTGAAATAATTATTGTGAAACAAATTTTTTGAATAGTCATAGGTAGAAAAACAGTCCAAGTGAAAAGAAAAAAATGTGGCAGGTGTATGTTTTCTGTCTGAAAAAAATCATTTTATCAAACAGCTGATTGATGCATTTATTTAGTTGCCCATCCTGACAGCATAGAGTTTGGCATGTGGTCTACTTCAAAGCTCGCTCTCATTCTATTCATATGGTTAGTGAATTTTGGTTCTTGTTTTCTTAAACTAGAACTTAAAAATTTTTTTCTTTGTATGATAATCCAGTCACTGACTTGAACTTTACTGTCAAAATTGGACTTGTAAGCAAAATATAGTCTTAAATGTTTCATTTAACATTAAGGCCAGTGGCACCTCCTTGGGGCTAAGTGGTGAGGATTCAGATGTGAATATAAATTGTACGTGTCAGGGAAGGGAGGGACACAAAAGATAGTGTAGGCTGGGCTGGCAAGGTACAGGTATTGACTTATGAATAGACAGGTGGAGAGGTCAAGTGACTTGCCCAAGATCACAAGCCAAAGAGGAAGTCATTCCTCTGAATGCACACAGCCGGTCCGTAGATGCCATTTTTTGCACTCCTACTTTCTCTAAGCATTACTGAGGGATCAATTATGAAGACAGATGGTTGTGAAAAGTAGGTACCTACATGAGAAAGTGCTACAAAGGGAGACTCTTTCGAGGAAGGTGGAGTAAGGATAGATTGAGATGGAGTGTGAAGAACACTTAAGATCATTTTTGTTAATCTGAAAACATGCAAATTTGCATTTTTCCCACTTGTAATTATCATGTGGTCCTAAAAAATAAAAAAAGACCGACATAAATGGAGAGTCTAACATATACCAGGTACTTTAGTATATACTACTCATTTAATACTCACAAGAACTTGTGAATACTCTATTTTCGAATCGAAATAGGTGATTCCAGCTGGTGCTGCATTGCTTGTGCCATTCCTAAGGTATCGCTGTTGCACACAACCTGAAGTGCAGATTCTAGGCTCAGAAACTGGATGGTGGTACGGTCACCTATAGGTTAACAGGCCCAGGCAAATTGATTCTTTCTGACCAAACGGATGAGAGTCTGATTATAAACCAGAACATCAGTTTACAGGTCTCTATGAAGAAATTAACTGCCAGGTAGACTAGAAGTCTCCTGTCATCTTGTCAGCACTTTTCATTCCCTGTGGGGAAGAAAGCTTGGGGAAATAAAATTAAGAACCGGCAGATGCTAAGGAAGTAGAAAATTAAAAGAAAGTGAGGTGGGTGCTTTTAATAAGGAAATTGTCATGCAGTGTTGGAAACCACTGTACCTTTGCCACCGCAGGTGCATCCTCGCCTGGCTAAGGATCCCAATACTGTTCCCAGGCCGTCTGGTCCCTCTCTGTCAATACAACTGGGATCATGCCAGTTCTGAACGCAGTAGCTGCAACAAGACAAAGGAAATCGGCAGGGCCTGAGACCCATCACAGTCAGCCCTCAGGGGCCTGCCCAAGCCTGCAGGTGCTAGGATGGGGAAAGGAAAGCCACAGATGGAGGAAGCTTGGAAACTAGGGCAAATGGCATGACAATGCTAAACCGGAGGGAGGATTTATTGTTAGGGACTATGCCAAGAATGTCACCTCTGTTATCCAGTCTCATTCCCAACCACAAGTATCTTAGGCAGATACTATTCATGTTCTTATTTTGCAAAAAAAAAAAAAAAAAAAAAAAGAAGTTTCTAAAAATTGAAGTAATATACTTAGAAAATTTCCTAACACAGGTTTTCCAAACTGGGCTGTGACTTTTTTTTTTTTTTTTTTCCCTGAGACAGGATCTCTCACTCTGTAGTCCACACTAGTCTGAACTCACTATGTAGCCCAGACTGGCCTTGAACTCAGGACAGTCGGCCTGCCTCAGACTCCTCAGTGCTGGGATTACAGTTGTGTGCCACTACACCCAGCTTATATGGTGCTGGGGAATTGAATTTAGGTACTTAGTGCTTGCCTAGCAATATGTTGAACTATTCCTCCAGCCCCTGGCTGTGACATCTTAAGGTTAATAGTCCAAAATTGGAAACCTCATTTCTCCTTGACGCATGTTTTTTCTTCAGTCAGAAACCTTTGAGTCACTGCAGATTCACCCTCAGCTCTCAACATCAGCAAGTCCTCTTCATGGATAAAATCCATAGCAGATCTCTCCTCTTCCTTCCAACTCCACTGTTGCCACTCTAGTTCAGTTGTGGGGTCCTTCCTGTCATAGCTAGCCTACCTCCCCTACAAATTCCCTACAAACTATAATGAGGTTTTTCTTTTTAAAATTAAGGCAGAGTGTACCTAATGTAAAATGTGTCCTTTTAACCATTTTAGAAATGTATAATAAAGTGGTTTTTTATATAATCACAGTACGTTGCAGCCTTTCGTAATTCCAGGACATTTTGTCGCCCTCAGAAGACTCCCGGGTACATGGAGAGTCATTCTATTTGGCTCATCCCTCATCCCTGGAAACCAATCGCCTATTTCCCTTCTCTATGGAGCTTTAATTGAAGCATATCATGTAAATAGAATCACACATTCATAGTTGTTTATGTCTGACTTCTTTCACTTGATATGTTTTCATTCATGGTGTAACATGCGCTGATAGTTCATTCCTCTTTTATTGGCTGAATTACATTCACTTATATAGATAGATCACATTTTGCTTGTCCATTTTTCAGTGGACGGACTTTGGATCATTTCTGCTTCTTAGCTAGTTAGGAATAATGCTGTTATAAATATTTGTGGACATGTTTTTCTTGGAACACCTGGACAAGGAGACCAAAGCAAGAACAATACAGTCTTCCAGTCTTGTTAGGTGGGTGTCCAAGACTAGCCCTCAGCTTTAGGGAATAAGGGCAAAGTTCAGGGTAGATAGACAACTGTTCAAGATGGGGATTTGGTCAAGGAGTCAAGGCAAGATCTTTTCATGTGAAATCAAACCTTAAGAAAGAAAAGAAAATGCTTGATTTTATGTCAGTTCTAGAGCAGATTGTTAGATTTCTTCAAATCTTATCTATCTCAGTTGAGACTGTTTCTAGAAACCAGGATTGGACTTAGGTTCTAGCCATGGCTTTTGGAAAGGAAGGGTATAAAATATGGGAAACCAGGCAGGCCTTGACTAATCATACATTCTCTTTGTAGAAATGCTAATGGACATATGCTTTTCATAGCACTCACTTACTATTTGCGTTTTTAGTTGATATGTCATCTTTATCTGCTTTGCCATGAATTGCCTGTGTCAAATCACATTATGTCTCCTTGCCTCTGTGTCATCCCCACAAAGTGATAGCACATTGGTGCATGTGATCACCAAAGTCCTTTCCAGCTCTGAAAATTTGTGATCCTCTAGACCACAGTTCTCAGTTCTGAATTGTTTTCTGTCCTTTTTTTTTGTTGGGGGGGGGGGGGGCAGGATCTCACTCTGCAGTCCAGGTTGCTCCTGAACTCACTATGTAGCTCAGCTTGCCCTTCAACACATGGCAATCCTCCTGCCTCAGCATCTTGAGTGCTGGAATTACAGGTGTGCACCACCACATCCGAGTTATGTGGTGCTGTGAAATTGAACCCAGGGCCTTAAACTTGGCAGGCAAATACTTTAACAATTAAGCTGGTCCTCCAGCCCTATGGCTGCTTTTTAATCCTATTTGTAAAAAATTTTTACAGGCACGGGAAGTATATGTAGTCTGTGAGTCTTTGTCAACCCTATTTAAATATAGAGTTACTTCTTGTCTTGATTATTTGACTTAGAAAAACTGCATATTAGAGAGTTTTAGTTCTTTCTTTCCTGTTACAGGTAGCACTTCAGAAATAAATTTAGAAATATGAACTTTAGAGCTACTTGAATAGCATTAGTAGCAAAATTGTATTATTTTTAAGTTTAATGGTTGCTTAGTAGTAAACCACACATTTCAAATTTTCATTTCCAAAAAGTTAGCATCCAAAATATTTTTTCCCTGCAATGATTAAATCAGTCAGTAATTCTCTGAAGATTTTGTTTCGTCTGAGCACAAAGTTTCACTAGGAATTAGGAAGAAATTCATCTATAAGTTACAGGATCAGGGTAAGTTTTCCTTATCGCTGTATGCTGAAATGGGACAAAAGTGAGCCTGCCCAAAACTAGTGATGTCAATGTATTATCAAGATTTTCAGGTGGGAGGTAAGCATTTTCCAGGACCAATCAGGTATTACTATGACAAGACAAGACTGATCTTAGATTGTAATTAGGTGGGCGAAGCAAGGCTTAGAAGCTTCCTAAAAGTTATAAAAAATAGAAAATGGTCCAGTTGAGCAAAATGAAATGTCAGCTCAGGGCTTTTAACATGTAACATTTGAAATGTAAAAATTAAAGAAAATGTGATTAAAATTTAAAAATATATTTAAATATACATTTTTTAAAAGTCCGGAACTTGTACATAAAAATAATAAAAATCCCAATGAAGAGGGTTCAGAAAGAAAAGAATGGTTACCTCAGCTCATAAATGTGGAAAGAGATATGAAAGGAGGAAACCATCATTTTGTAACCTCCATAGAAATAATTCAGAAGAGTTATTACTAGATGCTAAAAGTTTTTAAAGGAACAGAATATGTACATATTTTCAAAGTTTACATATTGACTTAAAGCTGAAAAATGGGGACTTAGAGTGGAACCAACCTCACCCCATTTAGTGATCAAAGTTAACGTCATTAGTGATGGAATTGAGACAGGGTTCCTGATGTTATGCACTGAGAAAAGTACATTATTTGCACAGTATTCCTGCAGGAAAGGGATAACGTTGATCTAATCAACTGGAATCGTGAGACTCAAAGGAACATTCTTCAACATAACTACCTGGGGACTTTTGAGACATTTTAATGTCATGAAGAAATAAGTATGAAAAATTGTTTCAGACAAAGATTTAACAAGACAACTATGTAGAATGTGTGAGCCTAGATCTGGATCAGAGAAAAAGACTTTCATAGCGGACATTATTGGAACAATTACAGAGCAAGGGATGAAGACTGGACCTGTCTGATGAGAGTGCTGTATCAACGTGAAATTCTTGGATTTGATAAATGCACAGCTCTGTACCTGAGGACATCCTTGTTAGCAGGAAATGAATACTGGAAGTATCTAAGGATAAAGGAGCGTAGTTCTTGCATAGTCCTACAAGTGACTCCTAAGTGGCTCAGAGGAAACATTGTGGATGAGTGTGTGCATGGTGTAGGCATGTTGCATGCACTCTTCCATGTACATGCAGAAAGGGATCAAGTACAGTAAAATGGTGATAACTGGCTGATCAAGTTGGAAGGTATACAGCAGTTCCTTATCCTCTTCTTCTGTCCTAGTCTCTTGTACTTGGCTATAACTGAATGCCATACACTGGGTTATTTACATATGGAGACAGGATCTCACTCTGTAGTCCAGGCTGGTCCTGAACCACAGCAATCCTCCTGCCTCAACTTCAACCTCCTAAGTGCTAGGATTACAGATGTGTACTGCCACACCCAACTTATATAATGTTGGGAAATTGAACTCAGGGCCTTGCGTTTGCTGGGCAAGTACTTTAACTGTTAAGCTACATCTCATTCCCTCAGACTGGATAATTTTTAATGAGTGAGAATATATGGCTTATAATTTTGGAAGCTGAAATTCTGAGATAGAAGGGTCACATGTAATGAAGGCCTTTTTGCTATGTTGTGCAAGTCATTACATGTTGGAAAGATAAAGAGAAGAGGGTAGAGAGAGATAACAGAGGCCTAAGCTCACCATATTATGTGACTTCCTTTCTCTCTCTCTCTCTCTCTCTCTCTCTCTCTCTCTCTCTCTCTCTCTCTCTCTCTCTAAGAAAAGCAGCTTTGTTAGTATGATAAAATTACTACAATGTAATAGCTAGATGTATAGGATTTTTTTTCTGGTGTTCTCATCAATTTCGACTCTTGCAGAATACACACTTTGCTTTCTTCAGATTTATACCTTCCATTGGAGTTGAGCAGAGACATGGTTTGCTTTTCCTGCAAAAGGCTAGAAATAAGTCTCAAGCAACCCTGTTCCTGAAATCACTCCTGGATGCAACAATATGGAGGACCTTTGAGCTAAGGAGGTCATTGGGACAGTGCCTCAATGTGAAGATTTCGAGTAGTATATAGTAACAAGATGCTCCATTTCTAGCTCTGTCCACAGTTGGACTCTGGGTAGACTAAGTGGCATCTCAAGATGGAGAAAAATATGACAACTTATATTCATCCTGGGTGGTAGTTGACTTCGTTAGAATTGATTGTGAGGTGCAGCAGATATAGGAAAATGAGTCACTCTTACGATAATAGCATAATTCACTCATAAGAGCACATCCTTCATGGCTTAATCACTTCTTAATGGTTTCACCTTTACATTGTTATTATAGCAATGAAATTTCAACATGAATTTGTGAGGGAACATTCAAACCATTATTTCTTCCAGTTGCATCCCTAAGTTAGAAATTATTTTAATATTCAAGTGTTAGGGAAAAAACTTAAGTGATTATTAATTACCATCCTGAAGAAAGGTGTCATGTTTGGCCTGAGTCACTTGTCACAAAATAGCATTTGGCAGTGCCAAAATGGTTCGGTGAATTCCATGGGACAGAACTGATGACAGAGCCAAAAGATGAACATGCCCTAGTATTTATCAACTTAATTCACGACACACAGCTGAGCTTCTCATAACTCTCCCACAGGACTCTTACCTTTTGTGGGTTGTTCATTTGGTAAACAATTGTGGTGCTCCTGTCATGTGGTGAGAACTTTGCTAGGCACTGGAGTCACGGTGATGAGTGGGTCTTCTGTTCTTTAGTAAATGACAGTTGGGAATAGGTGGCAGCAATAAAAGACGTGCCAAGATAATGCACCAAGGTAAACACAGAGAAAAATTAGAGGTGAATACAATAATTAAAACAATATGAGGAAGGGCTATTGTAGAGAGGAGTAATGAAAGAGGCATGGGTTTTCCAGTGTGTGGAAGAATGGAGTGAGAGTATTCCAAGCAAAGGGAGTGGTCAGGGCCAGCAGGAGAAGTTACAGAGCATGGGACATGGTGGTGCAATTAAGGCCTTTTGGCATTAAGATGTGTAACACAGTTTTCTTATTTTCAGTTTATAACATCAGAAAAGAAATTAATTTTGTTTAGCTACGAATACTTCTAAGACATATAAATGCAGATTCCTTGATAAATTATTTTTCCTGTATATGATATGCCATCTCATTTTAAGTGGGATTCTTCCTATGTTTTTTTATATCAGTTGGAGTTTTTACTAAACTTGAATAGGATATGAACCCTTTTATATGAAAAAAATTTTCATATTTCCCATATCTTCAAATACTAAGTGGTTAGTGAATTTTTTCACTCTGAGAAGCAATTAGTTAAAGAATGTGGATCTTATTTTTATGAAAATATATTCAAATTTCTATGAAAAATTACTTTGCACTACTATAAAGATATTTTTCAATTGACAAAATTGCTTTGGGTTATCAAAATGAAAACAAGACAATCAAAAGGCAAATACCAAAAAAAATGACAATCTTTGAGTCAAATCTTAGTATTTCTAATATGTAATCCTTCCACATATCTGCAAGTAATACATTCAGACATCAATAAGTACAATAGCAGAAAGTTCTTATTGTGCTTTGGATCTGGAGTGTCCCCCAAAGCCTCATGTACCTATAGATACTGTGTACTGTTGCGAGGTGGGGCTCAGCAGGAAGGGGCAATGTCAGGAGCTTGGCCTGGAGGGTTTTATTCTGATCTGCCGTTTCCCCTGGGCCTGGCTGTGTTCTGCCATGCTGTGAGGAGCTCTGGCTCTATCTCCAGTCCCACTATGTGATTCCACCGTTTCCAGCTGCTCACCTGTAAATGAACTGGGACCTTCTAAAACTGTGAGCTAAAATAAATCTTTCCTCCCTGAAGTTTTAGATGTTGAGTATTGAGACACAGTGACAAAGTAACCAAGACAGTCCTATTAATTAACTTAGGAACATAAGACTAATAAGTATTCAAAATGCTCATCTTCCATAAAATTAAAAAATAATTCGGTATACAGAATCATTTTTATTCTCTAAAGTTGATAGATTTTATAAAAGCTATGGTAGCTTATATATAGGCTTTTAATAATAGAAAAATTACAAATAATCTCAATGTTCAACAATACAGAATTAGTTGAGTAACATATGAATTGATGCAATGCAATACTCCTTGGATGTTATGATGGTGCTTTTGAAGACTTATATAATGTAAATGATTATGCTGTCATATTATATGTAGACAGCAATGAGCGAGAGTATGATTTCCGCCCCACCAAAATGTATGTCCATAGAAATCTAGCCAATTTTATTATGATTATGGAAGATTTTTACATGTCCCAGGTAAAAGCTGATTAAGAGTCTATGAGAACTCTATGTTATTTTCAGCACCTTCTCTGTAAGTCTAAAATTATTTCAAAATAGAAAATTAGAAAATATGTTTAGGGAAAGGATAGGATAAATGCATCTTATCATTGGTTTCTGTGTGGTAAAATTGAGTAGATTTCCTCTTTCATCTAGAAAATGCTTTGCTGTAACTTAAATTTTTGCAGAGCTCTGTGTTGTGTGATTAAAATTAAAACAGAAAAAAATAGCTAAACTCAAAATAAAAATGCCATCTACTCCAATCAATGTGTTAATTAGTGTGGCAGCGAATAGAAAGATGTAAATGTAAGTGCTACACAAAGGCACATGTGGGCGGGTGAGACAGAACATCACCTGGGGGGAGGGTGAGCAGCTAGGAACAGGTACTGAGGGGCAAGCTCAGTAGGCGTGGGCGGGGCCCTTAGAATTTTATTTTTATCACAAAGGACACCAAAAGAAATATAGCTTCTCAAAAGAGAGTAGATGACTTCAGCTTTTGTGTGGAGATTTAGGCTCAGAAGAGACCTAGGCTAATTCTCTGGTTTTTAAGGTTCACAAACCATAGGATATTAGTTGTGTATTCGCAAAAGCAGGTTTTCCTTCCTTCCTTCCTTCCTTCCTTCCTTCCTTCCTTCCTTTCTTCCTTCCTTCCTTCTTTCCTTCTTTCCTTCCTTCCTTTCTTCCTTCCTTCCTTCTTTCCTTCTTTTTTGCTTTCTTTCCCTTTTATTCTTCTCTTTCTTTCTTTCTTTCTTTCTTTCTTTCTTTCTTTCTTTCTTTCTTTTTCTTTCTTTCTCTCCTAGATAAGATCATTCATTTTAGATCAGCATCTTCATGCTTCTTTTCTTTAATCACAGACTCCTCTCTAAGCAAGACAAGTCTGCAGGAATTCTTCTGAAGAAACAGCCTCTTAATGAGCGACAAAGGTAATTACCTACTGAAATTAAGTCCCTTTGACCTAGACTCTAGTGTCAAATGCTCATCTTTAGTCAGTATCGATTTTAGACAAACAAAACTGAATGTGTATTAAGGAGTTATTAGGAGCTACGTGCTACATGTGGAGTTGAACAACTGCAGCATATTTGACCTTGGGGCTCACAATTTTTTTTTTCCCTTTCCAGAACTAGCAGTTGAACCCAGGGAGCCCTGAGATACATCCCCCAGGCTATTCATTTATTGATAATGTCTTATTAAATTGCCCAGGTGGCTTCAAACTTGCTGTCCTTGTGCCTCAGCCTTCCAAGTAGCAGGGATGATAGGCATGTACCATCATGGTGACTCTCAGTCTTGTCCTATGCCAATATCCCTGAGACACAGGACATCTCCCCATACTTGGGGGCTCCCAGTAGCAGCAGTGCTTGGGGATGTGGCCAGCAGAGCCTGTGCAGATGTGAAAGCACTGTCCTAGGCAGGCTGCCAATTCCATAATTGCCCCATTTCTCCTGTCCTGGTCCCTCCACCCTGGCAGTTACTGTTAAAACCAAAATCTTCTCATTTTAACATTTTATTTTAGATGTTTCTTGTTTTAGCACTTTTCTCATATTAGTAGAAAACCAGAATGTGTTATGTAGAGTGGCCGTGTCATGTGCCAAATTGTTCCTGACAGAGCCAGCCTGTGACTCAGTTCCAGTTGTGCCCCAGATGCAAACTACTTCTGCATCATAATTAGATTTTAAGCCCATGCCTTATTCACTTGCTTGCCCTTCTCAGACTTTGTGTTTGACTTTCCAAATTCTAGTTACTTAATAGATGCGTATTGAAAATGCATGCTGTTTTTCCTGAAGGGCAAAGCCCATTCTTTATGAAGGAAAAATCTGCCTCTTCAGTATGAAATATGTGACTTAAGTATAAATAAAAGTGAAAACTACAGAACATGTAGCTTAAAGCTAAAAGTAGCTATGATTTTGGGTTGAGTATATTAAAAATATTAAGTTATTAAAAATAGGATCTAAAGATTTTTCTAGTATACTGTTAGGCACAGGCCCAGAAATATATATGAATCTGCACACACTTCCAAAGTTTGCAAATAAATTGTGTTGTGTAGGTAGTCACTGACGGGGCGTCTGTTCAACCCATATTTGTATCTTATGGGGCATTCCATCTACAGAGCCTCTGCCCTGCAAGCAGGGATGGCTCTTTGTTTCTCAAATATGAAAACTGGAAGATGACCTGTATTGTGGTTTGGATCTGCATTGTACCCCAAAAGCCTCATTTTCCTATGGATACTATGTAGGATTGGGAGGTGGGACCTGGCTGGAAGGGGCAAAAAGTTAGAACTTGACCCAGAGGGGCATATGCTCGTTCCGCCCTTCCTGCCAATCTCTCTCTGTACCACCATGCTGTGAGGATCTCTGCCATTGGAGCTCTCGCTGTGGCCCTGTTCCTGCTCCATCCCTGCCATGTGTGCTTCTACCGTTTTCTAGACATCCACCTCTGAATGAACTGTGACCTTCTGAAACTGTAAGCTACAATAAATCTTTCCTAAGTTATGGATGTTGGGTATTGAGTCACAGCAGTGAAAAAGTTATAAGACAACCAACTCAAAGGAACATTTTCTTTTACGCATATATGTAGCGTTATTAACATACTCAGGCTTAGGGCAGATTACTGTAATATTTTGGGCCTATTTGCTCATCTGTAAAAGAGAATATTTCACAGGCTGTAAAAAAGCATGACTGTTTCACACACCCAGACGTTTGAACGTGTCTTACAAATGGCTATGTGAACTTGAAGTACAATTGCTGGAACTATATTCTAGCTCAGATTGGCTTATGCGACTGAAAGGCACAGTGTTACTGTGGCTAATGATGCTTTAAGGGAAAATGCTTTCTCCGAATTGCACAGCTGGCAAGCTCCTAGAGCTTTGGCACCATGACCACTCACCTATTGAGTGCTACCTTGCCCTTTCCCAGTTGCTCACTTGATATCTATCTCCTTTGAATATAGATAGCATGCGAGAGATACCACGACTTTCACCATTGAAAACAAACCACTTATTTCACAGTACAGTCCATTTAAAAAAAAAATAAATGTCTTCTAATCACTGTTTCCTTTGGCTTCTGTTTAATGTCAAGTTGCTTATAAGCCTTTTGACCTTAAGTTAATGAATGACTTTCTCTTTAGCATTTATGACTTAAACTCCTTGGGTTTGAGTTATTATTGAACTCATTCTGTGAGGACATTTCCTTTTTATTTTTTTAATCTCATTTTGGGGGCAGAGTTTTTACATATGATGAATGAAGAAACTATGCTGATTGGAAATCTATAACAGAAAATCATAGGAAATAACATGGAGAAAGCTTATCCACTCACAGAAAAATACCTGTATGGTTGTTGGAGAAGTACAGTGCAGCAGCCGCCACCACCAGCACCTCCACTATCAATAGAAACCATTAAGGATGAAAGAAATTACCTGTGAAGCTGGCTAGGTGCTATAATGGGAGAAACTCATCAAGAACAATGACTAAGGATTTCTATAGAATTGATGAGTGGACAGAATAAATGCAGTAGGAAAGTATATCCATGGGCACTGTAGTTTTACACACACACACACACACACACACACACACACACACGGCTGGTCTTGAGTTTATGGCAATCTTCCTGCCTCAGCCTCTTGAGTGCTAGGATTACAGGCGAGTACCATCATGTCTAGTTTGTAGTTTTTATTATATAGGGATATGGTACTAATGAAATTTTGGCATGTGAGAAATGTTAGTTATATGAGTGAAACGGAGATCAGAGATAAAGCCTAGGAATTTAATGGATAATAGCAACAATGTGACTATGTTTTCTGGAACTTGTCAGGGATAGCGCATTTCTGTGTTGGAGGTCTCTAAGACAGGCCATCAGGAAAAGGTCAGGGAGAGTGGGAGTGGTGGCTATTACTTTGGGTTGGTTCTTTGTGTAAAGCCAGATTAGTAAACTTGGTGCTTGAAGCTGGAGGCAGCTGATACCTTGTGCTACATTTCAGAATGTGTCCTTGCTCTTAGGGCTCATGGAACAAAGACCACTATCTTTATGTATATAACTCCAGGACTATGCATGGCTTCTGGGGTAACAAGAAAAAGGCTGAAGATGGTTATAACCAGATGAGACTTGGGCAAATTATTTAACTTGAAAGATTGCCTCAGAGAGAGAAAGAGTACTAAATTTCATCTGAAATTGATGTGAATTTTATGTTTCCAAGGTCATGTGTTAGCAACAAAGCCAATAGATATTTAAATAGGATTTTTTAAACTGACAGTTTCTGCAGACTTTCTACTTTAGCTGAAATGGAATCCTTCAATTCATTCTTCAGTCATGTCTTTATAACACGTCTTAAAGCACACTGAGGATTTATTTGTATATCATCTTAATTTTCCTAAATGCCAGTAAGTGGTATGTATGCCTTATTTTTACCTTTCTTTTAGGAAATTGCCTAGGCAATAGTTTCATGATAAATTTTAAGAATGATATCATAAAAATATTTTCGTAAACAAGAAGGTACTTTATTCTGTATTTCTCTCTACATTTGCATTTACATATATTTCTGCATCTTCTTTGAGACTTGTGACTGTCTTATGTTGTCCAGTGATCACACTCTCAAACATACTAGTATAGAAATCAACATAGTTAACAAGATGAAAATAATAAAAATTAAATACACACACAGACTGACATAATGAAAGTTAAAAACTGTAATGCTTCTTTTTCTATTTTAAGACAAAAATAGCTACTTAAGATTCATCTCTTCACTCCTGGACTTTCTGTTCAACTTCTACATTTGATTCTTGAAGTCACAATGGAATGTTACAAAGACAGTGGTTCACAAATTTGTAAAATTATCAACTTTTGCATGGTTATTTACTTCTTTCTTTGGCTTCCCATACTGTATAATATGTGCACGAGTGGCCATCTCGTTGCCATGTTATAGTTATTTGTTAACCCTTTGTTTGTCTTCTGAACCAGAATTCTTCAAGAAGTGAATGATTCTTCATGTCTGTGGTGAATTCTGAAAAGCTAGTGAATGTATAAGAGAATGAAAAGGTTGTAGACTGTATGTCAGAAATAGGAAGCAATTCTTTATATATGTCATGCTAACCAGGAAACTGATTCTGAAACAGTTAATTATTTCCTTCCTTCCTTACCTTGTCATCCTGATGGCAGAAATTCTATTTTAGTGTGATGTCCACATGGCCACCTCCTGTTGATAGCTAGTGGGCATAACTCAGTTTGATGATATACAGACGGACAAGCCTGCTGTTGTTCTTGGCCATAGCAGCCCTGCTTACCCTCCGAGGTATATCAAACATGCTTTCGTCTCAGTCTTCTTTTTGCAGAACTGTATAAGTTTTTCTCACACTGTGTAGGTTGTTATAATTGCAATATTAGAGGCTATTAGCAGCTTGTGGAAAACAGATAAGGATGTTACCTAACACAAATAAAGTGAATTTCATAGAAAAGAGGCTGTAAAACATTGCTGTTGTTCAACTGAAGGACGAGAGATTTTTTTTTCTTTCTATTTTATTATAAGGGGATTGAAATAAAGTTTTTTTCTGGAAAAAGAGATTCATATTACAGTATCAATTTGAGTTGCTGACTTGGTGACTACACAGTTATGTCTCATTGAGATTTTGCATATGACGCTTACTTTCACTAACAATGAAAAGTCCAGTTAAAGAGATAAGACAGTGGCATGTTATTGAAGATTTTAAACCAGTTACAATAAAAAGTAACAGATTTCTTATTAACAAAAAATTAATATTTACTTAGTTTCTATCTTGGGTAAAGCATTTTTGCAGTACACTTTCTTTACTCTTCCAGCACAGAAAATAAATTTTATTATGAGTAGTTTTGTAAAAGAGACATGGTCTCAAGGATATGAAAGTGTTTGCTCACAGTCATAGAACTGAGAAGTGGCAAAAGCAGTAATTCTAAGTTGAGTCTTTTTGATTCTCAAACATATTTGCTACTATGTTAGATCAACTAGCATACAGATGCTTTTTCAAGGATTTTGGGTTTTCTTTATAAAAATGGCAGTGTTTCAAAGAATTTTCAGTGATGGTGACTGATTTCTGAAATGTCAGCTACAAATATTTCTGATTAGTAAGTTGAGGTACTTGTCACTTCATTTTTTATAGACAGGGTCTCTCTCTGTAGCCTAGGCTGCTCCTGAACTCACTGTGTGACCCAGTCTGGCCTTGGTCTCACAGCAAACCTTCTGACTCAGCCTCCCAGGTGTTCGGATAACAGGACCTGCCCATTCTTTGGATGAGTAAATGTGTTGAGTGACAAAGTGTTTCACTAATGTTAAATAAGGGAAGTGGCCCCTGATTTTTTTTTTTTTTTTGATAGATTAGGCCAGAAAGCAACATTGCAGTGTTGCACTAACCATTCTTTTGGAAATACTGTTCCTCCTTTTAGAAGTCAAACCTACCTTGTTTGTCTAAAAGGAGCCTGACCAAAACTTTTGATTTCATTTTTGTTTTGAATCTACTGCATGACATATCAGTGGTCTCTGG
The DNA here is from genome assembly GCA_004027205.1 of Ctenodactylus gundi. Classification (NCBI taxonomy): domain Eukaryota; kingdom Metazoa; phylum Chordata; class Mammalia; order Rodentia; family Ctenodactylidae; genus Ctenodactylus; species Ctenodactylus gundi. The sequence continues at coordinate 2,348,024 of PVKB01000003.1, read as the reverse complement.
GCTGAGACTCACTCCAGCCTTCTAGGGCTATGTTAGCAAGGGTGAGTTTGTGTCTGGGTGTTGTGATATAGATCTGGAGTGTCTCCCAAAAATGTCACATGTTTGAATGTGGTAGGATGCCTGTGGAGCCATATGCTATTGGGAAGTGGTGCCTAGCTGGAAGGTGTGGATGCCTGGAGCCTGACTCGGGTGGGGTGGAACACTGAGGCTTGACCAGGCAGGGACAGATCACTGGAATAGGATTTGGAAGAGGATATGCTAGTACCTTTTTCCTGCTTCACTTGGCTTCTTGCTTGCAAGGCTGTGAGGAGATGCCTCCACCTTCACTGTGTGACCACCCATGAATGACTGTGACTTTCTGAAACTCTGAGCTAAAATAAATCTTTCCTCTCCCAAATTGTGGGTACTGGATCTTTAGTCACAGCAATTAAAAAGTAGCTGACATGCTGTTTTTTATTTTTCTATTAGGATTTCTATTGGTAAGGGTTCTTGGAGAAACAGGATTAGTAGAAAATTCGTAAATATATGTCAGGGCAGCTTGTAAGTACTAAGAGAGAGATCCAAAATGGCCATCAGGAGGAGGTGATGGATCTGGTAGCTGCTCAGAGGTGCGATGAAACTGGCCTGAGACTGTAGGACAACCCGTGCATGTCCGTGCTGTGGATCAATACCCGAGGTGATGGTGAAGACCTGGAGATCAGAGCAAAACCTAATGGAGATCAGTGATACGGAGATGGGAGCGAGTCAGTGTCTAGACATGCTGATGGAGGCTGAAGTACTCTCAGAAGATGAAGCTGTAATGGTCTTCATTCTTTCTTCCTTTTACTTAGTTTGAACTGCCAGTCTACTTATTGGCCACTCATACCCGGGGTGGGTCTTCTGCCCCCATTTGCTGGCCCATAAGTCAATCACTCACAAGCGTAGTTCTGCCTTCTGGGTTAATTGGGCATTTCCTTGTCTCTTCATAGTGACATATACCTTAAAAGACCACGGTATTTTCCCTGTGTAAATTCGGATGATGTGACCTCTTCTTGAGGAACAGAGGCAGCATAGAACCTGAGCTTGAGGGTCTGGTTTGACATTCCTCTTTGGCTAGGGGCAGGTAGCTGTTGAAGAGGAGTGAATCTGCATTCTTACTGTTTTCCTCCCTCTTAAATTTGAGTTAGTTTCATCACTTCTGGGTGAAAGGTCTGACTGTAGACCCACTACTGGCACCTCGTAACTAAGTAATGCAGTTGCTAAAATGGATTAACTCTGGTAAGTAACAGAACTGTCAGTTGTCATCCTGATTTCCTTGGTTAATGCAGACAGTGCCAGAGGCAATTTCTAACTGTATTAGATGATTTTTTTTCCTCAAAAAGCAACTTCCATTATAGCATACCTCAAAATGAGAGTTAATAAAGATGGAATTATCAATTGGCTAGGTAAAATTTGACAAATTCATTTCATTCTAACTGCAATAGGAAGGTGATTATGATATTTAGAAATTATGATTTAGAGTGATGCTCTGAAGAAATTATAATTCTAAAATGTGGGCATAATTTTCATGGTGAGGAAATAAATAGTCATTATTTATAGAAAGATGTTTGTCTCCCTCAGCTCTTTTTCATAGGCTTTCAAATTTATATCTTCTCTAAAATTTATATTTAGTGGTGAAGCTATGTTTAAAATAATGCTTTGCAATTATTGAGCGAAAAGTCGCCTTTAAAGAATAGATTTGGTAATATAAGTTATTTCAGGACTGGACTTGAGCCCAGTTCCTATTAATGAAGACTCTTTTCCTTTTCTTTTTCTAGGACAGTGAAGTTAAAATAATCTGTTTTGTCTGTTTCCAGTCATGACACATTCTCAGTTTGGGTAAATAAGCTGAACTGAAAAAATAGCAGGCTAACCAACCCTGTCTGTCACTTGACTTGAAGCTGTCATTTTTCATCTCAGTGTTATATTCATGAACATTATGAAAACTCTGTCAAAGGTTTTCATGTTTTGATTGGTTTAAAATGGAAATTTAAAAACTGATTATCACACATGGTTTAAGAGAGATGAAGAGCTCTGGACACAGGGTTTGGAGGCTGAGTCTGGCTTTTGTTCTACATTTCTGTATGTGTCTGAGAAGGCATTTTAAAATTTCTAAAATCTGTTTCTTTTTTAGAGAGGAGATGGTCGGGTTAGGTGAGCCTGCCACATAGTTTTCCCCTTCTATGCCAGCTCTGAACAGTTGATACCATTTGCCTGGAGTGCAGCCTAAGGTGGATGGGTAGTCTCTTTTAGGCCCAGTTGGCTAGAGGACTGGGGGCAGCAGAGCCAATTATGTGCCATCTGTGACCATGACCTCAACTATTTCTTGCATGTTTATCTGCTTCTATTATGACTTCCATGATTTTCTCTTACTTTTTTCCTTTGACACCTGTTTTATCCATGTGTTGCTTGAACATATCTTGGAAATTTGAGAGCAGGAAGGCATAGTCTTTGAGATCATCTGCTAAAAACTAGGCAAATAATGTGTACAAAAGTGCTTTGTAGAGTACAAGGTACCATAAGTATTATTTGAGGGCAGAATGGGTAATTGATGGTAAGGTTTTCGATTGTTTTCTTTGGTGCTTCTTTTCTATGGAAATCTTAAGTGCATGAAGGATACAATGAATTCAGTGAATTCCTTAGAAATTGCTTATTCCATTGACAATCTATTGAGGTAATTCAATGCTGAGTTGTATGGTAAAGCAGAAAACAGTATGTATATCTATATCTATATCTATATCCAAATCTACATACACAGAGACATGACATTTACAGAACTATTATCATCAGAGTTGCAATATGAAAGGAGAAGGTAGAATTTGAGCAGAGCCTAAAATGGCCTGATGGATATTTTTTGATACAAGACAGAATTTGACTAAACTATGGAATAAGACATAGACACAATTTTGGGATGATAAGTAGGATTTGAGGGATGTTAGATTTTAATAAATATTTGGATTGCTGATAATATTTCTAATAGTTAACATTTAGTCATTCACTCATTCATTCTATCAGTATTTTTTGAGTGTGTGTCAAAACTTATACCTGACACTGGGATTATATCTCTTAGCAAAATAGACAGAAGCCTTCAGCCTATGGGACTCCATCCTAGTAAAAGAAAATAGGGAATGAAACAAATAAAATATGTAGTATGTTAGTATTAAATGCAAAGGATTTTATGGATAATATTTGTTTTGAACAGAAACATGTGTAGGCTGGTATTGTGATTATGATGCATTCTTGGTTATCGTTTTGGATGACATTTTCAAGTAGAGTCTACTTGGACAGCATGGCCGATGAAGACTTCAAAAAGGGGAAAGGTTGAGTGCCACACCGAGATCTCCCTTGCCAGGCACTTTGCTTACTGAGCTACATAGTTTGGATTACTTGATTCTCATCACAACTCCACGAGAATAGGAATTTATGTCATTCTCATTGTGAAGATGAGAACCAGAAGCACAAAAAACTAGAGAAACTTGTCAAGGACTCACAGCATTCAAGTGTCAAGTCTGGGTCTTAAATCTGCAAGATCTAATTCAAGAGCTTATGTTTCTAGACCATAAAGTCTAGTTAACGGAAATCCTTGAAAAGGCTGTCAGAGGTCAAAAATGATAGCTTATTAGAGGTGGGGGAAAATTTATTGATAATCTAATTTAGTAGCTTTCAAATTCAAGGGTGGATTGGAATTACCCAGAGAGCTAGTTAAAGCCCAGGTTTTCTGGGCCTGAGCCCTTGCGTTTCTGATTCAGTGGGTTGGGGTGAGCTCTGACAGTTTGCTTCTGACAAGCTTTCAGTGGTGCTGATATTCATGATTTGTGCAATACAACTTAGCCTAGTCTATCTAGTAACAGTCTTGGCTAGTAGGGAAGCTGTCCGGCAGGGGAGACTGGAAGCTTGTGGCTAGTTGCTTTGGAGTGATTCTGTCAGTAACTACCCTCTTCAGAGATAAATACCTCAATACTCTATTTCCATTTCGACTTATTTTATAGATAAAAAACTGAAATTGCAGAAAATTACCTATTTTCTTCTTGTTTCCCTCCTATCGTTCTGCACATGTTTTTCTTATTCATCAGGTTCTTAACTATATAAATCTAGAGTCTCAATCTGTTTGTCATGTTAGTAAAGATTCAACAAATGTCTATTTGGAGGTATAAACAGAGTGGGGAGGAGGAAGCCACAGAAAGGTTTTAGCCGTGACATGCCGAAAGTAACATTTTAGGAAGACCAATAATGATTTTTCCAACATTTATTCGAATATATGTGTAATATACACAGGTTACATTGAGCTTGAGGATTTTGTGCACATACATATCATGAATATATTACAATTCCTGCCCCACTTATTGTCTCTCCTTCTCCCTCCCTTATACCCCTCAACCTCCTCAGCAAACCCATTTGGTTTTATAAAATGCCTGTATTCTGGGTTTCTCATGTTAGAGAAACCATGTGATTTTTTTCCTTTTGATTTTGACTCACTTTGCTAAGCATGATGGCCTCAAGTTGCATGCATGTACCCATAAAAGCCTCAAATTTATCTGTTTTTGTAGAATAGTAGTACTCTATCATGCACATGTACCACAGTTTTTGTATCTGTTGGTCTGTTGATGGGTATTTCAACATCGACCCCGGTTGAGCTATTGTTAGTTGTACTGCCGTAAACATGGGTGTACGTATATCTCTGTTATATATTGCTTCTACCTGTTTTGGAAATATACCCAAAAGAAGTATCACTGGATTGACTGGAATATTTATTTCAGCCCTTTGAGGAATCTCCATATTGTAAGAAAAACAATTATTAAGAATGATAAAATAGAGACAGGACACATGAAGATCTCCTTCTCACTGCAATATTCCTGTAGGGCCTTGAGTCTCAATGTGGTACAGTGGCATTGGTAGCACTTGGATGCTCAGCAGAAATACAGACTCTGATCACTCTGCCGACCTAACACAAGATCCTCAGTGACCAGTTACATCTAGAAGTTTAAGAATCTCTTTGTTAGGACATCCCATAGCCAATACCTGGGTGTGGCGGGCAGCTGTTAAGAGACAGAAGTGCATGGTAAATATGAGTGACTCAGCCAGCCAACTTTTCCTCAAATATCTTTCTTGGCATATCAGTATGCTGAGGTTTGGCTGATCTCAAGTTGTACATAATGTGTGCAATTTTCTCTGTCAATTAAAAATAAATTAAGTAAAAACAATCTGGAAATTTCCAGGTTAAATATCAAGCTAAACAAAGATAACCAGATAGCTTTATTTTCAGAGTTCCCTTACCTTTCAATACGATAATGACTTTATGAATATCCAAGAGAAGTATATGTAGCTGCTTTGACATTATTATGGAAGCCGGTTTTGGAGAGGCTTCCTATGTTACTGTTCTGTGCAGTCCATGTTGGTAAACCTTAATGTTAGAGCTGTCAACCAGGTTTTATAGCCTCTGGGAGAGAAACCAACTTTACATTTTGTAATTTTAATATGCATGTATTAGTTTATCTTCCTCTTTGCTGGAAAAAAAAATACATGACAACTGCAACCTAAATGAGGAGAGGTTTATTTTGACTTCTGATTGGCTGTCTCAGGAGGGTGTGGTCGAGGAAAGCTGCAGGTCTCGTGGAAGCAGGGAGCAGAGTGGGCTCAAAAGAGCTAAGAAGAAAGGCCTAGGGACCAGATATAGTCCCAGGTTATGGCCCTGTGATCCACTTCCTCCAATTAGACCTCACCTCTTAGTAGCTCATTTAGCTATGTCTAGATAATGGACCTGACTCAGTGATAAGGTTAGCACCCTCGTAATCCAATCACCTCTGTAGTCTCTTAGTCACATTGATAGTTAGATTAACTGGCACAATGCATTACTTCTTCAAATGCCCCACCTTCCCATCATTGGTCTAGGTATGGACCCTCAATTTTGACTCACTTTTATGAATGAGCCTTATTTGGAGCAAATCATTGGATAGAAAGGTGACCTCTATTAGTGCCGATACCAGAAAAACACTTGAGTTATTTATGAGGTATGGTATCTGACGAAATGAGAAGTTATGGCAAAGTGTCCATGTCACTGGTAATATGCATGGTGGAAGGGAATTCACAGGCAGACCTGTGGACATTTATTGGGTAAACAAAGGAAAATGCAAAGTTTGATTGACATTTCTAAGACACAACACCTTTTGGAAATTTGTACTTCCAAAAAAAAAAAAAAATGGACAGACGTTTAGGAGCTAGGGAGTAAGATCTATAATGATGCAAAGTTGCTTTTCTGTACTTGATTCCTGCTGATGTTCTTTTGAAAAGTTCATAGCCTATTTTGTCCCTGACTGATGATGTCACATTCTGGAGCTCATTCCCCATGTTGAATGTAATTATTATATTTTGCAAACATACGCTAATAAAATAATCATGAAGAAGTGGCAAGAATGATGGCATAAATGTGTTTGAGTGAGGGACAGATATCGAGGGGAATTAATGGACATTGCCCTTTTATTGCATATTTTGAAAAGATATAACTAAAAAAGCAGTTGGGTTTAAATTATATTCATTAATAAATGTCCAATATTTTGAATAGCATTTTCTTTTATTTTCATTATCCTCAATATGAAGTTACATTATTTTTTGGTAGCAGAATAGCTTTTAATAACAATGAAGAAAAGTTTTTTTTTTGAGACAGGGTCTCTCTGTCTCTGTGTAGGCCAGGTTAGTCCTGACTTCACTATGTAGCCCCAATTGATCTTACACTCATAGCAATCTTCCTGCCTTGGCCTCCCAAGTGCTTGGATTACAGACATGTGATTCATGCCCAGTTTACTTGGTCCAGAGGAATTGAATTCAGGGCCTCAAGCTTGCTAGGCAAGTACTCTAGCTGCTATCCTATTTCTCCAGCCTGAAAACACTTTCTCACTAATAGCCTCATTTTGGGCAGTAAGCCACATCATTTTCTGTTTTTTCTTTTCTGCAATAAAAGTATTTTCAGCTTGAAACTCTCCTTCCAAATTCCCAAAGGCTTCATTTCTTATTGCCTTTTCCTGACATTTAAAAAATGTCATTTCCTTTTTTTAAAATCATGATAGTACTCTTATTTCTACTTATCTGCATAATTTGTCTTAGGAATTTTTCTCTTGAGTCACCAAGTTTAATGTTACTTGAATGGGTAAACTTGGATGTGTAAAAATTTTATATTTGACTCTGTGTAGTTTCTTTTCACTGTGCCCTTCACTGATGAAAATTTTTAATGTGTGGAAGGAAATTTGAGAAGAATAGAATAACTTTTTGAAAAAAACCAAGCAGTATGCTTTGATTTAAGTAGTCTTCTATTATAGAATCTTCTAGAAAGGACTGGTACATTTTTGTACCCTCTTTTCCTAATTCTCTAAAACCTATAGTTTCTAGTATTATTACCTGCAGAATTATACCTGTGATTCTATCAGGTGATTGACTAATCATCTCAATGAGATTCATTACTTTCTTATTGTATTAAACCTGCTAAAACATAAAAGTGACTGATTGAATACATAATGGATAGGCTGATGGCCATAAAGGTGGGCTTTTTCTTCTGAGATGCTTGATCTACCTTGGGAGGCTGACAATGGTGGGGGATGGTGAGTACTGTGGTGACCAAATTTGACTCTTCAGTAGAGCAGGACATGAAAGATTGCTGTAGCTGAGCGGATGGGAAAAAAAGCCAGTTGAATGTTACAGATAATAGAATATGTAGAATGTTGGGCAACATAGGTAATCTGTTTTTATATACTTATGGTCAGTAGGGAAGTAATAGTGACAGCAATGTCCCATGTCCCAGAGATAACTTGATAATCAGTCATATTTAATGCACATAATAAGGGTCTCCAATATTTATTCTAGGAGGATCTTTAGCAGTGGTTAGAACTGGAACTTCAAATTAGGTTTCAGATCACTAGATCATATTATCTAAGTATTTGTGTAAGGCCTATTCAATAAAATATTTATTGATTATCATCACATGTCAGGTTTGGTGTTAGGTGATGGGGTATCAGGAAAATAAATGTAAACATTGTTCTTCCCACCTGACTGGTTAGTAAGTAAGGAGGACGCATAGAAGTAACCAAGGTAACCCAGCTGTGAGCTATGAGCTGTGTGCTGTGACAGGGGCTGTGCAGTGCACCCCAAGGATGCGTGGAATGGGCTGCCTGACGTTTGCTTAAGAGTCAGGTGAGAAGAAGGGTACACACAAAAGATGAAAAAAGAATACTCACACTGAGGGAAGATGGGGGAAGAAGGAACCTTCTTAGAAAAAAAAAAAAAAGAAGATCCTGAGGAACTTTATGGAAGATGTTATTTGGAGTATTTGGATCCTGGGAAGAAAGAGAAGTGTCTAGATATGAGCAAAAGTAAGCAAGATCAAGTTTTAGTAAGCTTTTAGGCTTTATTCAAGATTGGTCAGGAATCTACTGACATTTTACAACAGACAGAGACTCAGGTGGCATTCTGGAGAAGGACAGAAGGGGAAGGTCCCAAAGAAGAGGGGAGACCAATGGGGAGACTGTTGTGTAAGTTCACAAATGACAAGATGGAAGACAAGGTTTGACAGCGATGCCATTGTCACTAGCTCTTGTTTTAGTGTGTGGCATGCTAGACATTAAAGATGTCTATGTTTACTTTTTTGAGGTGTATTTATCCTTACCTTTAACTCAGTATTTCTCATTTTATATTTTCTCAAGAAACCATTTATTTCTCTTTTTTCATATTTTGTAAGTTGCTTTTTTGTTGCTTTCTATATATTCTCCTCAAACTGTTTTTTTTTCTTTTTTCCTGCTCTGTAAGATACATCTTTTCTATGTTTTGTCATTGTGGCTTCTTTTTCTAACTTGGGTATCGAGCATTGTATATTGAATGAGAAGGAATTAGGATTCTAGAAAATAGGTTTTTGATCATCACAATGGTGGATAGCTGGAGACTTCCTGGAAAGCACTAATAGAAAAAAAAATTCAGTGGTTCTCAGAACTTGAAGGGAAAAAAATAGTTTAAAGACAAATAATGTCCCCAGAGAGAAAGAGGCTTGTGCACAGCAATCGATAGAGTAGGATGAGAAAAGACCAACATGGATGAACTCTCAAGAACGACACATAATTAAGGGCACAAAAGGCACATAATACATGTCGAGACCAAAGAGAGAAGCTGAGAAATTACAGGATGAGGTTCAGAGTTTTAAAAGGACTGAAAGAGCAAAGGTGGAAAAATGACAAAAACATTTCATGTAAGACTAACAGAAAATGCTGCAATATTTCCCGAGACACAAAAGGTCAGTGAACAGCCTAGGAAGGTGTCTAATGGGTAGCAAGGGTAATCCATTGACTGAGAGGGTCTTGCAGACATTGACTTTAAAAAGTAAAATTAAATGAATTCTTTGCCTCAGTGCTCTCAAAAAGTACAGTCTTGGTAAAGAGAAAAATCAATTTAAAATGAAGGAAGCAAAATTGTTTCTTATGAGTGTCGGCAGCCAATAGATGGTAAAAAAAAAATAGTGAAATTTGAATTCTCGTTTAGGTCAAATAGGTTTGTTTTTTCCCTCCTAGGATTGGTGTTGTTCAAGAGCAATAATTCATTCTGGGGTTGAGAAATTCTTTTATTTTTAAAGCATTGGGCTTTTTTTTGGGTATACTTAATTTTCAAATCACCCAATTACAGGCCATTTTAATGCTTTCTGTGTGTGCCAGAGAATGACACACTTGGCCCTTATCAGGAAAAGCAAAGGAAAACATCAAGAGACTCCGTAGAAATCTTGACAGGACTTCCAACCTGTTAAACACTTCCTCTCTCTTGGAAATGGTCCAATGTACTTGTTTTTCTGTAAGGTAGAGGGGTGGAAAAACTTCCTCTGTAAATCCTCAGAAATACAAAATTACATATTAAAGATGTAAATATAGGGTGAATTGAATAAAAAAAAGTAGAGGGATTCCTTTTCACTCTCTCAAAAGGAACAGAAACCATTAAGTTAAACCATATGAACTTACTGTTTTGTTAATTAAAAAACAATTGAATATTAGCAAATAAGGGTACACTCCAACCTAATGTACATAGATTAGGGACTTATCTATTAAGAGTATTTTGCTGTTTTCTCAGGTCAGTTTCCCCTTCGTGATGAGAAATAGACTCCTTAAAGCAAAAGCAAAAACAAGTCAGAAATAAAAGGTTTTCCTTGTGCGTATGTTCATGGGTACAAAAGAAGGGGTGCTGGTCCTTGAAAAAGACACAGAGTACACCATGCTAGTGATCAGTAGAAGAAGAAAGCTGGCTGTGGGTCTGGACAAGGCTGCCAGGAATCCAGGGTAATCCTGGCTAAGTATGGTACTCTGGGCTTAGCTTGAAGGGATTGGTGGGGCTCCTCAGTTCTTTGTGTTTTGTTGCGAGTGATTCACAGGGGATTTGGCATAAACTAGTTAAGAGTTCAGGATTCAGAATCATGTAAGCATAGATTCTGGGTTCTGAGTGTTCTTGGGTGATTTAGGTCTTTGACCCTGTTTACTTAGAGGCAAAATGAGATTGGCAGTGGTACCGCCCTCATTGCATTGATGAGAGCTTTCGGTGACAGAATATGTGTAAATCACTGTGTCCCTAGTAAGCAGCAGGGCTAGGTCTTATTAGAAATCAAATGCAAATAAAAACAGTGGGAACAAGGGGAAAAAACCTTAAAGAAAGGGTCTTGCATGCTGTATTCATATATTGAGTGTGTTGGGGTAGTTAAGACTAGCTATGGGAGAGACAACACCTGACAGCTCTGTGACCTACTGTCACAAGAACTTTTCGCTCATGTTACAGTCTGTTGTGCAGCCACGCCATTTGGCTGACTCTGCCCATGAGGGATGCTGTGATGAAGGAAGAGAAAGACAGAGATGGCCCTGCAGCTCGTTGCTGTGTGGGCCCACAAGTGGCAGGTGTCTTTTGTCCCTGAACAACTTACATGGCCCCAACCTTACCATCAGGGAGCCTGGATAACCAGGGAGTGTGTCATAGTATCTGACTTGCCACTGTAAGGAAGGTTGTTGAGGGTTGATCTGTGTTCTGTCCCACTATCTGGGATGAGAGGGACTCTGAAAGATATAGCAGGGTAGAGGTGGTGGCATTTTTAGTGGGGAGTGTGACAACTTAACTACATCATAGAAGCAGCTGACCAATGGAAGGAGACTCATAGAGCTGGTCTGGCAGTCTGGCAAGTCTGATCCTCCAAGGTAATCATAGGCTGTCCAATTCTAACTCCTGTATGCATGGTCCTGGACAGTAAACTCAGGGACTACAATCTATATTCAAATATAATTATGTTGCTTCAAATAAATTGCTGTAAATGTAATTTTTTGGAATTTAAAAACTTTATATTGAAGCATTTTAAAAAATAAATAAATTTTGGAAGGCATACAATATGAACACTTACATACTCCTTTGATAACAGCTTTTCAATTTTGTCATATTTACTCTATGTAACTCTTTGTAAATGTACATAATTTTTTTCTGAAAACAAGTTGCAGGCATGATATTCACCATAGTATTTTATGTAATTAAATGCCATCATCATATATAGAAGGTTTATATATCTGTATTACAACTGTGTATACATACATATACCACAATAGAACCAAATTTGTATTTGATTTATACCCAAACCTTCCTAACTGTGAAACATTTAAAAACAGAATTAAGTAAGGTTCAAAGATTGTATTTGAATGTTATCCATATGGATGACATATATATATATATATATATATATATATATATATATATATATATATATATGTGTGTGTGTGTGTGTGTGTGTGTGTGTGTTTAATATTTTAATATATGTACATATATAAATGTCTTTTAATTTTCTTTTTATTATATTTATATTTTAAAGATAATTGTATTACTGTTGAACTGTGAAATGTCTCATCTTTTAGAGTTCTCTGATCTTCTGCATGATGTGATTTTCCTAGTTCTTGGATTTCCTGTTAGTAGATACAGGTCTAAAGGCTTGACTAGAGTTAAATATTTTCAACTTAGATTTTGCATAGGTGATACCCTTATTTCATATTATGTCATAATGGTATTACCAGATTTTCCACTAAAATGATGGAAACTTTTATCACAGTTAATAAACTGGCCACCAGATCTCTGTGTTGCAAAGGGCTTCTGGGGACACGGGGTGCAACATGAGAAGAAGAAGGCTGTGGGTCTGGGCTCAGTGACTAGGAAACAAGGGCAAATCTGTGCTGGAGAAAAGGCACCCTGAGGTACCTATGTAATTAACAATTAATTAAGTCACTTTGTAATTAGCAACTAATTGTGAAGCAACATCTTAGCACCTTGTGAAATCTCAACAATATTTCACTAGAGATTCCAGTATTTATTCATGATCCTTGCCTGACAATTGTTTAACTGACATTTGTAAAAGATTGTGATTTTTCTAATACATATTGATTCTTCTATATTTGTTATTTGGCATCTCTATGAAGAACATTTTCCATCCTAGGTATTGGATTGCATTCCATTCTAAAGAAGTAGGATCCACTCAGAATTTCCAAAAATAATTATAGGCAATTTTATCTTTAAAGGAAAATATAAAATAATCAGTTATAATTTTAATAACCATGAACCAATGTTAAAATTTTGGTATATTTCTTCACATTCTTTTCTAAAATGGACAATAATAATGTTTTATAAAAATTGGGTTTCTAAACTTTATACTTAAAGTTAATATTATTATCATTATTAATTTGACATGTTAAATATTCCTTAAAATATTTTTGCTGACTGCATGCCCCTCCATTCTAACAATGTGGAATACAGTAGTTTCCCATTTCTTTATCATCAGACCATACAGCCTTGATTGCCCAAAGCATTCCTGATATATGGTTTGTGGTAGAAGTATTAGTACATCACCCTTGACTGCAAAAGCCTTCTCAGTTTGAAAGTCCAATTCTTCTTTCCTTCCTTTCTCTCTTTTTAAAAATTTCTGTTATGGTTATGTAATGAGAATTAGGGCCTCCCAGTGAGCAATACACCCACAAGGGTGTCATTAAGTTGCCAAGTTGCCCAGGCCAGGCTAGACGTTCCACATCTGTTTCCTCAGCCTCTCAAAGTGCTGGAATTAGAGCCTGTGCCACTAGGCCTGGCTGCTTCCTTAATGTAAGATTGTCAATTTGCTGTTTACATTTTTAAATCTGTTTGCTTTTACAAAAGCTTTTATGTGCATCTATTCGAGTGAATTCCTAAAAATAAAGTAACTGGATCACATTATGAATATGTATATTTAATGACGTGTCTATATATTGTCTTGCTTGTATTTCAGTTAAATAAGATACTACGCTATTAAGTTGAATTCAACATGTTTAGCTCCTTTCAACTTTGAATATTTTATATTCTTTGAAAAGGTTTTCTCAGCACTGGTACCATTAACATGTTGGCCTAGATAATCCTGTGTTATCACAGCCTTCGTTGTGCACTGTGGTGTGATTGAGCAGCAGCCCTGATCCCTACATCCTCAATGCCTGTGGTACTCTGCTCCTAGATGTGACAATCGACAATGTCTGCAGATATTACAAATGTTCCTAGGGTTAGGGCCTAAAGAATGCTCTCAGTTGTGAACTGCTGATTAGAAAAATGTGCAGAAGTAATAATAACATCATATATATAAATCTAGCTCACTTGTCTTAAGCTGTGACTTTTGGCCCAAGACTTCATTATAACACTGGAAATGGGAGACATAACTTGCTCAAGATTATACAACCCATAGTGACTGATGAAAAATGTAACCTAGGTCTGTCCATCAGCAACATCTTATCTACTTGCTTCACCCCCTGAAAGTACTGCTACCATACACTGACTGTTGCCAAGCAGTCAGAAGCATTTTTCTCCAGGGAATTCTTAGATATAATTTGGAGTCTGTGTATTACCAAGGAAATTCTTACTTAATGTTTTTCTATCATCTGTACATGGGGTTGGCTGTACATACTCAATGCAGACAGGTGTATTCATTTCCACCTGTTCTTGTACTGGGGTCATCGTTACGGTCCACTAACAAGTTAAAGGGAACCAAAGAGGGAGCAACTAGTCCTCCCTCCTCTTCCTTCCTTGATGAGCAGTCTTCTGCCTGTTTTCTCTTATGTTGGTAACTGGCATGTGGAAGAAGGGAGCAGGAGGTGAACAGACTCTAGGACTTCCTGTCGTGAGGGGCGTATCATTTAACTCACGGAGGGAAAGGTTGAGGCTTCTCCCGTTTTCCTTCTGTCTCAAAAGATGTTCACTCAGAATGAAAAAAAAAAAAGCCATTTTCAAGCTCTGACAGAGGAGCACTGCCTGCCTCATGTCGCTGCAGGTCATTTGGGGACAGGCTATAAGCTACTGCTTGGGGAGTAGAGAGCCAAGAGCATCTTTAATACATTCCTGGGCTGGAGTTCCTCCACCAGCGCTGCCAGTTAAGACCTGAGGGATGGTGGGTGGCAGAAGGGATCTGGCAGCAGCACCCTTCTTTCCTACCTCAGCAGATGGATGTTTGGTTGGAGCTCAGCTCAGATCCTCAAATGCAGCCACCTCAGCAGGCCTGGCTGGAATAGCGTGGGTTTGTCTGATGTTCTGCTCTTGAATAGTAGTTGTTGCTCATTGAGGAGGTTCTTGAAGGGAAAATCAGAGACAGAATAACTCTTGCCCTAGAAGGGAAACTAAAACCAGAAAAGACAGAAGTGCCCCAAACCAGTGTGTGTGTGTGTGTGTGTGTGTGTGTGTGTGTGTGTGTGTGTGCGTGCGCGCGGTTTTTAAGTTTTTGATTTTGAGACAGGGTCTCGCTAAACTGCTAAATTATCACTTTGGCTGGATTCAAACTTGTGATGCTCCATCTCAGCCATCCATAGTGCTAGGGTTACAGACCCAAGCTACTTGGCCTGATTCCTTCACCTATTCTTTTCACAAAAATATCACTTTATTGTCTTCATGGATCTGTCATGCTCCATATCCTACAAAATGTGTTAGATCAGGAGAGAGAATAGGAAACAAGAAGCCAGACATTTTGGATGTGGGGAAAGGGATCCAGGAATGACAGCAGTCAGGGAAGTCTTGGGGAGGTGTATGAAGGCTCAAAAATAATCAAGATGTATCACATGAATGTACCAGTTCCCCCAAATTAACATCCCTGTTATGTATTGCAAATATACATTAACAGAAGAAAAATGCATTCAGCTTATACTATAACAAACTTGTGCTTTTTACACACAGGACCCTATCATTGTCTACAAAATGTTAAGACAATCTTTCCTAGAAACGCTGGGTTCCATGGTATGTGATCTGCACTGCAGTCACAAGCATCCTCCTCTTCTTCAGCCATTTCAACCAAGATAGTAGATCTTGTGTAGACGTTTACCTGCCCCTCAGCCAGAGCCTTCTGTGTTCTGCCGGGTCACAGCCAAGCTCTTGTCATCAACTTCTTCTCCACCACCACCACTTTTCTGGTCATTGTCAATGTCACTGTCCTTCCTCTCCTCCAATCCCTGCTCTTGTTTTTGCAATTCTTCAGCTATCTCTTTTTGCTTCATCATTTCATTGGTCAGACCTGAGGACCAGAAAGGGATGCTGCTGGCTGAGTGGCCCCAGACAGTATGTGTGCACGGTTCTTTGCTACTTCTTCCATATTAAACCCTGCTTCATGTCTCCCATCTCATCAGATTGTGGAGGAGTCTGGAATATAGAGACTGGCAGTTTTATCACAAAGAAGTACCTGTCCACATGGACCACAGCAGTTAGTGGCACCTCCACGACTGGTCCTCAGGGGTTTTAAAGCAAAGCAAATATATATATATATATAATAAAAAAATGAAGCTAGAGAATTCTCACCTGCTGGGACAGTAAATTTCAGCACTGCTGGTTGAGGCAGCCTGTTAAGATGGTTAACTTGTCAGCCTCTACTGTCCTAGCCCATTCCCCCACCACCTGGCTGTTAGGGATTGAACCCAGTAGCACTGTACCATTGAAACACATCTCTATCTCCCTCACACCTTTTCTTTTTGACAAGGTCTTCCTAAATTGTCTAGGCTGGCCTCAAGTTTCAGGCTTCTGAGTAGCTGAGATTACTGGTGTACACCACCACCCCTGGCTTGTTTTAACCTACTATTAACTTCAAATTATACTTTGTGGTTTTTAAAATGTATTTACTAATAGCAGCTCTTTGACAATTAGTAAGTAACCAAGAGGCAAGCCAGACATTCACACTTCAGAAGAGAAAATGAAGCACTGGAGACATGGTTTCTCCCTGCCATGTAGATTCAGAAGTAGATGTCAGCCCCAGTGCTGTTTCCACTTCACGCCAGAGCTTCTGTGGTGCCAGGCAGCCCTCTGTGCTCAGACATGTTCTCCTGCTCACATTCTAAACTGGTCTGTCTGTGAACAGTTTTTATTTTTTTTAACTTTTTTTGTGAGACATGTAGTCCAGCCTGGTTCTGAGCTCACTATGTAGCCCAAACTGTCCTCGAAATCAAAACAATCCTTCTGCCTCGGCCTCCTGAGTATGAACAGTTTTTAAAAGAGTGATTCTGTGCTGGCCTTCATCCAATTTCAGTGCACCATTGCAGATCATGCCCATGTTGTCTGAAATTCGGCTGCAGCCTCTGCTTTCTGTCTTTATGCTCTCCACGTCTGCGTCCTTGTAAGAGGCTCAGCAGAGTTTATTGCTGTACATTGATCACATTCTGAGTTTATGATAGCTTTTCTGTTAATGACTTGGGTATTATTGTGTTTCAACCTCTGTGACCCTATGTCAGGACATCTCAGCTCTGGGATATATTGCAGAGTCATAATTTTAAAAACCCTTGACCTTTCTCCCTGTCAAAGCAAACTTGAACATACAGCAGTATTTTCTTAAACAGGACAGAGTGGAGGTTTCTTTTTCAGTAAACGATGGCTATTTAAAAAATGGCATATGGTAAAAATAGCACAAAGTGTCTTTCTCTCTGTGTCCATTTTTCTCTGTCCTACTCCTCCTCTCCTCTCACTGCTCTCCTCCATTTTCTTATAGTGTGTTAAAACATACCATAAAAAGAGAAGATATTTTTCTTTAGCTATCATGGAGCTATTTTAACTTATGCCTCTTAATCCTGTTTCATTTTATAAGCCTTTTAAATCCAACTTATTTTCTCTTTTGAACAGACTTCTTGTAGTTTATTATTGCCAGCTGAAATTTTCAGTATTTCCTGTTTTGTTCTGTATTTTCCTTCTTCATCCCACTCCTCCTCTTCCTTTTTCTTCCTCTGACTTCTTTCTGTTATCTGCCACCTATACTTTCACCTTTGTACGTTTAATATTTATCCACCCACCCATCCATCCACCTACCGACCCACCCACCCATCCATCCATCCATCCATCTATTCCTCCACTTATCTTGGTCTCATAGGGAAGTCCATGCTTAGCATTTGAGATAGCCAAAGCAGAGCAATTTCATATTTTGAGATCTAAAAGTTTTAATTTTAATGAAGTTTAAGTGAGTTTGGAATTGATCTGCTCACTCCACTTTTGAGAGTGTGTTTCATCATAACATATTATTGTTCTAAGTATAGTCACTTAACTTAGTGCTTGTAGTGCACAGGACACTGTGTGATGTGAAAAATGAAGAATGCCTTACTTTGAGAAATTGAAATGAAAGAAAATTCCTTCTACAATAAGAATGGCTGTCTCTTCCTTGGCATACTTCAGAAATTCATCCTTATGACTTCAGCTCCTGTGTACTGGAGGTTAGGGTGGACTGTCAATTCAGTTAGCTTTGGGATCTGCTCTGGGGATTGGTGGCACACGCTCCTGGGTGTGTCTTTGAGGGTTGTGGAGGCGTGGCCTTGAGAGTCTGTATCTGGTCCCATGCCCCTTCCTCTCAGGCATTGTCCCCTTCACGGCTTCCTGGAAACCATGAGCTAAGCAGCTTGGTGCACCATACTCTTGTGCCATGATGACTGTGCCTTAGAACCAGCACACTATTCTCTGAATCCCTAGAAACTGTGAGCCAAATGCACCTCTAATCCTTTAAGTTACTGGGTCAGTTTCTGTGTTCCGGTGATGCAAAAGCTGCCTGTGCCATTCAGAGCTTTCTTACCCTTTTTCTTTCCTGCTGCAGCTGCGCCCGCCTATAGCGTGACTCTTGTTGTTTGGCATTTTCCCAACTCCAGATTATTCTATTCTTATTTTCTAAAAGAAAATGACAGTTGGTTAGGGAGTTTTTTTTTTCCCAGCAATCCAAAAAAAAAAAAAAAAAAAGTCTTATTTTCTGAGGAAGCTCTCCCTACACATTTCTATCTCACAAACGACATGAGAAATTTAGAACAACCTAGATGACTTGGAGATGAGTGATTGCAGTGTTATTACTGAAAGCTAAGGCTGTCTTACTTGGAAGGTGATGCATGCACACTAAGACTTTTTTCAGTCTCCGTGGGTTTATTGTTTGTAGAATGCTGCATATTTTTCAAGTGTATTTGTAAATACAAATAATAGATTTACTAATGTTTGTAGATGCATGTGAGGGTATGTGTAAGGGCACGCCTGCCCGCATGTTCTCACACATGGTACAAAGATTAATATAGTAAATCCAGAAGTATTTGTACTTATGGAAATCTAGTCTATGAATTAAGAAATACGTTTTCTGAAGGTGCTCACAGTTTCTACTAAAATATTCTATTTTTTCAGGATGCTGTGAGGAAAAAAATAACTTTAGGAGTCTATGCAGAGGATACTCGCATAGTTCTGTGGATTCAAATAAAAAAGTCAATAATAACTTTAAAAGTATTTTACTTGCTTTATTGAAATAAAATTTGTGTTTCACAAAATTCTCGTGGGTTAAAGTGTACAGATCAGTACTTGTTAGTATATTTACAGAGTTGTGAAGGCATCACCACCATCCAGTTTCTACACATTTCATCACACCAATGAGAAATCTCATTAGCGTTCTCTCTCCCTTCCTGCCACTCCCGCCCTAGCCAGAGACAACTGCTAATCTGCCTGTCTCAACTGATTTACTTGTTATGGATATTTCACATTAGCAGAATCATACACTATATGTCATTCAGAATGGCTTCTTTTATTAGTAACTTTTTGTGAGTATACATGTCATCTTAGAATTTTTAACATTAAAATAAAGAAGCAAATTAAAACCACTTATACACCCATCACTCAAAAAAAAAATCCTGTAATCATTTTTGTGTGTGTTTACTTCCAATCTTTTTCTATTTCTTTGTTATTTCATTTATTAATTTGTTTATAGTGGTCCTAAGTACTGTTGTTGGAAAAAAATTGACTGGATAGTTATTAGGTCCCTTTCAATTAAATTTTAAAAACATTAGTTGCTGACCTTATTTATGTCCATTTTATCATATCTCTTCATCCAGATTCATGTGTCTGAAAGACATTTACATAACTCATAGAATATAAAGGTATATCTTCTGTAAGAAAGCATCATATTTTCTTTGTGTTTGTAATGGATATCCCTAAATAGTACTGGACAGGTGGTCTTGGTAAATTCTTGTATATCGTGTAATTTTTTGACCAAAAATTATACCTGGATATTTACAAGTCTGTTGGAACCCTTTGCATAGTTGGAAATTAACCACTTAGTTGGTGCAATTAGGGTGTTTCACAAGGATGTGTGTTTGAAAATACTAATTACCTAATTATGTACCAAAAAGTAACTGAATAAAATTTATTTGATAAAACAGATAGATTGAAATGATTATATCTGACAAAAGGGGCTGAAGGAAGCTCTTCAAATGAGAGTCTTTTATGCCTTAGTTCACAACGGGGACAGACATCATTGCTAGCATTTTCCTCTGCAAGTGCTGAGTGTATGACTGCTTCACATGATGGTTGCATTGAATAGTCAAAACATAGAATACATATTTGTAAATTGTTGTTGCCCTCAAGATCTTGGTGTGTCAGGTAGATCTGTGTTGGTTGAAGCACAATCATATGAAAATGTATATTAGTTTGAGAGGTTCACAGGTTAGAGTCAAAGAAATGCAAGGCCATCCGATCTTAGCTAGTCATTTTTCATTGTTCTAGATGTACAGAAGAGAGCCCAAACTAGCCAACAAGCCTAAGTTGGATTTTATTTTCTATTAGTAGTGGCAATGTGTGATTTCAATATATGATACTAATGTAGTGGTCTCTTGTGGGGTATTGATTTAAACATTAGAGTAAGATTCACTATAATCATCACCAAGCAATGAAGAGAAGATTCAGTAGGAAAATGCAATTGTCTCTTCTACTACTCTTCTTCTTCTTCTTCTTCTTCTTCTTCTTTTTTTTTTTGTATTTTGCATCAGACCTCATCTACTGCAACTCCCTCTAGCCATGTGGCAATTAGTATTGGTGGAGAGCATTCTGTGCCAAGGAGTGGTTGGCAAGCTTTAAGTAGGAATGTAAATCTAACTGGAATTGTCTTCCATGTAAAAAAGAAAGCACATATATTTCTGTTTGTATATGCCATTTAAGATAAGCTTGCAATTTTTGTATTGGCACTCTTGATATGTTCTTCCGTGAATCTTGGGGGTTTTGTGTTCTAGCTTTTACACTGGAGAGTGGTTTATTTTTACCAGTTATCTAGTACCAGTGAGCCAAGCCACACATCACAAATGCTTAGCTTGTGAGCTCAATGAGTAAAATATCCAATAATTGGAATTTAGGAAGTCAAGGGATTATATTCTGAAAAACAAGACTCTTCAGTTAAAACAGCTTACGCTTGCAAGTGCATTTAGGGAGTGTGTTATTTTTGTTCATTAAGTCCAAACTCTAAGTGAGTTTTTTATTTATTTATTTTTTTGCCTGTAAATATTGACTGCCTGTGACAGTCTGTATAGAAGTGTTCACACCTCTTTAATATTGTCTGTGTAGATTAGACACAAGTCTCCCTGCAGTTGTACTGGAGATGAAGTCAGATGTGGCTTCCAACTGAAACTTCACTGTTTCCTAATCATGTGTCATTGAGCAAGTCCTTTCATCTCAGGTTTAAGTTTCTTATATGTAAATTAGCATATTAATGGCATCCTACTAATTGATAGAGTTGTTAGGAAGGTCAAATAGAATTAAATAAGACAGTGGGTGATAGAGCCCTGAATACTGTCATCACCCACATAAATTAATAATAAAAATAATGCCAGGCAACATTATCAAATTATCACACAAAGTGAATTAATGGTATAAAGTATTTGTGCCATCCATTTCCTTCCCCATTCCTCTTTGCCCAGTTAGATGTACTCCATTTTCCCCAGGGAATCTTTTCTGATGCCTTTATCCTCCACTCCTAACCCATCACCATAGGTGATTATGTATTACCTTATCAGACATCTAATAATCGTTAGACTTCTGCTACATAGAAAAGCTACTTGTGTGCATATTTTATTGTCTCTCATAAGCTTTATGAGAACAGGAACTTGTTTGTTTTGCTTCCATACACTGGCAGGAAAATACCATGTGTACCACCAAATAATTACTGGATGAAGAAATTCAGCTCTTAATCAATTTATCTAAATCACTATGAGTCCTAAAATTGGATTCAGTACTGCTTTTTTAAAAATTGACAAATTCATCTATGAAGAAGGAGAAACTGTCATTAATTCTACTTGAATTTGGATTAGTTATGTTTGATCTAAACGGAGATGCCGATTGCCATCTTCAGGGCTATCAGTTCAAAGCAAAGTGGATTCCTATACTACTACATGAGAAGAATATTATGGTTTTGTACTGTTTATGGAACTTCAGTCATTCATCTTGGATACTGAAAATATTCCTGTTGCAAATAAGTTTCAGGTCAATTTTTATTACTCATTTATAAAATAATTCTTCAAAGTAAAATTGTACTTTCATAGAGAAATCCATATCTCACTGCTCTTAGATTTTACTTGCTCTGTGCTTATAGCACGAGCATGTTTGCAGATTTGCTGGAATCGGGCCACAGCAGGTGCATGTGACTGCCCAGTGGACCTAGCATAGGACCAGGGGCAGAGGAGTTCCTGTCACAGCTCTGCGCCTACCTTAAGCCCATCAGTAAGCCCTTTGGACTGCAGTGTCCCACTCATGCATTTGAGAGTGCAGTGTGTGTCCCCTTCCTGCTTCACTTGGATGGTAAGAGGATTAATGAAGAGGCTGACTTGACCCCACTTTAGAAGGAAGTAAATCACTTGCTTTTTAAGGGGTTCATTAACTCTTTGAAGTGAGTAGCCATTTAGTGCTTGGAAAGATAATTCACTAAATGAACTCAGGCTAGACTCAAAGATGTAATGCACTTCTCATAAATGAGAAATTGTTTCTTCTTGCTTGCAAGAGCAGGCATTCAATCTTGCCTATCATTTTACAAAAAGTAGGGTTTGTAAATGAGTGTAAGTTACATCATTTCATTGATACCCTATAAAATAGTTCTGGTGAGATTATTCTATGAATATATTAAATTGCATTTTACAGATAATATTTGTTCGATTGAGAAATTCTCCTGGGCTGATATTTAGATTATTCTGCATTTCTAATTACCTTTCGGGGTAATGTTTTCAAGTAGATTCTAAAAATGATGTGTACTTTTGTCATACCATTGTTTGTTCAATCCTTCTGCCTTTCCATAGTCTTCAGGTAATTCTTGAATCACTAATATAACTACCATGTAGAAGTCCCTTAAACATATGTTTGATATTAAGAAGTCCTCATACTTGAAAAATTTAGACAGTACGGTCTAATTGCAAGTCTGATTATATTTAGAATACAAATCTGGCTACATTTAGCATTCTTATTCCAGTCTATAACAAGATTGAAGATAATAGATAATATTTTCAGTTTTCCCCAAAGTTCTTCCTGCTTTTTGCTTCATTATTATTTTTTCATTTTCTTTTCTTTTCTTTTCTTTTCTTTTTTTTTTGATCAGCACTGAGTTCAGAAAGCAGATCTCTTTACTCTTCTAATTTCTCAAGTGGGCTTTTATTAAGGCACACCAACTTTTTTTTTCAGATTTTAGCAAGTAGAGTTCTATGAAATATCTGTCTACTTAAAACCGTCATAATTACCATATCCTGAGATGGTATATACAAATTTGTTTGGCAGAATCTGGAAGCTAAATAGTAGATGGATGCTCAGTAAATCTAAGTTTTAACATTTTTTGACCTTTAAAATGTATAAAGAGAGACCATTCGGTGTTTCCCCTTATGCTTCTGACTCACTTCACTAAGCATGATGTTCCCTGTGATACGAGAGTCCCAGAGCACAACTCCTATGGAACTTAAAACGAAAAACAAAGTGAAACAGGGAGGTCAGGTTGCAGGGGAGAGAGGGTAGGGTAGGGGGAGGGACAAAAGGAGAGTGGGAAAGCCCTTGTCACCTTGACAAGATACATATGTGCATAAAAAGCTCAACTCCATTGTAAACCTTAAATTTTGCATGTATACATATCAATAAAATGGGGGAAAATATATAAAGAATATGATATTCATATCCCTCATCTGGCCAGATGGCCTAGATTACATGCCCAAAATAGTCTCATATCTCTTCCTTTTTTGAAGTTTTCTATCCATAGCATTGCTCTGTCTTCCAATCTTGAGATATTCTGAGATATCTGAGATATACTGAGAAATTCACTTTTACCTCTAAAATATAGCAACAGATCTTTTTCTACCAAGCTTGAGAAATACATTATTTTATTTATTGCCTGCATATTCTTGACTTTTTAATATTTATTTATTTATTTATTTATTTATTTATTTATTTGCTGTTAAGTACTCTGTTCAAAGGCCTTCTACTCTAGCAAGCTTTCCCCAACCTTGTGGTGGTAGTTGACTGTAATCTCTGATTTCACAGCTACCAATATAAATCTCCATTAGTACCTAAAATACCTTAGTTTGCTTCTCTATTGGACTTCAGATCTTAGGCACTGAGGTTCTTGGACCATGTATTTCATCTCTGAAACCTCAAGTTCAGCAGCTAATCAATAGTCAATAAAAAATTTACTTTTTCAATAAATAATTCTATTTGCTTTCTTATGTTAGTATCTTAAATTTATTACCCATTGCTCTTTAGAGTATAGACATTGCAGGCCATAACTCTTATTTCTGCCTCCCCTTTACAAATGGGTTTCTTATGGCAAGTCTTTCTCCCAATGTCATTGGTGTCTTCCAAAATAACCACTGTATTGTTAAAGCTTTAACAGAGAATTTTTAGCTTACCCACTTGCATTTACATCTGCGGACTTCTGGTCATAGGTATTCATTTCTGGGCAAGCATATTAATTCTTTTAGTCCTCACAAGCTGAGTATTTGGTCCCAGCCAGAGAGTTTATTGTTTGCTAGCTGTCATAAACAATTTCAGATACTCAAATCACATTTCATAATCTCATAGCTATGTATTTCCCTTTTTTTTTCTTTGTGGACTCAAGCTTCCAGTTTGGATTAAAGTAACAATTTACTGTCATCAGGCTGTCTCTTGATGTTTCTTGAAAGTTATGAATATATCTTCATCATGCATGGGGCAGAGTTTGTGGATATTTACCAGAAATATCAACAGCTTCAGGCTATCCATATCAGTTTAAGTCAAAGACATTTGTGTTTTCTCAAACCCAATTCTGATTCCATACATTTTCTCTCGCCTCCAACTTTGCAGTCGCTACCATGACACATATTTTCTTTTAACTGTCCAAGGACTATCTACTTGGGCTTCTTTAGAAGGTCTAAAAAATTCCTATGCATGTCAACTCACAAAGGTCTAGCACAGCTCACACACTTTCACATTTTTTCACATTCCTTAGCTCTTTTTATTTTTAAAATTTTTTTTATAATTTTGGCCATATTTGCTTTAATGGAGAAAAGCCAGTGAGCAGGTTGAGAAATACCTTCTGTAAAAGTTTGAATTTTTTTTTTTTTTTTTTTTGAGACAGGGTCTTGTTCTGTAACCCCAGCTGGTCCTGAACTCACTATGGAGCCCAGGCTGATCTTGGACTGGGCTGAGATTACAGCCATGCGCCACCACCCCCAGCTTATATGGTGCTGGGGAATCAAGCTCCTGAATTTAACACTTGTTAGGCAAGTGCTTTAACTGCTGAGCCGTTTCTCCAGCCCCTTTAGCTCTTTTTATTAACTCTTCTCTCAACAATGGTGCTGATTCTAAGGATATTTCCTTTCTTTCCTTTCTATTTGTAGTATTTTCTTTATCTGAAGAAAGTAATTATTCTTTCTAATAACCTGGGAGATACAGAGAGTTATTAGTCAGAAAATGTTGATATTCTGTATAAACCAAACAAGATAATTATTTAGCACTAATTTAGAACCTTAATGGCCAGTTTTCACAATGACTTTCCATGTACATATTTCAAATTAGTGTTGAAATTCTTCATATTTTAGAAGGAAAATAAAGAGTAGAAACAAAAGGAAAAGGAACTCTGTGTCTGTGTTTCTACATTTCATCTGTAACTTTTGAAATCTCATTGCTACAAGGTTAAGATGGTGATTGATATACCAATTTCGATATTCCTATGTTTTGTGCAATGATTTTAATCCTAGTTTTATTGACACATACATACAGAAAACTATGCATGTTATTATAACACACCTTAATGAGTTATCACAAAATGGTCATATTTGTGTAACTACTACCCATGTCAGAAAATACCCATTATTTTTTCCTAGAATCCTTCCAGTGTCCTTTTCCAATTACTACACTTCCTTTAAATATGCTATTTTAACTTCTGTCAGCAGTAATTACTTCTGTATATTTTTATGACTAAAGGTAAAAAATACAAAAATAAGAATTCCCCATTGGTGGAATAAGGGAATCTGTGGGGGAAATAGAAATATATCTTGATTATTTTAATAGAATTTTGTTACATGTGTGCATATATCAAATCATTTTGCCAATTTCTATACATACACTTAACATATCTCAGTTATCTCATAAAGGTCACAAAAATAATCTTTGAAAGAAGAAGAAAAAAGAAAAAAAGAACAAAAATTTTTCCCTCAAAGGTTCTGGAAAACTAAAACATATACAGACAAAAAACGTAGATTTAAAAAATTCTCTTTTAAAAATATCCTGCGTTTTCTCAAGTGTTCACCTCTCCTGACTACACACATGGTGATGAGGTATCTTCACACCTTTTCCAGCTCTTATTTTTTTTGTGACACAGCACTCCACTGTGTAATGCATAGTGCTGGTCAACCTGGCTGGCCATTGTTGTTGGGCAACCCTGTGGTCACTTACATAGACATACTCTTCCTTTACAACCTAAATGTTATGGTGGGCGAGTAACTTGCTCAGCATGTGAAAATTTGCTTTACAAATGGAGGGTTTGAATAAAGCATTTGTTACTCCAAAGATTTCTAGGGCCCGTGCATTTTTTTTAGGAGAATGTAATCCCTGTACTGAAATATTGATTTCGTGAGTGTAAATTAGTAATATGTATTAACATTATTAAAAGGAAGAATTAATTGACATTCTTTGAGGATAGATGTTAGTAAAGGGAACGGGGGGGGGGGGATGGTTGGGGAGGTAGGGGTAGGGTCAAAAGGAGAGCAGGGAAGCTCTTGTTACCTTGCCAAGATGTGTATGTGCACAAAATGCTCAAGATCAATGTAACCCTTAAATTGTGCACTATACATATCAATAAAATGGGGGGAAATTCTTTAAAAAAGAAAGAGTTGATAGTGTACAGCTATTCAAGAATACCTATGTGTTTTTGCAATTATTCTTGAGGCTCTGAATGCTGCTTTGAATGAAACAATGACAATAACACCTTTTGTTCATGTACCACTTCTGACTGTAATATAGTATTTTTATCTCCTTAAATTCCCAGAATAATTCCATGATATAGGCAAGAAAAGCAAAGCTAGATAAGGAAATAAGGCTCAGGAGAGATTGAGTGATTTGGAGGTGGAGAGAGAGAAAGTTCCTAGCCAAGCTAAGTCTTAGAGCTTCCTGTTCCAGTCTGGTTATAGTATAAGGTGTGGTCTTTTTAAAATATGCTAAAGCCCAATTCAAGTCAGTTTTGCAATAGTTCTTTTTAAGTCATTTGATAGACCAAAAGATTTAAAATTTCCTATTTTAAAAAGTAGAGATCTTGAAATACACCCTTATCCTTTTCATGCATGGGATCAAGTGAGTGTTGGCATCATAGATGACTGATTTCATTTGAGTTCAGGCTTCCTGTGAGGCCATGTTAAAGTAAAACGCTACTGGCTAAAAGCACACTGTCAGATAAAGAGACAAAAATATTGTTCTCTTCTTTGATCAGCCTTGTTTAGTCTTATTCAGCCAAACCTTTGTCTTCCTGCTGGGGAGCAGGAATGGCAGACACAGACCTGCCACTGGTTTTGGAAGAAGCAGCTTTGAATTTGGAGAGACTCCATGGGAGTGGTAGGGGTTGGGGACAGAATTTGGCTACTTCCTCAGAGCCTCCAACTTGCTGTCTTTTCCTGTTGCTTTTGTTAACAAAAACTGTCCTTGGCACTGGCTGGCTACCACTTGCTGGTTTTCTCACTTGCTTTTAGGGCCTGAATCTAGCTATTTATTGTTTCATCACAAAAGAACATTTGTACTTTTGTTCTCATTGTATCTGAATAGTCAACTTTGCATGTGCGACTTGAGCTACTTAGAATCAATTTTGGCCCATGGTTTTTAAAAACAACTACAGGAGTTCATCATTTGCTGTATAATGCTCTTTTATTAAGCATCCCACTTTAGCCTTACTCATTGGATCTGCCATTTCTTACACCTGAGGATTTTGATTCTGATAACAATTCACCAGAGAGGCACAATTATTCAACTAGAAGCTCTGTGTAAGGACGGGTACAGTAACCTATGTCAGATGTCTATTGAGGTGAGCAACACAACCATCCCTGTCTCTTACTGGCCCGGGAAATTTACAGCTACCAGGCTTTATTCTGAGTGGGTATGACTTGCTTGTATTTCATTATAATGAGAAAATGGATGGGAGAGTGCTTTGAACTTTGCAGAATGCTCAATAAACATTAAAATACTGCTATCATTCCCGGTTATGCCTACCTGAATGCTCACTCCAGTAATGGGAGATCAACTTTAAAAGGGAACAAGATCTGTTGCCTTGAGTTCTGTGTAAGTTGGGGGATTGTCGCAACAAAATGTCAGCTGACAAAACCTTATCAGGTTCATTATCTGTCTTGTGACTGCTTTAACAAAATGTCAGCTGATGAAACCTTATCAGGTTCATTATCTGTCTTGTGACTGCTTTTTGGGTTGTCAGTGTTTGGGAAAGAAGGGTACCTGTGCGGAGGAGGAGCAAAGGACTGCGAGATAAGAAGAAACTGATGCCCCGAGACTTCCACTAACATGTGCAGGGAGAATGGCTCTTTATCTACCTCTGGGCCTATTAATTTGTGCTTGTATTTTTTTAATGTTTCTTGGAGTCAGTGATTGGAGTCTTGTATTAAATGCTCTCTTTTCAAGAGAAAACTTACATCCAAATACATGCTACCATAAGATGGCTTAATGCTCTAAAATTAGGCTAGAATGAGTAAAGAGACTCACTTAAACACTTTACTAAACATCTGACTTTGTCCTAAGCATATTATAAATGTTACAATATTGTCATGACAACCTTACGAAGTAGAGCAGGTTCTGCCCAATTTTTAGCTGGGAATAAGGCAACTTAGAGATAATGAATCAATCTATTCAAGGTTATACACATGAATGGTGAACTGCCACTCAACAGTAGATTTCTCAATGTTCTCAAACTACTTTTAACTCTGTGTCTACCATACTAACTTTGAAGTGAAATGCTTATTGATTTTTTGCTGTCAAGAGTTTTTCACCAGAGTAATTTCCTCTAACTTTATCAATAATTGGGCTTATGAGCAGAGATGATTTCCTTCATTTTTACAAATGCATTTCAGTATATTTGTATCAGTTAAAGTATTTGGTGCCCCAAAGCCTAAACATTTGTAATGATCCTAATATGGTTTATTTACCTTCCAAATAAAGTAAAAACAAATAAATGACAAAAATCTTCAAACTAACAGATTGCTGCAAATTGGTGGCATTGGATGTCCTCCAATGACTCAAGCTTCCAGGATTCTCTCATTTTCCTGGGTCCTCCATTGTAAACACACAGCTTTCAAAGTGCGATTGGAAGAAGGTAGACAAAGGGCACGAAAGTGATGGCAGAGATCACTTCTGCTCCTTTCTGGTTAGTTAGAGGTGTGACCTGCCTGAGTTGCAGGGGACACTGGGAAGTGTCATTTCTAGCCGGCAAAACTATGTGTACACTAGGCACGTCTCTCTTGCAGATTTTTACAGGCATAAATTTTATCAAATGTTTTGCCACTGCATAACAAAGGCCTCCATCTCTCTATTTTCTGACCTTATTATTATTTTTTTTTCTTTTTTGAGACAAGGTCCTGCTCTGTAGTCCAGGCTGGCCCTCCACTTGCTGTCTAACCAAAGTTGGCCTTGAACTCCTAGCAAATCTGCTGCCTCAGCCTCCTGACCTTAATTTCTTATTATCTACTAACCAACCCCAAATGACACATATTCTAGGTTTTTCTTTTAACAACACTCCATTTCAATGTATGGAATTCTGTATTGATTATTACAGACTATTCAGTGTGCCAGACAGAGCTTAGATTTGCTGTGGTTTAACACAGTAAAAGTTTGATTCTGGTTAAGGTAATAGCACTGTGGGTCTGCAATGGTATATTTGTGTATGGTGGGTGTGGAAATCAGGTTGAGCGGGACTGTGCTCCTCACAGTCATCCAAATGTGCGGTCTTCTGTTGGCCTGCTATACCTACAGGCAGCTTCTATTATATCGTGGCATTGACAGATGGCAGGATTGTGGATGGGGGATTTCCATGGGCTCACTCCTGCTCATACTCTGTCACTCAGAACGAAGTTATATAACTACATGTGGCCATAAGAGAGGCTGAGAAGCCCAGTAGAGCTAGAGTACTAGGAAGAGGAGTTAATGAGTTTGTGAAGAGTTAGCTAGTCTCTGCCATATAAAATAGAGCTTTTCAAAATATATTTACATTGGCCACATGTATACATTTGACAAAGGACTGTGTTCACATAAACTGAAAGAGTATTGAAAACCCTTCCTGCTGACCTACAAGAAGAATGAGAATTAGAACAGCTGAAACACTACCTAACTGCAGCTAACACCTTCTGGGTGGCATTTGAGTCTATAGAATGTGTTTACAAAATGCAAAATACAAAGTAAAACCTGTTTTGATTATATTTGCTGAGAGTAAAAATTTGACTTTCAGTGTACCACGTATAATTCTGTCATTTGAAAAAGGAAATGCATTTTAAGAACTATGAGTGAATTCTCTCATCTTGAAGATAATTCATACTTGTAGCTAGATTAAATTCTTTTTAATGGAAAATTTACAGACCTTCTGATTTAAGGAACATAATTTTGATAATATGTAGTTTCTTCCACTGGGCATGCCTGACTTTAACCACTTTGCATGAAAAAAGAAAACATAGACTGATTGCCTAGCTTTTATTATGCTCTCAAATATGAAATATTTTGAAAACTTAAAAAAATGACCATATTGTCATGCAAATGTTGACATTACACCTGAAAAATGCTATTGTTTTGAGGAAAAGAAACAGTAAAATGAAACCTGTGTCTTCCTATCCATCTTTAAAGAATTCCACGTAAGTTTCAAATTTGTCAAAAGCAAAGTATGATTAAATTGTCTGAAATAATATCAACATTTAGGAGGGTAGTATTATTTTACCAGTTTTATTATGAGAGTCAAATGTTGTTTCCTTGATGTAATGTATATTGGTTTTGATGTGTAGAAAAGGGAAAGTTCATCTGAACGCATACCACGTGTGTGTCCCACATACCAAAGAGCTATGGGCCAAAGACTAGATTTTAAGAAATAATTATAGAATGAATGAGTGAAAAATTTAAGACTAATTCAACATATTATCAGGCACAGGAGTTTGATGCTCATACAGTCATAATTTTTCTAGCAAATCTTAAATTATATTGTGTTCTAATTGTCCTGTGAACATAACACCTCACCTTCTCATGAACAGCCTCTTACTGTTCCCTTAGCTCATTTTAAATATACATTGTCATCCCTTTCTTCATCTTATTATTTACCTTGAATTCATATTTTGTATTTTTAAATAAGTTTTTTCTATAATTATTTTTATTAGTATGTATTGATGATACATAGTAAATACACTTAGGTTAGGAAATTAGGGTACATATTTGTTACATCTTAGTCATTTTTACTTCCCCTTTCCTGGCCCTTCTAACTCCCCTCTTCCCCAGCTGCTCCTCTTCCCATCCTCATAAAGTCTCCCTCTGTGTTTCCTATCATCTCTTTTTTTATTTTGCCCTTGAAATACGTTGTTATTTTTTGTAGTCATTAGTAATCAAATTCAGCAATACTCAAAAAGTAGATTTCTGTGTTCATCATTGTTTTCTCTAGCTTTGTTTTTCTTTCAGAAAATTAAATGGTTGCTTATGGGAGAAAAAATTTTAAATTGAAGTTTTATGCATTAATTTTTAAGATGTAAAGTGTGATGCTTTGATATATGCATACATGGGAGAACCGATTGCTACAGTCAAAATAATTCATACGTCCATCTCCTCATACAGCAGCCATTCTGTATTCAGGGAAAGCACTTCAGATCTACTCTCTAGACATTTTCATGAATACATTATAGCATCACTAACTCTAGTTCCTATGCTGTGTGTTGGCTCACTAGAAGGTTTCAGGTCTATGTAACTGAACTTTGTGCACTTTGACCATTGCCTCCCACTGTCCACACCCTTCCCCATCCCTGGCAATCATCATGCTACTCCCTGCTTCTATGAATCTGATTTTTTTAGATGTCATGTATGAATTCGTGTAGTATTTTTTATTTTTTCTTTTCAAGAAACCAATTCTTAGATTCACTGATTTTTTTTTTGCCATTATGTTTTTGTTCTCTACCTGAATTATATCTATTATACTATACTACTTTCTTCCTTATGCCAGTGTTAGGCTTAGGTTGTTCATTCCTTAAAGAGTAATATTAGATTTATTTGAGAATTTTTAAAAACAACTTAAATACTTAAATCTACAAAACTCCCTTTTAGTACTGTTTTTCCTGCGTCTTGAAAGTTTTGGTATGTTGTGTCTTCATTTTTGTTTTTGGATGTTTAAAAATTCCTGTTTGTTTTTATCCTTTATCCTAATGGTTGTTCAGAAAGAAATATGTTACTTTGTTTCCATATGTTTATGACTTTTCCAGTTTTTCTTCTGTCACTGATTTCTAATTTCACTCCATTTTGACTAACAAAGAAGGTTGATATGTTATCAGTCTCTTTAAATCAGTTGGACTATTTTGTGACTTAATATGTGATCTTTCCCTGAAGAGTGTTTCATGTCTTTTTGAGAAGAATGTATGTTGTGTACCATAAGATGAGAACTTCAATATGTGTCTGTTAAGGTCACTGGTCTACAGTGTTAACTTAAATCCACTGTTTCTTATTGTTTTACTGTCTGAATTTTCTGTTATTGAAAGTGGAATACTGCTGTCTCCTACTATTACTTATATTGCTGTCAATATTTTTGTTTCAGATCTGCCAGTGTTTGCCTTATATGCTTACAATTGATACATGTTCTGTTGAACTGATCTTTTTACATTATATAAAGGTCATTATATAATGACCTTTATTGTGTCTAGAGCCAACTTATTATTTAAAGTCTATTTTATTTATTATAAATATAGCCATTTTTGCTTTGTTTTGATTACCATTTCTGTGGAATGCCTTCTTTTATTTCCTCATTTTCAGCTTGTATGTGTCCTTAAATCTAAAGTGAGTTTCTTATTGACAGCATGTAGTTGGATTTTGTTTTTCAATCTAGCAATTTGAATATCTCATTCCTATTCTCCCATTCCTTTCTGGCCTACATTTTTTTCTCCTGGAAATCTGGACCAGTCATTTTACAGGGATATTCTTGGAGTTAACAAGTTATCTTTCTATTCTTGCTTTTGAGATTTCCTTTTTGTCTTTAAGAGTTGACAATTTGACTCTGACATGTTTTGCTGTGGGTCTGTTTGGGTCCACTTCTCTGGTATCCTTTGGGCTTGCTGAATCTGAATGTGTACATTCTTTTCTAGGCTTAGTAAAATATAGCCATTATCTATTTGAATTAACTTTTCGGTCTTTTTCTCTCTCTTCTCCTTTCTATACTTTCATAATATGTATATCACTCCACTTGTTGATGGTTCCATATTCTTCTCAAGCTGTCTTCATTCTCTTTCTTTTTCTTTTCTGTCTAAATGCTTGCCACTGCTTTGTTTTTAAGCTCATCAATCCTTTTCTTTCTGCTGTTTTTGGTGGGTGTTGAAATGTGTGCTAAAATTTCCAGGTTCTTGCATTCTTCAGCTCTATGATTTCTGTTTGATTTATGTGTCTCTTTGTTGAAACTGTCATTTTGTTTGTGCATTTCTCTCCTGTTTCTGTGAGTGCCCTTGTAAGGGTTATTTTGAATTCTCTGTTAGGTAAACCAAATATCTCCATTCTATTAGGATCATCATCTTTTATTTTAATGTCTCCTTTGCACCCCTTATTTCTCTAAGCTCTCCCAATCTCTACCTCTTCCATTCTTCAGAGATTCTTGGTGCTTTGTAAGCTTTTGTGTTTCAAACCTCCATATTTGTTTTTGATGGTTCCAGGGCAGCAGAGTGTATTAAATCCCTTAAGTGCCATAAGACAGGTGAGACAGGAACCATTCTTTTGAGTAGCAGTTGGAAAAGTTGGAGTGTAGATTGTTTGGTCTGATTCTGTCTTTCTTCAGAAAGAAGGTGGAAGCTGGGAATTTACTGCCTGTTCACTCAGCACTGAACTAGAAAGACATCCTATAAATTCCTGTGTGTTCATTCAGATTATTGTTCTTTTCAGCCATAGGTCTGTTCCCTGTCACCTTCATCAGTCCAGTGAACACCAGATCCCATCGGCTTTCAAGCAAACTAGTCCCTTGGGTAGCAATCAGAAAAGTTGAGATGCTAGATGGGTTCTCCTAGGAAGAAGCTGGAGGAGTGGTTTTATTGCTGGAGTGATCTGTGAAAGTAACTGTATAAAGTGCCTCATGCATATTTAAACTGCCAGGGGACTAGTGACTACTGCCTCATCAGTTCCAAGAGACAGGTGGATTAGAAGTCAGATTCACGGGTAGTGGCTTAATAAGTCAGTAAATGTGCAGTTCCTGCTTTAGGAAGAATCTAAGAGCTGGATATTATTGGTGAAATGAACTGAGGATGGCAAAAGACAGTTGTGGAAAAAGTCCCCAGGGCTGTTCAAAACTGCTGCTTTTTCCTTTACAGATTTCAAGGGACTGGAAACCTGGAATCCATCAGTTCCCAGAGTAGGTAGACTCTCAGACAGCAGTTGGAAGTCATGGTGCTGGTTGTGTAGTCTAACTCCTTCCAAGGAGAAGCTGGAGGTGTCTGTGTGTGTGTGTGTGTGTGTGTGTGTGTGTGTGTGTGTGTGTGCCTGCACATATGTTCTGATGTTTTTCCTGGACTGAGATAAGGAGAGGAGCCCCAGGAAGTACCCACACATGCTAAGGTCCCAGAGGATAGTAATTGTTTGTCCTATGCTGTGGTTTGTACCTGGAATGTTTCCCCCAAATCCTCATATATTTGTATGTAGTAGGATAACTGTGGAACCATGTGCTATTGGGAGGTGGGGCTTGCTTGCTTAGGGCTTGACCTGAAGGGAATGTGTCAACTTGTTAAGATTGGGGACAGCCAGGGCAAAGCTTTCAGATATGTGTTGTTGACTTGTGGGTCAGGAAGTGGGGGAGGGACACCCACCCTGGGTGTGGGGGCCCAACTGACAGCGTGAATTAAGTGGAGGAAGAAAGAAGACATATTGTTGCAGTTTCTTCTTGGGGAACCTCTAGCCCTGCCTTAGTCTCTAGATAGTGACTTGCTCTTGCTTTGTTTGGCTTTCTGTCTGCAATACCATGAGCAGCTCTCTAGGTTCTGCCATGTGCTTCTACCAATGCTGGCTGCCCATGAATGTGTGAGGTTCTGAAACTATGAGGTAAAATAAATATTTTCTCCTTTAAGTGTGGCTGTCTGATAATTTGTCCCAGCAACAGATAAGTAATTAAGACACTGTTTGTACACTAGCAGGAAGCCAGACACTTGGGTATCAGCTGGTAAAGGGAAAAATAGGGGCATTAGATACATGACCTAGCTCTTCTTACAGACATATTGGAAGGGGCATTTTCTGCATGTTCTCTGGGCTAAGCAGTAAAGATGAACTATGGAAAACCTATGGAAAGTTACTTCTTTGTTCTCAGTGGTCTTAGGGTACATTAATGCTGGCTCCTCTCAGCTTCCAGAGATAGGCAAGTTAGGGATTAATTCCTTTGTTAAAATTTGGGGTGTTAATGGGGAAATGGGGAAAAAAAATCTTTGCCAGCTGCTCCTAAGACAGAAGACTGTTATCAAAAATATATAAAGAACTGAAAGAGAAATTAGACTCTGCAAAATAAAGAACCCAATCAATGTGAGAAACTGAAATGAATAGTTCTCAGAAGAATAAGTCTGAATGGCCAATAAATACATGAAAAAAATTGTTAGCATCTTTAGCCATCAGAGAAGTGCAAATAAAAACAGCACTGACATTTCATCTAAGTCCAGTAAGAATGGCTGGTATTGAGAACTCATAAAACAATAACGGTGAGGTCTGGGGAAAAAGGAACCCTCCTACACTGCTGGTGGAGTGTAAATTGGCACAGCTACTGTGGAAAGCAGTATGGAGATTCCTTTTAAAAAATCAATATTCAATCTGACTTAGCTATACCTCTTTTGGGTATCTTCCTCAAAGAGCTAAAGTTACCATGCAAGTGTGACACATGTATACCCATGTTTATAGCAGCTCAATTTATAATAGCCAAATCTTGAAAGAAACCAATATGCTTGAATATAGATGACTGGATGAAGAAGATATGGTATATATACACAAGAGAGTACTACTCTGCTATAAAGAAGAACACATTTTAGTCATTAGTAGGAAAATGGATGTACTTTGAGACCATCATGCTTAGTGAAATGAACCAGACCCAGAAAGTTAAGTATCATATGGTTTCTATAAAATGAGAAAACGATAAGAAGAGTAAAAAACGGATGGAGGAAAGTAAGAAAACAGCCTTTGTGAAGAGGGAAAGGGAATGGGCAGGGTGGAAAGGGGAAAGAGATGTGATATGTAGATAAAAAAGAAATTTGGGGTGCTAGATATGTGAGTCTGTGTAAGGAAAATTTAAGGGTTTGATTTTATCGTTGGGGCAGGCAGTGAGGAAGTGCTGCTATTATCGAATACCTGAGAGTAGGTAACTGATAATAAATAAAAATTTTGTCATAGTTCTAGAGGTCAGGAAATCCAAGATAAGGGCCCTAGCATATGACAAGGGCCTTCTTGCTGTGTCATCCCAGACCAGGTGACAGGAAAACAGTATGACAGCACGCACTAACTCACTATTTTATATTTTTTATAGCATCAGTGTCACTTGAGAAAGCAAAGCCCATATAGCATAATCACCTCTCAAAGTCCAACCTCTTAATACTATTACAATGGCAATTAAATTTCAACACCAGTTTTGAGAACAGAGTTTCAAGCCACAGCAGGGTAAGAAACCATCGGAGGTGTCCACATGACTGGAAGCTTCCTGGGGACTGCTTATCTCATCAGCTTCTGGGTGTGGGCTCCTTAGACACCAGGCGCTCAAGCAACAGCAATTCCAAAGTGGTACTTTTTTTAGTTACGTGTTATACAGAAGTCTGTCGACTAAAGTCCTGATAGTTTTTCAACTGTCTTGCCATCTTAATGATGTTCTGATATTCTGTATAGGATAGTTTCATGTTCTGTTAATTATCATATATCTGAACATGTTAGTAGTTTGTCCCTATCAGTGGATTGCAGTTCAGCTGGGTATAAATTTTTGGATTAAAAAAAATTTGTTTTGAAACAGGGTCTCACTCTGCAGTCCAGGTTGATCCTGAACTTACTCTGTAGTCCAGGCTAGCTTGAACATATGGTAACCTCCTGCCTCAGCCTCCGAAGTGCTGGGCTTTGTGCTACCACACCCAGCTTATATTGGTACTGGGCAATCAATCCCAGAGCCTTGAGCTTGCTAGGCAGGTGATTTAACCACTGAGCTATTCCTCCAGCCCCTGAATCTTTTCTTTCAGGATTTTGAAGATAATACTAAACTGTCTTTGGTCTCAAATGTGACTAATGAATTGCCTGTGTACCTAGTCACTCTTCACCTATAGCTGATCTCTATTTTCTATCAAGTACTTTTTACTGATAATATTCCTCTTATGTTACCTTTGTCTGCACTGAGGTTGTGTACCATAACATTGAGAATGAAAGAGACAAAGCATAGAAAGTCTCTGGAGGAACACTCACCCTGTCTAGCTAGAAGGTTGGCCTGAGTAGGCTTGCTTAGTGCAGCTTGCTGTCTGAGGACTACCTAGTGGTTTTAACTCATAATTTTGGTTCTGATGACTTTTTATGAGTCTCTTTGAAATTAGGCACATGGAATGCAATCCATATGTATGAGGCTTGTGTTTAGAGGCTTCACAATAATTTTGCTTCACATGCCATTTAGAGTGATTTTATTCGAGCTTGTGTGTTCCCATAATTCTTTGGCTTTCCATATACATGAGCTTTTAATGAGTTTAGACCCTCCCTGTAGGGAATATTCTGGGCTTTGAGGGTAGAAAATAATACATTGTTTTTTGCTCTCCTGAATTTCTTCATTCCACCCTTCCTCTGACTTTTCCAATTCATAGCTACCTAATTGCTTAACTGCTTGCTTCTCACTTGTAAATTGTCAGTGTTGTATATAGAAATATATATATATATATATATATATATATATATATATATATATATATATATATTATGTTTAGGTGCATGCATATTGATGATGCATATACATTCATAGGTATATAATTGTACTCTTGCACTTGATAGCCAGATTTGACTTGTAAAAATTAAGTGATATCCAGTGTTAGATACATAGAGACAAGGACTTGAAGTTCTCTGATAATCTCTATTTATGTCATAGTTCTTTTAATTTCAAGGGTCAGAAATCTAATACAAAGTAGCTTTGTTTTTTTAAAGAAACTTTGTCAGCCCAACTAATTACAAAGAGCAAAGATGAAATTGAATATGTCTGGAGTCAGCAAACTGAATGCACCTGTAGCAATTCCATTCTTCTACATTAAAAAAAAAAAATCTGCTAGATCGGCCATATCTCTTTATGTGATAGGGTCCTAGTTTTTCTCATTCTAGGATCTCATAAAAACTTGTTTTAACCAAATTATAAAGGATGCTACCTTTCCAGCTTCAGGTAGAAAACTAGGAGAAGATTCTGATTCTCCTTTATTTGGAAACTGGCCCATCCCCTATCCAATTCACTGTGCTCAACTCATGGCATGCCATGATTCACACAGTCTTTTTAATATGGTGGCTCTGTAATCTAACAGTGCGAGGAGAAGAAACCAAAGAAACTAAAAGAAGGAGAAGAAACTACTACATAGATTAAAAACAATTCTTATACCTTTTCCCCACTCTCTCAGGGAGTAGGAACATGCTTCTTCCGTACTTCTAATCTTGCTCTAGCAACATATTTTTATCCTTGCTCCTGCAGAGCTTTTATTAATCTTATATAAGTGTTTATAATAGTTTTATGTACTTGACTAGCATTCTGTGTTTCTTTCACAAGATCAGTTGCATTGCTTGATGGTTACACCAGAGTATGTCTTCCTAATTAGACTCTATTCTGTATTCTCTTTGTGGTAACAGACTGCATCTTTTAGATTCTTTTTTAAATGTTCCTTTAGATGACTTTCACTTTGACTGTTTTAACTTTCATATTTTACAAAAATTAACACAAACTGTTTAGCAAGAAGTTTATTACAAAGATTAAGAAGCAAGTTTTTACACATGAGAAATTACTGTTTCCATATCATGCTGTGATAGTGTTATTTATTGACAGTTCAGTGAAGATTGTGTTTAGTTTGTACACAGATACCTATCAGGTATTTAGTTTTTTTTTTTTTTTTTTTGAGACAGGGTCTCGTTCTGTGGTCCAGGCTGGTCCTGAATTCACTTCAGAGCCCAGGCTGGCCTTGGACTCATGGCAATCCTCCTGTCTCAGCCTCCCGAGTGCTGGGATTACAGGCGTGCGCCACCACACCCAGCTTATGTGGTGCTGGGGAAACGAACTCGGGTACTTAGCGCTTGGCTTAGCGCTTGCTCAAGCACTTTAACTGCTGAGAGCCATTCCTCCAGCCCACAGATATTTAGTTTTAAATGCGAAAATTAAGATGTTATAATTGGTCAATTAAATGATGTAAGTAAACTTAAGAAATACAAAAGTTTATCACAGTAAGTAAATTGGAAGCTAAATACTTAGAAGATATAAAGAATAGTGTTAGTTGTACAAAAATCTGTTTGAAATGAGAAAATCTTGAAAAGGACAATAGTAGAAGTTCAAAATATTCCTAGTTTTTAAAAACCAATATTGTTTTTCCCCATTTTATTGATATATATACGTGCAAAATTTAAGGTTTACAATGGAGTTGAGCATTTTGTGCACATATGCATCCTGCCAAGGACACAAGGGCTTTCCCACTCTCTTTCTGTCCCTCTCCCCACATTCCCCAAATAATCTTTATTCATTCAGTCGTGGATTCATTCTACTAAAATTTATTGAGTGCTTTCCTTATGCTGATACTATGATCATCACTCTTCAAATTGTGAACATTCAGTAAATGCTGTCTTGAGTAAAGCTTTCTCCACATTTGCAGAATTTGTTTCTATTATGTGATTAAGGTTTTGACAGGCTAGATGCTTTTTTTCTCTTTTACCCTGTTTTGTACATTTAAAAGACAAATTCTCAAGAATGACCTTTAAAAATGTTACATGTGACATGCATTTCAAGGGAAAAATTTGGATTGGCACAGCAATCTCACCATGTTTTGAAATCCTGTACTTTAGTGATAAGGTGAAAGAGTAAAAGCCAGCCAGATATCTCCATGGAGAGATGAATTGCCGGGCTTGGACAACCCTGTTCTCATTAAACACAGGTAGCGTGACCATCGTGTTCATTCAGCTGTCCAGACATAGGATATTTTCTTTTCTTTTTTTTCTGTTTCCTTATCTGTGTGTGTGTGTGTGTGTGTGTGTGTTTGTGTGTGTGTGATACATAATGTTTACATTAAACTCTTACCCTGTCTCCCCCTTCTCTCTCCACAAAGTCCTTCTTCTTACTTTCTTCCATATATCTTATGTATTTTTTGGTTTGTTTTTCTCATATTAGAGAAACAAGATAATATTTAACTCTTTAGATCTGATTCATTTCACTGAGCATAATGGTCTCAGGGTGCATCCATTTTCCTAAAAATGACTCACATGTGTCATTCTTTCAAGATCAGACGAGATCAGGCATGTTCAGGATGCTATGGCTGTAGATTCAAATGTGTCATTCATTCTTCATGGTAGAGTGATAATCCGTTGTGTATATATACCACATCTTCTTTATCCAGTCATCTGTATTTGGGCACTTTTTCTTTTTACAAGATTGGCTTATTATCAATTGTGCTGCTATATAAAAGATAATCAGGTTATCGTTACATTAATCAGATTTTGTAGACTAAACTTCTGTCAAAGACTGAATAAATGAATTGTTACATAAATGAACTTAAGTTTATATCACTAAAGTATATCACACATAAAGCACTACACATAATGGCATACTTAGTTATTTCAGAAAATTTTAAGAGTTTTTTTCCCAAAGAGGAGCAGGTAGAAATTGCTTGATTGTTACTACATGAGTTACAGAGTATGACATTGAGACGTAAAATTCAAGAGTCACAGGTGGAACTAATATCTGACTAAATTCTTAGCCAATAAACTAAGGCTATGTGATCTTTTATCTTTATCACTCAAGGACAGCTTCAGGGAAAAGATCTTAAGAACAACTTATTTATCAACTCTTACTGTTTGTAAAACTAATAATATCTCAAATCAAAACCACTGCTTCTACCACTTCATACCCTAAACATCTATACACATCATACACATAAAAACCTTTCGAAGATTAGGATTTTATATCACTTCCCCATGTTGAATATAATTATGTTTTGTAAACTAATCAAAGTAATAATTATGGGGGAAGTTTCACAGATTTTGTGAGACAGCTGATACTGTTTTAGTTAGATACCAATCAGTTGATTGACATCTCTTTTTTTGTTACACTTTCTCTTTAGATATTTTCTTTCCTCCACATTCTTTGGTGCTATTTGTTTCTCTGCCTCTCTCAAAGATTTCTTCAAGTATTTTTTACAATGTTGGGCTCGTGGTTGCAAATTTCTTTAGGGATTTTGGTCATGAAAAATTTTTACTTCCCCTTCAATTTTCAGGAATAATTTTGCTGGATACAACAACGACGGTTGACACTTGCTGTCTTCTAAAGCTTGAAAGATTTTGCTCAGGCTCTCCTGGCCTTTAAATTTTGCATTGAGAAATATGCAGTAATTCAAAGGGGTTTGCCTTGATAGAATAATGTCTGTTTTTCTCTTGCTGCTTTTAATATTCTCTTTTTATATTGTATTTCTGAGGTTTTGATTATAATATGCCATGGCAAGTCTTGTTGCTGGTTGATGTTATTTGGTGTTTTATAGGCTTCTTGTACCTGATAATTAATTTCTTTTTCTTGTATGATTTCAGTGAATAAATTCTTTATACCTTCAGTGCTGTTTTCTGTTCTTTCTCCCACATCCATAATTCTGAGGTTGGTTCTCTTCGAATCACCCATCAGCTTTTTTATCCAGCTACTTTGCTCATTTCTAATTTTGGAGTCATACCTAATTAGCATATGTTTTCTCAGCCTTGTCTGGAAATTTCAGCCAAGGTCTGAAATTCTGTCCTCATAGTGTTCGAGTCAGCTTCCCTTGCTTTCAAATGTATTTTTTCTATTCTGAATTTCAGCTAGATTTCTTTTCAAAATTTTCACTTCCCTATCAAAATGTTCCTTCATATCTTGCATTTTTTTATTTACCTCAGTCAACTTTATATTTGTGGCTTCTGTGTGCTCAGTAAGCTTTGTATCCATTAGGCCCACCATCACATTAGTTTCTGGGATCTTAGGCATTAAGAGTGACCCACAAAAACCTGATATGTTCTTCTGAGCCTGCTTTTGCTGTAAACAGTTCAGTCTCGGGCTCTTTTTTTTAAAGTAGCTCTTGCTTACATCACTGCCTGTTATGGCTGCCGAGTGCTGTTTCCGGTCTAGGCTCTGGGAGGCTTTTTCTAGGGGAAGCTCGCTTTACATTTACAGTATGTATTACCTGTAGGCTCATTTTTGGTGGCTGCTGTCATTTTCTTCTTCCTGTCTGTGCTTACTTCAGTCTGAGGTTTGGGCTCTGGACGGGCTTTCCTCCATCTGCAGATGCTGGAAGCTAAGAGCTCCTTAGTTGTTCTGGACTGGTTTCCTGGGCTGCTGTTTTCTTCTGCTTCTGCTGTGTCTTTGGGATTTCTAATCTTCCGCAGCTCTCCTTTCAGTTGTTGGGGCACTCCTTCCTCACTGAGTTGAATAGACCATTTTTAATCATAATCTTTACTTTTTATTGGAGTCCACGAGGAGGCATTACATAACAGTGTTACTTGGCCATCATCTTGACTAGAAGTCTGCTGAAGTCTGATGCTTTCTAACACCTTGAAGTCACTAAAATAAATTCCAGTGCTTCTCTGGATCATACTGAATAGAACACAAGAGGGTAGAAAAAACAATGAAAACCATATTCTGTCTTCTGAAGATGGTTTCTTATAATTGTAAGAAATGTGTTAGTGGTGAGTTTCTCTAAGGCAAATGTGTCTTTAGAAATAAGCAAATGATATTTTCACATAGCTTGGTGCTTACCTGAAGATTCTGTGATGTTACCAGAAACTTAGCACAATGTATGTGTGTGTGCATGTGTGTGTGTGTATGTGTGTGTGTGTGTGTGTGTGTGTGTGTGCGTGCGTGCACTTATATATGTGTTTATTAAGCTTTATGAGACGGACCCAAAATCAAAACATCTAAGGATGCTCATGTGTAGCTTCAGAGAAAATAAAACTTTATAGAGGGAGAAAGCTCTTTAAACTAACAAATGTCCCCATTTATTTTTATCCAAAAGAATTGTTTATCATTTTTTTACTTCACCCATCTTGTTTTTAATGCCTATGTTACTCCTTTTTCATGTGTTTAATTCATACTCATCCTCCAATGGTGCATAACAGGAAATTCTTAACTCATGTAATTTAAAACAATGAAGATATATGTTATGGAACCTAGAATTTCTAGGGTTGGCTAATTTAAATCTCAATGATATCACACAGATCCCAGATTCTGGTCATCTCAAAATTCTTTGATCTTCAACACATCATCTTCAACCTCAAGCTAATTTATTAATGGTTTGCAAAATAGCACCACAACCTCTCCAAAGTTAAGAGGATACATCTATTTTAGGTGCCCTTTTTTTCAAAGGATGAACTTTGTTGCAGTATCACTCTCTGTCTGTCTGTCTTTCTCTCTCTCTCTTTCTTTTTTGACAGAGTAGTTCAAGCTGGTCCTAAACTCACTATGTGGCCCAGGCTAGCCTTGGACTCACTGCAGTCCTCCTTCCTCAACCTCCTGAGTACTACCGTACTTCTCACAGTTCATTTGCCAAGATTAGGTCAGATGTTGGCTAAATGAATCCTTCAAAAGAAGACTGGATTCCTATGATTGCCTGTGTTAACAGGACCTATTTCTGAGTCATAAGATAACAAGGACATTGAGGACTGGAGTTAGAGTGTTTGCTAGCAAGAGTAAGGCCCAAAGTTCGATTCCCTAACACCACATAAACTGGGTGGGGTGGCACATGCTAGTAATTCCAGCACTCAGGAGGCCAAGGAAGATTGCCGTAAAATCAGTGCCAGCCTGGGCTATATAATGAGTTTAGGAGAAGCCTGGAGTGCAGAGGGAAACTCTGTCTCAAAAACAAAGCAAAACAAACAAAAACAAAACAGAAGAAAAACAATGAACACTGGTCAAAATCAAGGCTCTTACAGCAAAGAAGCAGACTAGATAGCAGGCAGCCACAGGCGATATCTGTTGCACCACCTAAAACAAGTCTCTTGTTGACCACTCCAGAGAGAACTAATCTCTCTACTCTGTGCTCTCCACACAAAATACTATGTGATAAACATACTGTGAATGTTTAAATTTCAAAAACTCATTTTAATAAGAAACGCAATGCCTTTAGCCTCCCTCAAAATACTTCCCCCCTCTTTGAACATGCTTATCTCATCATTCTTGCATCTGAAGGAGTTCTGAAAGTCCTCTTTCCTGAGTCCTTTATTTGGAGGCCCTGGGTCAGTTAAAAAATTTACCCCTTATGGTCCTTTTGACTTTGCGGAAGAGCCAGGGTCACACGGTGCCAGGCATGATGAATAAGGTGGATGAGGGCACATAGCAATGTTTTTATGAGCCTTTTTTGCTGGGTGGTGCTTGGCAGCAGTATTCACCATATTTTTTATTACTCTTCATGAAGGCACAAAACAGCACTTTAGAAGTGCTTCAGAAAGTAGAAAAATGATGGAGTGTGTTTGAAGTCAGACAGAGTAGTTTCAGGGAATTAATGGCAACCTATCCTTTTTTCATAATTTAAAAAAATTTAACCTTCCACATTATATGTTTTGATCAGTCTGCGTACAAATTTGAATGCTCATGTAGGGACACTGATTTTGGTTTGGGAAAAGAGTAAAGCTCTAATTAT
Organism: Ctenodactylus gundi; assembly: GCA_004027205.1. Taxonomy (NCBI): domain Eukaryota; kingdom Metazoa; phylum Chordata; class Mammalia; order Rodentia; family Ctenodactylidae; genus Ctenodactylus; species Ctenodactylus gundi. The sequence continues at coordinate 2,303,211 of PVKB01000003.1, read as the reverse complement.
TTTCAAGCCTCTCTTACAATTGTACACTTTTCAACAAGCAGTAGTGACAAGAATTGGTGTGTAAAGAAAATGAGAATGAACCATTTCTTGAGTAACCCTGTCTCAAGAAGTATCTTCCAATTATTGACCTGTGATATAACATCAGTTGAGACAAGGAAGTCTTTTTACAAATATAATAGTAAGCATTTCTTCTATAAAGAGACTAGTTTTACTGACAGAAACCATTATCCCAGTGTATTTTTATGGAAATCTATGAAAAAAAGCCATTTGTAGGTGAATACAGGAGTCATTTAATTTTCAAAAATATCCTAAGTGCTGTCATTAAAGATGAAACCAATTTGTTTTTGTTCAAACATATTAATATCTAACAGCAGTTAAGATGTTTATTTGTCAGTAATTGCCACACAAAATAATGATTCTTCATTTCCTAGCTGTCGAATGCATTATTCATACTTCCTTAGGCTGAAATGCAAGAAAATCAGAGTCATTGTAAGTTTTATATAGTGATTTATAGGAAGAAGAGATTATTCATTAAGATAATAGACAAAAATTATAGAGACATTGTTGGCTGGTTTCCCCCTAATGTTTTATTAACTTTATTTTTTTAAGCCTTTGACAGTTTAATGTCTTCATGTGAAGCTTAGGTTCCAATGAACATGAATTTTAGTGTCCTTATTGGCGCTTGCATACTCTAAAGGCTAGTCAGCATGTGGTAATTTATATACTCCTTGTTCTTTCCTTAGAACTTCATCCTAGTTGTGCATAATGAAGTTTAAAAAAAAACAATTTTCCTAATTTAGTGGGTGCAAATAACTTTTTTATTATTCCAATGAGTAAATCTGTTTTAAAAAATTGTAGACCTAAGTTATTGGTTCTTAAAGATCCTTCTTTGAATGTTAAAATCTACTTATTTTATCTCAGCTTCTTGAACACATTTTTTTCTAAGATAGGTTTTGTTTTCTTAACTTGCCCACACCCTCTACTTTCTCTATTATTTGTATAAAATGTGATGTGGACTCCACTCCTTGACACAGGTGGGCCGTTCAGTTTGAAGCTTCCTCCTGAGAAAGCATACACAACCCACTTTAATGCTGTATCTGATTTTTCAAGAGGTTCAGCTCAAGAAATACTGTCTTAGAAACAGCCAACCCAGCAAAAGCCTCAAGCTATATTCTATATTCTGTACAGAACAGGTACCAATGATGACAGGACATCTGGATTCTGGCTGCGTGTTCCTTGATTTCATTCAACATTTTTATTGTATGCACACTTTGGTTGAGACACAAAAGATAAGGAGCACAGAGAACTGGAATGTCTTTGTATGCAGGACACTAAAGCTCTCTGAGCCCTCTTCTCCTCACCTACATAAATTTCTATTATTTTTCTTTTTTATGACAATGTGCTCTCTAAATACATGAATAAATGTGTGCATGTTTTTTGATAAATGAATGCTACTTTATTTTGGATTAGACAATAGCTATTATGCCTTTAAAATAGGTCTCATCTATCATCAACATTAGACTTAATTATACACACTTTAGCAAGTTGTATATAGGTGATCAACCCATTTCATCACAGAACACATAAATTAGTCTTAGAGTTACAGGAAAATGTCACATCTTACCATCTATGGAAAAGCGTGTCTTTGAAAAGCCATTTCACTTTATTAAAAACTTGATTAAAATTTAATTCTTTCTGGGTATTGACAGTACCTCAGTGCATAATTGTGTAAGAATGAATACAGAATCCAGAAGACTGCATATGAGGGGTCGAAGTGACTTAAAAAAAGAAAGCAGATTACTTGGATAGTCTTTTTTAAATTTCTTCAGGGATTGCTTAGAACTTTGTTACTTTTACTTAGGCACTGTGGCAGATTGGCTCAACGTGAAATAACATGCTCTCAAAGAGTTTGTAGAACAAGCCGCCATCCAGTGAGATCTGAATCACGTCTGTGGGTAGTGCACGTGGATTATTTCCTTAAGACCATGGATGATTTATTAGCCATACACATCATTTTTTCTACAGTGTATGTGTGATTCACACTTTTCTTCTAATTTTTTGGAACTGTCAAGCATCATCTTGCTTCAGAGCTGCTGCACATGGTTTTTATTTTTTATTATTGATTGATTGATTGATTGATTGATTGATTTTGGCCAGGAGCTATTTTCTTTGTTTTATTTGCGTGGCTGATTCCATTTTCCTACTTGAGACTTCAGTCAAACGTCATTGCTTCTGAGATGCCTGTTTTACTCCATCAAAGTTTTCTTTCCCATTATACATTTTCCTTTCATTCACTTTATCACAATTTATGGATGTGCTTATTGTCTGTTTTCCCCCTTTCCCACATCTCAGCCATCAAAAACTCCATATGATTTTATTTAACACCTGCTATGTGTAATTAACACATTTATTTTAATTAACATTTTTACTAAATATAGCAGGGGTTTAGTAAATATTTGATAACTGGATAAATAACCCTAATTGAATCCTACATCTTCAGAATCCCACCATTGAATGTTAGCCATGGCACACTTTTACAACAAAATATGTGAAATTATTTACTGCTATCTTAGGTACTTATTTGTTACTGGAACAGAATACCTGACATCCATGATTAAAAGGAGGAAATATTTATTTTAGTGTACAGTTTCTGAAGGTCACAGTCCATACATTGAAGACTGGCAATAATGAAAGCACATGGCAGGAAGAAGAGCAGGAGATGGGTTGTTCACAGCATGGCAGAGACAAAGCCAAGTTGATGGGGAACCTGCCTCAGAGATCTGCCCCTTCTGGGTCAAGACCCAGTGTTCTGCCTCCTTCAACCAGGCCCCACCTCTCAACAGCACGTGGCTATTATACAACACCCAGATACATGAGAATTTAGGGGCACACTCCAGATCCAAATCGTAACAGCTGCCTTCTACTCATGTGGAAAACAAGTGTCTATATGACCTGAATGTAGCCACTGTTTAATTGCTATTTTATATTTGAGAAACATAAGTAATTAAGGCCTCCTAAGTAGACTACTGAGGGGATAGAACAAAGAGAGCAGAGCATTCTGAGCAGACAATGTCAGTGTCTTCTGACAGTGAAAAGGATTCTGCTTCTCCAAGACTAGTTGACTCTAAATAAAAGAAAAAACTTGATTCTGACTCAAAAGGTGTCTTCTTTAAAGATAAATCATTGTTTTTCTTGTTTCTTTTCTGTAATTTTTTGTCAGTTGATAGATAAAGAGTAGAACTCATTTGATTTCTGTGCAATTTAGCTTCATTAATCTTGATGTTTCATTTATAAGGTAATAAAACTTGATTATTCAAAGTGACTACCTCTACACCTCCCCCCCCCCCCCCCCGCAACCACACACGCAGACAAATCCTGCATTTTTTTGGGCACAAATTATCTTAGAGACTTACTTGATTGACTTAGGTGTGTAATAATTTTCTTGTCTGCACTATAGACAGAATGTCAAATTTTCTCAGTTTCCTGTAGCAGCAGGCATTGGAATTCTCTTAGCAGCAAGCATTTGATTTATCACCTTAAGTAGAGCATTTTCAAATTTCTTTTGTGGAGAAATGCTATATGTGAAGGTGTTTTCATATTATTATTGTACCATTTCGCATTACATTTTATTGCTAGAGAAATACACAGTTTCAGAATTAGAACTTTTATTAGAGATAATCCAGCCCAACACTCTCATTTTTATGTTTCCACAATATAATAATTAACTTGTTCTTGCATAATACTGTTTCTTAAATGTCTTGCAAGCAAAATATTTATGTCTTTAAAGAATAATTTTCTTTTTAAAAAATTTCCATCATTTTTATTAATATATATATATATATATATATATATATATGTAGTACACGATGTTTACAAATTGAGTATCTTGTGCACATATATATCACATCAACTTAATAATTTCTTGCCATTTTTGGCCCTCCCACATCCTCCCCATCCCCCCAACTCACTATCACACTCATTTGGTTCTATAGAATGCCTGTATTCTGGGTTTCCCAAATCAGAGAAACCATGTGATATTTAACATATTTAATCTTCTGCATCTGACTTATTTCATTCAAGTCACCACTCTTTAGTTCAGCTTCACACTCCTAGAATGGGCTGTGGTGGCCATATCTTGATGCTTCTTCTCTGAGTGCAGCAGAACCCTTTATTAGGCTGTTTGCCAAAAGTTCATTTTTTCCTCTTACTATATCTTTGTTGAGATTCTTTAACATGACTTCACCCAGGAGTCCACATCAGCATTGTTATAGTTCTTTTCTTATGTGAATTTATTATTTTCTTATTTCTTAGAAAATGGAGAAGGAACTCAACTGGTTGATTGTTTTATCTGGTGACCTATTTATGTTCCTATTTAGGGATTCTTAACAGAGTTTCTAAATCGCAGCTAGAGTACATGTTGTATCTTGTTTTAACTTATGAGGACTTTTTACTAACAAATTATCTTATGTTTTATGAGGTAATTTGTGGGTTTATAGAATAAGATGTATTGAAATATCTTGTGAAGTTTAAGACTTTGATACTAATACTAATAGTAGCAATAATTAATATCTTAATTTGGGGAACCAAAGTTTTGTTCATCCTTTTAACTTCGAATCAAATCATCCGCCTCTGACCAGCTTCTCTTCTTCAGTCCAGTTTTGGCAAATGCTGTGTTCTCTTTGTTCTGATGCAGCAAGCTATTTCTGTGTCTCCTTTTCTACTCTAAGAATATTTAAATTAGAGGTTTAAAATTTTATTCTTATGTCTCGTTTAGTAGATATTCAGTAAATATAAATTGCATATGAATAAAATTGGAATTTGTTATATTTTTCCTATGGATATTAATTATTCAACTTTCAAGTTTTTCTAGGTGGCAAGCATTGTATCTCATGTGATCACAGTATTGCATAATTTAGTAACTCATTCCATAAAGGAAGTTTCTTTGTGTCTTGGAATTACCTTAAAATCTGATCAGGTAATACAGAAAATAATGCATATTTGAGGGCTTTATCTTTCATCTTTACAGCAAAATATTTTCAGACACTTAAGAGTAGGTATTGTGCCATATATTTCCTTTGTGATTTTCTATTTCAGTTGTTCTGCAAAGTTACAAAGAAATAGCCTACTATTAAAATCTCAGAGTTACCAAAAATAAAAGATTTGTACTGGACTTATGTTTCTGATATGTTAGTGCTAGAAGGAGTTTTCTAAGTCTTATTTTTCGGACAAGAAAATTGCCACATGAAGAATTGCCATTGCTAATATAGTTTGTTTGCATACATGTGGGTATGAGAGAGATTACTAATAATAGCCAATATATATTCACCAACTAGACTAGTTGGTATAATTCTAAATGCTTTTTGTTTTATTCTTTCTTTCTACTACTAGTGGGGATTGACCCAGAGCCGGAGCTGCATGCCCAGCCCAGTTTTAAGTTTTGTTTTGAATCAGAGCTCTATTAAGAGCTTCGTTAAGCCTGAGTTATTGAACAATTTGTGATCCTCCTGCCTCAGCCTCCCAGAGTACTAGGGTTAAAGGTATACACCCAGAAATCTTGATATCTCCCTTTTGAGATGTGTGTTATTTTCTGCTCATTTTATAGATAAAGAGGATAAGGGAGGTTAAGTGAACTTTCTACCATCGCACAGTGAATTGGTAGTAAAGTTGGGAGTTGGATCTGCTTATTTATCTCTTCGAGGCCTCATTCTTAGCCCCTATGTTATATTACTTGTCTGCTTAGTGCCAGGATCGCCTGAACACTAGTTCTTAATCCCATACAGTTCCCATGGTGGGTGTTCTCTGAAAGGTTTAGATGGTCATTAGACATTAGAGTAGAAGTGAAGGTGATAGGGATGGTCATCAAAGAAACCTAGTGAGACTGGTGAGATCACAGGAGATATTTTAGGAGAAGAAATGAAGATGTGGAATTCTATGTGGGTAAGATATCATAAACTATTGAAAGAAAATAGATCTTTCTTAGTTTCCAGAAATGATATTTATTCAAAGGACTTTAATCTTGTCATTACAGGGATGATCTTTCCAAGAGGAGTGGCAAAACAAGAGAGTAATTAAAGGGTGTCATCTGGGCTCTCCTTAGGTGGCATCCTGTTCACATCCTCTGAAATCAATTCCTTATCATGGCGGTTGTTTATCTCTGGAAAGTTTTCCTCAATGATTTTGGAACTACGTGGAGGACATAAGGGCTACTCTCTTCATTTGACTTTTCCTGAGCTGTGACTCTTTAAGAGATGAGGCATTGAGGTCATCACTATTGATGTTGTTTTTCCTGATGAAGAGTTCTTTCCTAAATGGTGCAGAGGCAGGAGGCACGGACATAGGATTGACTCAGTTTCCTTGTTTCTTGCTGATTTGTCCCTAACTCAGGGTGACGCTCAGCACTTTCTCTTTGTGCTATTTGCATTCCTAGCATAAATGTCAGTTGAATGGCTGACAGTCTCTTACCCACTAAAGATCATAGATTAAATGTGTATTTCAATAACAGAAATGCCAGGCATAAAATTCCACTAATTATGATTATGACAAGTGGTGTCATTTTGTCAGCTCTCCTGGACAGTTTTACCATTGGGCAAAGTTTACAAATGCTATTTGATTTATAGAACTGTTTCTAGTGGAACAGCACTTTGCAGTAATTTGAAAATTCCATTTACTGAGGGATGCCTCATGAACCAAAATACAGGAAGGAAGCTGTATGGTTCACCACAAGTTTAATGCAAATGGAATTTTTAAATTTTTAAAAAAGACATCCAGTGAAACTATTGACTAATATGTATTTAAGTGTGAGGATTTGGGGGTTGAAATTTCAGTAATTGTGACTACATCTTGTATTGCCATTTTGAAAATTAAAATATCTCATATAATTCTATGCCCCACAAAGCAAACTGTTAACCTAATAATTGATAATAATACAAAACATGCTAGTGTGAGGTTACACGGAAATGTCTTACTGTCAAGCTAATCAATGGCCTATATCTTAATTTTATGAATGATAATAACTCCAATATACTAATATATATATCTGGAAAATGTTAAAATCAGAAGTGATTACAGCCATTTCTGTATATATTTGAAGTGCTAAGTAAAATAAGATTGGATGTAATGTTTTATAGTGGATAACTGCAAGTTTATACAAAGATAATTACCCTGGGAGCATGTTTAACTTAGCTTTATTATGCAGTGCTAAATGACTTTCTTTAATAATTAAACATAAAATGGATTTAGTAAATTTGGATCAGATAGATTTGTTGTTAGACAATAGGTCCCTAAGAAATGGAAGAAAGTACAGAATGAATAATTGTGAGATTATATATATATATATATATACTAGTTGAAGTTCTTACCTTTTCTATTTGTCAGATTTTCTACCCCTGCCCTGAGTGCTAGAAATAAATCCAGTATTGACAGTGAAATGATTAAGTGAATGAGTGTTAAACATTTGATGTAGCAGCAAACCTGTTTGTGTTTTTATTAGCATGTAGTTTTGAAGAAATAAAGCAGGGCTAAAGGGAAGACCTAGAGTCAGCAATATAGGTGTAAAACAAGGTCATAGCTACATGTCATGTATATATTCAGTCGAGACTAAAATACTTGCCCTGTCTGGTTTTTTAGGGCACAGCCACACTCTAGAGCCATGAGTTTGTATTTAAAGAACAATTACATTATTTCATACTAAATATTTCACTGACAATTGGACCAGACAAATTGCCATTAGATAAAACCTAAAAAGGTTTGTATGGAGAAAAAGAAATCTTCTTATTAAAAAGTTATAAAGGAAGATAATTTGTAAAACGATGGAAAGCACATGAGAAAGAAAACAAAGTGAGAAGGAAGAAAAAGAGCTATAAATCAAGTGTTGATTATAGTGCTACAATCAGAGAAGCTGAGTACAACAGGGAAAGTCATCTGTCAAATTGTTTCTTGAAGGTAAATAGGAGAGATGTTCTGAAATCAATTAAGAGAAGGCAATGAAACATCTTTGTGTGAATGGATTTTGGTTGGGGCAATAGGTAAGCATTTTCAGCAGAAGTAGCAGAAAACAAGTCCTTCCACATTCCCCAATAAACAAACAAAACTCTCTTTTTCCTTCTGAGTACCAAAAATTTTCTGGCACAGACTAAATCCAGCTCATCAGTTTAAGAGTTTTTCTTTAAAAAACCAGACAACGTAATTGTCATATTTTCAGGTATTTCTTCCTTGGAAAAAACACATTAAAAAAACCCAACAGAATTGATTTTAAAAAGCCTTATCTGACTCTTGGCTCTTGTATATCCCCAAAGAGTTTCTTGAGGGATTAAACAAAATGTTGCACCCTTTAAAACTTCTACTGGGTCCTGGGATTTTTGATAAGTGGTAGCGAGTAGTTTTCCTTCAAGAAAAAGGACACCTAACTGAATGCTAGACCACAATTCAATCAGGAACCTCAGATGACATTTTAAAACTGGAAAGTACAGTTTGAATGTTTTATGAATAATACCACATTGTGAACAATGAATTATAGCTAGTATTTTTACATGAGGATGAGAAATACTAGGGACATAAAACAATTTTATAGCCAGTTACCTTTGAGCTTGAGGGAAATGACAATTCATCACACTGAGGTCTTTAGTGCACACCACAAAGCAAGATTATCACAGTGTAGGAAAGAGGGCTTGCCACTTGTTCGTCTGTGAGTAGGAAGCTTTGAATGTAGAGGACACAGTGGTCTGAAAAACATTACAGAACTTGTGAAACGAGGACAGGGCTTGTTTTTGAGGACACCCTGGTTGCCAGGGACACAAATCCTAGTCCTCATAAATACCACATTTATACTTTAATCAGAAAAATTCTATGAAGACTAACCTTTCAGTCAGGGAATATTATCTAAACAGAACACAGTTGTTCCAGCTGGTAGATGAAAAAGTTGTATTTTATGAGTGGAGGCGGAGTGAGTTGAATGTTATCACGAGGTAGCACATGTTCACGAGGCACCCTGGGGTGCTGCTATCCTGTATCCCAGCCCAAGTGCAAAATTCCCAAGCCTGCTTGATAATTGTCAAAGCTATTTTAGTTTGAGTCATAACCAATTATTTATGTAAAAATATACTGTTAGGAGGATAGTTGGAAAGCAAGGACATGAAAATGTATTTTTTTTCAGGCTTGTTGAGATTAATGAGCCCTCAAATATGTTGTTAACTTTGTGGAATGAGTATCAAGTCTAAACTGTTCTGCATTTCAAAATGCTTTTGATTTCCTTTCAGAAGAATGAATTAAATTGATACTCTTGACTAAGTCAGAAAAGTGCTACCCCAGATGCCCAGCATATTTCCTATACACAACTCATCCAAAAGATACCTTATTTTTGCCAAAAGCCTGTGTATTCTTATTTTTGTTTTTGCTCTTGTTTAAGAGCTCTATTTTCAGTGGCGTAATAAGAGAAAGAATAGTTGTGCAGGTTTCACTATTATTGTTGTTTTTACCCCAGGGAGATATGCTCTGTCCATTGTCTTGAACACTAACTGGAGCCCTCCTAGAAATCTGGTGTGGCCCAGTCATGCCTAGTGGGAATGTGAAGAATCTGTGAGGCCTACCCAGCTCTTGTCACAGACAAATTGGGGTTGGAAAGTAGGAAGTGACATTACAAATGCAGATCAGAGAAGAAAAGGCTTAGTGGTCCCTTGATTATGATTCATAAAATATGATCAGAGGTTTTGGACAGAGGAGGTTCATTAGCTTATTTGATCTTCCTTAGGATAAGGTCTAGTAAATAACTTTAAGCAGCAGTACAAAGGATTTAGTGGCAGAGCTTTAAAAAAGCTGTCAGTCTGTCAGCAGCAGAAAACAGGAAACAGTGGGAAATATATTGCTGCATAGAGGAAATGCTTTGAAATAATTAGAACAGGAAAATTGATAAAATGATATTTGGAAAGTAAGCACTTGTTATGTCTACATCTTCTCAAGATCTTTTGCTTTATTGGTTAAAGGTTACAATCAGGGAGATATGATGATTTGGGAGGTGACCTGGGCAGCCCTTCATTCCTTCTCTTTGTCCTTGTTCTGTTGTAGTTTGTGGAGTGTGTGTGAGGTATAAGTGGTTGTGCACACACATGCATGTATTACATGCATGTATTTTTTCATATATAAGATGCATGTATTAGGTGCATGTATTAGATAGAGAGAGACATTGAAGTTTCCTTTTGGTGAAGGCAAGACCCCAAGTGGAATGAAGACCAACTTTCAGGAAAATTTTATCCTGGGGATTCTCTTTAAGGCAAAATTCAAGCAACTACCCAAAGGATCAAGAAAGGTGGTTTTCCAGTCGCCTTGTAATAAGATGTTACAAGCCATTAATTTTATGGAACTTGGAGCAAACCACAGGAAAGCTATAAAAAAATAGATCCAAGGATCAGTGAGAAAATACTAACTTTCCAAATTCAGTGAATGAATTTGATTGAGAGCTCTCTATTCTCTCTCTCTCTCTCTCTCTCTCTCTCTCTCTCTCTCTCTCTCTCTCTCTCTCTCTCTCTCTCTCTCTCTCTCTCTCTCTCTGTTGTACTTGAAAGCTGTCTTGTAGTTGTGTTTAGTTTAGTTGGTTTTTGCATTTTCCCCTCAATCCCTCACAAATTGTTTCTATGGATTCCAAGTAATTGGAGGGATAGAAACACACAAACACTGGGAAGTCAAAGCAGAAACAGTTACTTGGAAACTTTTAATAGCTCTCCATGGCTCTGAAGATTGAGTGTGTATGCTGATATAGCCAACAGGGGATACCAGCATCTAATTCTCACCACTCTGCCTCATTTCTCCACTGCCTCTTACTACCCTAGTTTCCTTGGCATGCCTTTCTTCTCTAGGGCCTTGGAATGGCTGATTTCCTCTTCTAACTCCTTTCACTCACCAATACTCCATCTACTCATGGTGTAGTTTTCCTCAGACTTCACCTGGAAGCTGGACCTGGTCACATCCGCCTTTGTGTGTAGGCTAAAGCCCTTTCTCTGTGCTTCTCCCACACTTTTGCTTGGCAGTCATCGCACTATACAGTAACTCAGATGCCTACTTACTAGACATTGGTAGCCCTCACTAGACTGTAAATACTATTGTTACATTCTAGAAAAGTTCATGTAACATAACCCACCTTTCATGGAAGAATGGTTTAAAACTTGGAAATCTAATTTTAGCTGTGGAAATAGGTGAGGAACATTCACAGGATGGAGATACAGCTATACTTTCACTTGTTTTCTCTGGAGCGCCCAATATCCTTCATGGCTGAAATATGTTCTTTATTGTTGTTGTAAAAATATAGTCTTCAGGCTTTTGAAAACTGAAGCTTTTGCTCACTTGTGAATCTCATTCAATTTTGGTTTTTAAATATTGTCTTGAGAGTTGATTTGAAAGTTTGGTTGCTTGTCTTTCCTGTATTCTGTTGTTCTTACAGAAACATCTATCTCAAAAGGAATGCTTTTAATGTTGTGTCAGATAGTGATTGATAATAAATATTTGCCCTTAAAGCAAGGTTTTGGTACTTCTTAAATGTATAGAAGATCCTAGAAGGCTCCTTCCCTTCAAAAGATAGATTTTCATTCTGAGTTAGGATACATCCCTCTATTTTATATTTGTCTCAAAACCAGGATATCTTACTACCATGGCATCAAATTTTCTTTTGTTGTCCTCTACAATATTTTGCTATTTTTCACTAATTTCCATCCATGTTAGTTCTAGAATGAAATACAAAAATGAGGAAAAACAAAAAATCATATGGTTTCAGTTGGGAATGGTGGTAAAACCTGTGTCTGAATTATATGGATGGTGTTGCTACCTTCAGCAGTGGTGTGTGGTGTTAATGATCCATGCTTGTTATTTAAGTATTTATGTAAGTGTTTCTAACATTCTTTTATCGATCACTTATCTTCATCTGTGTTGTCCAAGACAGTTACCCCTTGCCATATGTAGCTATTAAACACCTCAAATGTAGCTAGTCTAAACTGAAGCAAACTGGAAATGGAAAACACAGGACAGACCTTAAATAATTAGTTAAAATAAAAAGAATCTAAAATAATTTCATATTGATCTCAAGTAAATCAATTCATATGGATTGTATGTTGAAATGATCACTTAGGTTTATCAATTAATGTCAACTGTATCTTTTCACTTTCTTAAAATTTAAAATCACATACGTGGCTTGCTTTAGATTTTGATTGGACAATGGTTGTCTACATAGTATCTTAATGAAGATTTGTTTATTTTCTTTTGCTGGAAAAGGAACTATTTAGACACTATAACAAGTTAAATGGCTTGGCTTATAGAAATGGGACCCCCAAAAGGCCATTAAGTATAGCTAATATTCTAGGTTAAACTATTCATAATAATAGTAGGAAGAGTAACTACTCTAGTGAATTAATATTATTTACCTCTTTGGATTATATGAGAACTCAAAAAGGTAATATGTGTGAGAGAGTTGACTGTAAAACCTATCATCCTATGGAAAGATAGATGCAGGCAAAAACAATGAAAATTTTAGCAGCGGTTTTTAAATCTGATATACATTAGTAATGTACTTAATTTTCTATGGATTTAATTTGAGCATCGGAGAAGATGCCTCTCTTGGTGAACATGAATACTTGTTATGCTAGAGCAGCTTTCATGCTGCTATGTAATCTGGGTAACCATCTTCCTAATGGGGCATGTTATTTTATTTAATCAATATGTCAGTTTTTATGTAACTATTTTCTTATTTTGGGATGTTGGGTTGCCTCCATTTTTTGCACTATTATTAACATGGTGGTAAATATCTGTAAAACTCTTACCATACTTTGGACAATTTTCCAAAGATGTCGAATTTGATTTTAAAGGAGTTCATGAATCAAATAAGAATGAAAAAAAAAAAAAAGAATCACGTTTATGGCTAACTCTGAACAGATATTCCAGGAGAAGGGAAGGGAATAGAAACTGCTTTCTCACCTATTTTGCATGTCTAGAATAGAAAAGGTGAATAAAGAAAACACTAAAAGGGGACCGGAAGTTGTTCCTATTGTTATTTGCAATTTAAAGATAGTAATAAAGAGACTTGGGAGAAATTTTAATTTCAGTTTTTGACCACTTGATTATTGGAAAGTACTGAATAATTTGATCTGGTAGGTATCTAAAGGCTCATACAAATGACCAACATTATATTTGAATTAGTTTAAATCTTCAAGGTGAATCTTGAACGAGAGTATTTATTTGTATTTGTAAATTAGTTTAGGCCTTTCAGATTCATCTTGGTCATGACTGTATGTTTGTACAAGTTTTATTTTTGGAGCAGATGTTTAAAGTCCCCAAAGCTGAGTTTACAATTTGTGAATATATTTATCGTCTTAATCACACTTCTGTTACTGGAGTGAACTAGAAATTGCAACTTGTTCCAAGTAAAGTTGAGCTGAAATGGGAAGGCAGCCCCATGGTAAGGCTCAGCACTTTGATAATGAGCTCTTTTAAAATACAATTTCTCATTATGGTGCTATTACAAGTCCCACTTGTAGCCTGAGTTCCAGAGTTCAAGAGCAAACATTCTCAACTTCTGCAGCAGTGTTCATTCACATGGAGAGAATAGCCTGGAAAATGTATACGCCATGAGGCTGATTTGTGTAGTTTGTTTTATGCATATATAGCAGCTAATTTTACTGCAGTTATCCTTACTCTGAACAATCGGTTATAAAACGAGCTCTTCCATGAATTGTTTTCTTCTTCTACCTTCTGATTTTAAGACTGACATTTGAGCATTCTTTTTGCATCAGAATATTTTTAGAATTACAATATTGAGGTTTTGGTTGAACATTTACAATGTTGTAGATGGATTACAAACTGTAACTCTTAGCCTGCTTCTCCATCATGAATTCTAACCGGGGTGTGTTAATAACTTTCTGAGTTTGAAAGAAAAGGTATTCTATTTAGAATCAATGTGCTTGAGTTTGAGTGGTAGCTCTGTCACCTAGGCAAGTCATATAGTTCCTGAAAGCTAATGAGTGTCCTCATCGGAAAAGTTAAGATAATTTCTCACTCCACAAAATGACAAATATCAGTAAGCGGTTGCCAAGCACTGGGAATGCTGCAAAGGTATATAAGGAAAAGCTTTGAAATGATAAAAACACATTTTATGCTGGTTATATTGATAGCTAATGACATGACACATACATTTGCCAAGCTCAGAAATGCACGTTCGAAAAAGGATGTGTTTCTGTATATAAATTACACCTCAAAAATATAATTCAAGAATTTTGTAAATGCTATAAACTAAGAAGTCTGAAGTCATTATTATTCTATCCATAGCATGTGAATTTCATAATGCATGCAATGACTTTATAGGCACTATTTGAGAGGAGACCATTCTTCCCAGCATGGATTAATGTGGATGCCCTGGTAGCTCACATATCTTGTTCTGCATAAATGGCTTGTATTTCCTTTCCTTGTGTCAACTGAAGTGAAATGTCTATTAAACTGAGACGTCCAAAGCTTGGCCCTTCTCCAACATCTTCTTTCACTCCCTGCTCATCCGTTCATAATAGCTCCCACTCTTCTGGGTTGACAGGATGATACTATTCCAAATCTTGGATCTTTTCTTTTGCTTCTCTGTGAAGTTACGTCCTGTCTGTCCTCTAAGGCAGCAGTTTGCAGTAGGCCTCTCTTCCTTCAGATGTGCCCTGTTCCTCTTCTTCCCTGTAGGATAGATCATAACACCTACATTTGTTTTCTGAGAATATTCTATGTGGTCACAGCACTGTGTACACTGATCATCCATTTGACACACCATGTCTTTCTCCATGACTAGATTGAGACCTCTGGAGTCTATCATATGGCTAGCATATGGTAGGAATCTAATAGATCTTTCTTTGAGAGAGAGAAAAAAGAGAACATATTTCTTTCCTTCACTAAAAGGAGGAGGAAAGAATTAAAATTTTGAGAATATAGTATAAGCCTGTCACCATATGCTAGGTGTTATACAGTATTTGAGAAAAAAAGCAGTGAGAGGCAAGAGGCTTAAAGAACAGCATTTGCAGTTTCATAATCTTAGATCTGTGGTTACTCATAGTCTTGGGAAATCTTCACTGTTTTCCCCATATGTACTATAAAAAGCAGTTTATCTTATTAGAAAATGTGTGAATCTACTGGGAAAGTCAACAATTAGTTTATTTTGTAATATTCTCTGCTTTATGGGTGGAAATCCTACTTAAATAAGTTATAAGATACTTGTTTAATGGGGAAGCATTCTGTGGGGAATATAAAGCCAAAAATAAGCAGATGCATCTTCTTAGCATGTTAATGTTTACACATAGCTCCAGATTTGCCTAGTTGAATGTGGTAAAGATATTTTAATGCTTCCTTTCTCCTAGAAATTCATCATAACAATAAAGTACGGAAGCTCACTCACTGCCAAATCCCTAAGAAATCACAAAATTAGGGAAGACAGCTCTAGGTTCAAGTGAAAGCAGGAAAGAGACTGTCCTGAGCACTATGTAAGCGTTGTTCTGCCTCTTAAACCTATTCCCATCCTGGGTCCCTTATGCTCACCATGCAACATGTTCTTGACTACCGGCGGCACAGCCGACCCACGTATGAGCTTGTCCAGGGCTCGCCAGTCTGTGGCTGGATCAGGACCGGCCACTGGGCAGTCGCTCCTTCTCTAGGGAGTCTCGCTCTTGGGATGGGAGCAGGTGTATTCTAGCACTCTGGGAGCGAGGAGGCTGGGGACGAGGAGCAAGACGCGTATATGGTGTTCAGAGTCTGTGACTCCTACCTCGACCTTGAGCTTAGGACCAGGATGGTTTATATACTATTTTTATGCCCGCAAGCTAAGGATAGTGATTGTATCAGTGTCCACATGCAGGTGGACAGGGGTTCTGGTTATCGATCATGGGGCTTCTGGTTGTCGATCGTGGGGTTCTGGTTATCGATCATACAAAGGCTTTGTCGGCAGGCTACAGATAGCGATTTCATCACACGGGGTCCACGCGCAGGTGGCTCACAACTTATCAGAGCTTTAGGCAGTTTCCAGCAATTTACTGTATCGCACTTAATATGGATTTGCTTTCTTTTTGTAGTCATCATGCCGTTCATACCAATGCCTTCAAGTGTACTCTCCACATTCTACCTATGCTCTGGACAGAGACATAATTACAAAGAATATTAAGAAAGTATAGCAAAATGTAGACAACTAAGGGTGACTACTCAGAGCCAGAGTAAACCTTATTCTTTGGGTTAGATAAATTTCAATAGACATATATGCCACAGCATGTAAAGACCTAGAGGACAAGTGGAAAGTACTCCTACAGGCAAGTTCATAATCAAACACATATGCCATCATTCTGGTTAATTGTAATCTCGATTCTTAGCCCAGGGAGATTGCTAGAGTTGAGGTTGGATAATGGACATACCAAGGGATGCTTATGTTGCTGGGACATGCACTTTAAAGTCTTCATTATAAGACAGACCAGCCTAATGTTTAAAACCGGAAGAAGACCAGCATCTACAGAAAAGGATAAAACAGGCATGGTAAGACCTTGTTTGAACCAACAAGGTGAAATTGAACCTGCTGACTTCCTACCTCATAGTCAAAAAAAAAAAAAAAAAAAAAGGATATAATGACAGTGATAAAATAGCAGAGTGCTAGGAGTTTGTGTAATAGGGGATTTGATGTTGTCTTGGCTCTGGGAAGCTTTTTGAAAAGCAGTTTGGTTTGAGACCTGAGAACTGAGTAATAGAGAGGAACAGAGAAGAACATTCTTGTCCAGGGAATGAGTGCATTCAAAATCCCTGTGGCAGGAGAGAGAAGTGTGGGTGAGAAGAGAGAAGGTGAGCAAGACTGGACACAAAGACTGGAGGGAGTGAAGAGAGGATAACAGGGAGGGGGAAGAAAGGTCAGGGGAAGGACAAATATGTAGAGTGCTTGCTAGACTTCTGGGACTTCTGAGAACAGTGGGAAACAACTGAGGGATTTTAGTTGGGATAATGGTTTGATTAGATTTGCTTAACAAAAAAAGATCCCTTCAACTATAATAAAAAGACAATGATTTGGGAGCTGATGAGTGTAGGGTTCCTAGGTAGGAGGTGTTGATAGCCCAGATACAAGCTGTGATAGTGGCGATAAGGAGGTAAATTAATACATTGATGAAATATATAGGAGACAAATAGATGTACTTCAGTGACAGACCGGATTTGGCTGTGTGTGAGTGGCAGAAACCACTCCTGGCTTCACTAAGGATTTTCTCTGTAGAGTGTCACCTCTCCTCACCTGAGCGTCAACACATGGCCTGCCAGGAGAAGAAAGAGGAAACGAAGATTTTGGGGTGGTCTTGTGAAACAAAGCCTCTGATTGGCTTATTTCTATTCACCTTTTGTATTTTATAATCTGATAAGAGAATCATTTTTTAAAAAAAAATCTTTACTGAACCACCATTATTTTTTGAATCTCTTTGTTTTAGTAACTTAGACTAATTACTCCAGGTGGTGTGAGACGCCTGCATGGCTTGAATAATAATGCCGTTCACCGAGACGGGTAGCACTCATGATCCATCTCAGTTTTTAGCTATTTGCATGTTTGGTTAAATGTTATTTTATATCTTACCTTGAGTGATTACTAAAAATGTTTCAGACTAGATACTCTCCTCAGGGTTGTCACAGATTCATTCTTGATGTAAGGATAAACTTGGCCAATTATAATTTTATCTAATTGTTCAGTTCAGCTTAATATTTACCAAAATATTAAGATACAGTGAAAAAAACTGACACATCAAACCCTAAGTATGTGTATTTCTATAGCCTTAAGTAGATCTACCAATCTAGTTAAATAAACAAGGGAAGAGAAAATATATTAAAGATAAAAGAGGAAAAGACAAAATAGAGTTAGCTTATTTTTTTTAATTTACCTACAATCACCTTTTCAATTTTAAGAAGTGTTTATATGATATACCCTTAACAATTCACTTAATAATTTCATTCAGAATACAAAAAAACCTCAATGTTCAGATCCCATCCTCTTTTCTTTTGAAAATCAGGACAGCCACACACATGCAAATAGCTTGTTTTCTTTGGAACCTCAAAGATTATTTTAAAATATTTCTATCACAACACTTTCTTACTTATACAGGGAACAATTTAACTATAGCAAAATATTAGAACCTGGAAGTACTTACAACAAGTGGTAATTTTTATAAACATTGTCTTCATTCACATAATCTATCCTAAAGTCATTTGGAATTTTATGAATTTTCCCATAAGTTTGAAGAGATAAAAATCAATAAAGTACCTTAACTCCTATAATGACCTTAATTAAAAATATTTCACAGGTCCTCCTTAAGCAATTCATTTTCTTTGTACTTATCCATAGAGGATTTCTTGGCAATGTATTAGGGAAGCTGTTTCTATTCAGCAGATGAAGCAGTGGAACCGTGAGTGACAGAAGCTATTCTGGGTTTATATTCTAATCACAGACTAAATAAAGCTTTCACTCTGAAGATTCTAGGGGTTTAGTCCAGGGTACCTTCCACTGCTTTCTTGTGGTAAATACAAGTTCATTATCAAGTTAGATCATTATCGAGTAATCTATTTAAGAAGATGTTAATGGAAAAACTGATTTCATCTAGGTGCTCTATTTCTAAAATTTTGCATGTTAAACGTTGAGAGCTCAATGTAGGAAATTACTATGTTTTGGGGGGGGAGGGCTAGGAAGCAGACAGACTGTGGAGTGCACCATGACTCATGCATCAATATCTTGATGCAAATAAAATTACTTAAAAGATGATTCTGCCAATTAGCAAAAAGAAAATGTATTGGTAATTTTCAAAGCTATTTGAAATGGATTAGAGTTCATTGAGCCATCAAATATTTTATGCCAGTCCCCAGTCATGGTTCATAATGGCAGACAATAAAACATATTAAAATCCACAAAGCCATAGAAAATGAGAAAGAATAATGAGAGATGAAGCGGGTAGAGGTCTCTAGGGTCAGAATTTCAGCATGAAGAGGTAATAGATAAGCTTACTGCATTCTGATGAACGTGAGGAACCTCAAAACTTCTTGGCTGCCTTTCAGTGCCGACGCAAAGACGCGGAAATAGTGTTAACTTCACATCTGCTAGAAGAAGTAAGGATGTTGCTATGGCTGAAGCAGACCGCAGGGAGAATAGGAGATGTGACTAGGGAAGCTGCCGAAGCGAGTCCACAGAGGGCTGGGTGGATAGGAGTGAGGACTCTGGACTTTGTCCTGGTGGTGAGTGGAGGCATGGAAAGTTTCACGTGCAGACAGTGTATAATCTATGCTGTTTCCTACCGGTTACTCTGCATGGGGTCGGATTAGTGCCAGTGTGGAGGCGGGCAAGCCATGGCAAAGAGGAGAGGGGCTGATGGTGCAGCGCAAAGCACTGGAGTGAAAGTGTGGGAAGGACTTGGCTTGGGTGTTTCTGAAGGTAGAGCTGGTATAAGTTGCTGCTGGGTTGGTTGTGAAGTACAAGAGAAAGACGAATCAGATAGAACCTTGGTTTCTGCCTTGAATAACTGCATGGACTGTGACACAATTTACTGAATTGAAGAAGACAATGAAAAGAATGAATAGAAAAATGGAAAGTTTGTGCTGGGCATGTGAAACTTGAGTTTCCCAGTAAACATCCAAGCAGGGGCGATGCACAGGCAACTGGGTAGATGTTGGGAGCTTCCAGCTGTGTACGAGAGGCAGACAAGAAACTTGTGAGTCATTAACGTGCTGAGAATATGCCAAGCCATGGGATCAGTTGTGCCCAGGCACATGCATAATGAACAGCTTGTATCTGAGGATTGAGGCTGAGGACACCCACGGAAATATCCAGCAAAGGAGAATAATTGGGAGTAGTCAGTGAGGTAGGGGGAATATAAAGTGTGCATCCAGAGAAAAGAAGTTTGGGGGTGGGGGCGTAGCTCAATGACTACAGTACTTGACTAGCAAGCACAAGGCCCTGGGTTCAATTCCCCTTCACTATATAAGCCAGGTACAGTGGTGCATGCCTGCAGCCCCAGCTCTCAGGAGGCTGAGACAGGAGGATTTCCGTGATTTGGAGGCCAGCCTGGGCACCATACTGAGTTCAGGACCAGCCTAGATTGCAGGATAAGGTCTTGTCTCAAAACAAAAAACAAAACAGAAAAAGGATGTCTTGTTACATTTTCCTGTTCAAGTTATCTTCTTGCTCTCAAAGTTAATAATTTCCCATTTTCTCTTCTCCTCAAATCTCCACCTGTCTCTCTCTTCCCTGCTCAGCTCAATGTCACTCTCAGCTATTACACAGTTTCATGTTTCACTGAGAAAACAGAAAATAGAGCTACTCTGAGGAGGACTCAGAATCACACCCTCTCCCCCACCACCACCACACAGATCGTTTGTATCCGCTCTGCCTTCCCATCTGTTATAACAAGTGAGTCATCCGCCTCCCTGAAGCCTTGGCCTCTCCCCTGTGGCCTGAGTCCAAGTCCCTCCTTTCCAGCCAGGGGCGCTGCTCTTTTTCTCGCTCATGCATCATCAATCACCCCGGTGTTCCTTGTGACATTCCAGTTAGTGTACAAATGTGCCATGCTATCTCTCATCCTAAAATAGAACAAGACAACATAAAAACAACTTGCCGTATCTCGTTTCATCCTCCATTTTATTTCTTTTCTAGCCTGTAATAGTGCTGTGGATGAGATCCTGGATGTGTTGTTCCTATGTTCTCTCCTCCTTTACAAATGTATTAATTTATGTTCATCTACAAAATCCATTAAGATGACCATGTGACTCTATTCTGTGTTTACTGTGAAAATGATGTTTATAAATGTTTTTAAAGTCACCTTTCCATTCTATCCTATAAATTTACAAATACTTACTATGAAATGTTTCTATCTGTATTTATTACAGAGAAAGACCAAAGTTTTTCACACATAAACTGCCATTCATTTTTGGAATCAAAATTGTGCTAGATCAAAAACTAGGAGTTGAAAAGTATTTTGTCATATTCTTGTCTTTGGAACAGTTTGGTTATTGATACATGTTCCTTAAAACTGGTGGAACTTAATTGTAAAACAGTGTAGATTTTTAAAAATATATAGGTGGTTTTGGCAGTCATTTAAGTGTTTTGATATTTGAAACTCTGGTTTTTTATTGAGTTTTGGTAAGTTAAATTTTTCTACAAATTAATACATTTTGTATAAATTTACAAATACTGGCATAAAGTTTTTCATAATTTATTATATTTTAAGGCATTCTATATGTGTAATTCTGTAATCTTTTTATGCTTAATATGCATTTTTGTGCTTTTTTTTCCTTTGTCTCAACCAGAGTTTTCTCAAGTTCTTTTCATAAGCAGGTTTTTTATTTTTAATCTTTTTTGGGTACTTTTATTAAGTTTATTTTGTTATTTTCTGACTTTTTCTATTCTCATTAATTTTTCTTTTCTTTTTTTTTAAACTACTTTCTGGCTTCTTATAATACAACGTTTTCTTAATTCCAAATTGTAAAAAAAAAAAAAACATTACTTATTTTTTGATTCATGAGTTATTTAGAAGCATAGGAAGTGTATGCTTATGGTTTAAGTCTATAAATTTGTGGACATATAAAGCTATTATTTTCTGTTATTCTTACTATTGACGTTTAACTGAGCAGCATTTTGTTAAGAGGCCATGAATGGTGCCAAAGAGAAAAACATTGAGATATTTGCTAAAGAAGGTGAAGAAGACTATTCAAGGAAGGAAATACTGCAGTGGAATCTTGCAGGAAAGGAGGACTAGGCTAACGCCTGAATGCAGCAAGGACAAGGGAGGATTTATAGCCAAGTATTACGGTGGAGTCAATAAATGGGAAAAATACTGAGAGGAAAACATTGTAATAAGGAATTTTGGGGCTAAACTGATTTACAGGATTCTTCCTGAAGGCAGGCCAGGGTGGTAAGTTATTTTTTTTCTACAGCATTTGACAACCTTGCTTAAATTATCTGCCTCTATCCCTGTAATATAAGTCCCATGAAGATGGAAATTTTTTTCTGACATATAGTAGCTTCTGAATAAATAATGAAAGGTGAATTAGGAAACACATAATTCTATGTTAGATATTATTTTTCCAGTGTTTTTTTGTGCATTTATTCTTCCTTCCTCTTGGCTTCCATTATTTTTCTGTTCACAAGCTTTACTGTCAAACTTTGGGTCATAACTTCTTTTTTTCTGACTCACTTAAATGGTCTCTTTGTGCTTCTTCAGTGTTCACTACAGTGTGTCTTGGTGTTGGTATTTTTCATTTTTCATTTTCTTTCTTGGTAAATGTTGTGTCTCTGGCATCTATGAATTTTTGAAAAGTCAATTTTGGAATACTCTGTTATTACTTCTAATATTAACTTTCATTCTCTTGTTCTCTTCTGGACATTCAGTGGAAGGATGTTAGATCTTTTCATTTCTTTTCTCTTTAATACAACGTATTTTGTTTTTGTGGGCTACCTTCTGCATAATTCACTTCTACCTGTCTTCTAGTTACTGATTCTGTCTTCCCTTTGCTATTACATGTTTATCCTTCCATTAATTTTTAATATTAAAGTACTGTTTTCATTCATAATGTTTTATTAGTGATTTTTAAATTCTGCTGATCTCTCAGTTAATTCATTCAAGTGATAACAGCATTAGAGGTCTGTACCTCCAGGAACCAAATACCTCTCATTTTCCCAGCCTCTCAACGCTGCTGTCCGGGGTGTCAAATTTCCAAAATGTGATCTTTGGGAACACATCCAAACCAAAAAGTACTGCTTGCATGTTTTGTAGTTTTCCCTACAGCCTCTTAATTTTTTTCAATAAATAGGCTTTAACTGTAAACTTCAATAGCTAAAAATTTTGAAGACATCTAACCATACTGTTTTATTCTTGGGCATGATGTGTTTGGTGATTTTTATATTTAAAGTATAAATTTGTATTGATATGATTTTAATCAGGAGTAGGGCTGTGGGCCTATATCAGGCATATTTTTCTTCATAGACAGTTGAGGATTTCTTCTGCTTAGAGCCTGGGGTCTTATCAGTGTGAGACCAATTTAGTATTTTTGAGACATTTGGATTAATTTCAGAGTCTGATGTTCAGATCCCCTGCCTTGCAGCCCAAGGCTTAGTCTCAGTAGTGAAGATATTGGTGTTTATTTGCCTTCAACATACCCTGTTCCATCTGTCATTTCAAATTGTACAGCATTCCCTCCGTAGGATTCAGCTCTTGAGATTCTTTCTTTCTTTCTTTCTTTCTTTTTTTCTTTCTTTCTTTCTTTCTTTCTTTCTTTCTTTCTTTCCTCCTTTCTTTCTTCCTCCTTTTAGGTAGCTGTGGCAGAGATATTGAGGTATTTTTCTTAGTTCTTGCAAACCCAGCAGCTCTTTTATGCAGTATGTTTTATTCATGATCTACATGGTTTGTAGCAGAAGGACCCTTTCAGAAATTTTGGTTTCCCATTCTGAAGAAGCCATCATTCTGCCTTAAAGCCACTCCAATCAAGCTTTCCTCCTTATGATTTTATTTCATACAACTACACTTGTCAAGGTCATCAGTAACTTAACAATTGCTGAATCCAATGATCAGTCTTCATTTCCTTCCTTCTCATAGCATGATTTCTCTCTATCTTGTAAATAACAACTTGAGCATCCATAACATAACCTGTTGAGTAGCTGGAATTGAATTGCTTGATTTCCTGAGATGCATTGTTTGTATTAGAATACATAAGAAGATAGGTAAGTGGGTCAGAATGGAGGCCCATTCTGAGAGCTAATACTTCTAAGAAGTACTGTCACACACAGTTCAAGAGTACAAAAAAAAAAAAAAACCCTAAATACTATACTAACAGTTTGTTTAAAGGAATGCACATTACTGAAAATGCGCTACACTCATACACAATTTATTTCTTCCTTTGGTTGGCAATACAATCTATTAACAAATAAAATGCTACTCTTTTGACAATCTCTCCTTACAAGATGAACAACAAATTATGGACTCTCCAGTAGTACTGGTTCATTTTCAGAAACTTACTAAATTTGCCCACTTATCAGTATCATCTGGTATTGCAAACGATTTTAATAGGTTCAGTGCTTCTTGTATTACTGTGCTTTAGACCTCCATGATGCCCTACCAGACCCTCTGTACTTTGCATTCTATTACTTCATTAATAATGAATGAAACCATCCTATTGAAATTCTACAACTCCCACAAAGACAAACTCTTTCAGTAAATAATATATAAATAATAATAAGCCAAGTGCAGACACTAGAATTCAGGATGAAATTTTGTTTGCCCTGTAAATTCTTTAAGTTAGGATGAAGGCAGATATGGAGATTAGATTATCATTGG
Source organism: Ctenodactylus gundi (assembly GCA_004027205.1). Classification (NCBI taxonomy): domain Eukaryota; kingdom Metazoa; phylum Chordata; class Mammalia; order Rodentia; family Ctenodactylidae; genus Ctenodactylus; species Ctenodactylus gundi. The sequence goes on along the minus strand of PVKB01000003.1, from coordinate 2,278,888 downwards.
TTCATTATTTATACAAAGTGTGGAGAACGACATATATTTATGCCCCTGTTATTTCCTGTTGTAGTTAAGAAATTTTTTTACATTAGCTACCTTGTTTTTTTTTATATAAATGAAATCTGAGGTAGAATCAACCACCAAATTTGATTGTTTTCTAAATGGAATTTCAATCCTCAAGTAATGATATTATGTATTCCTGAAGACAATGAAGACACAAATGAAAATGTATTCCGGTTGATTCATTATCTCTCAGATGAAGCTTTTATTCTCTTTTTTATGAACCACAGTTGAATTCAAATGTCCAATGTAATGAAAAGCTTTTGGACTGTGTCACATCTGTGTGAATTGAGTTGGACAGGATACAAAATGGAAGCATAGATGTTGATTAAGATCATTTAGAGGAGAATTAAGCAATCTGAAATAGGCAGAGAATTTTATAATAGTGATATGTAGACAAGCTGCCTAAGATAGCTTATGAATAATATGGAAGGCAACCATCCTTCCTCTATCACTTAAATTCATCACACTGATGTTTAATATGAGCTGCCCCTCCTTTTCAACTCAAAAATCAACATCTGTATGCAAATATCTACCTGATTCTTAATGGTAAAAGTGACTAAGTTTAAAACTTAAAAACAAATTTACTGTTTTGCCACAATCAATACATTTTTTAAAGTCAAGAGATAAAATATACATGTATGAAAGAGGGGTGTAGTGTAGGGGAGGATGGAGGGTGAGCTGGGTAGGGGGAGGGACAAAAGGAGAGTGGGAAAGCCCTTGTCACCTTGACAAGATACAAATGTGCACAAAATGCCCAACCTCGTTGTAAACCTTGAATTTTGCACATATACATATCAATAAAATGTGGAGAAAAAAACCCCCAAAGTCAAGTTCAAATAGAATTTTGTAAACTAATGAGTTTCCATTTATACTTACTTCTGAGTTCCTTTAAGATTATGATGCAGAATAAAAATCAGGTGAGGAAATCAACATTTTTCTATTTGTAGAAAACAATAGGTAACCTAAAGCATGCCCGAATGCTATTTAAATTTAAAAGGCAATTTTTACTTTTGATTATAATTTTTCATTTGATATCCTTGAATTTGAGGTTAGGTTCAAATCTGATTGCAGGAGTTTTGTGAGCCTGCATGGACTTGTGGGCATGGTGGTGGTGGTGGTAGAAGAGTAGAAAGAAAATGTAAAAACTGATGTTTTATGGATCTCTCTGAAAAAGCACTGTATTATATTGCTAGTTATATTTTGTTAAGTCAGCAGTAAAGAATCCAATTATCCATCTTGGGTTAGATCTTGAGTTCTTATAAACCTATAAAAGAAAATCGTGAGTCTACTCCAGTGGAAATGAAGCACCTTCATCCAACATAGAGGAGTAAACTAGGCCTTTTGCCTTACCATATCCCTATCCTAGATCAAGGTGGACCCAATGTAGGGTCGCTTGAACACATAGGCTGGCACTCACAGACACCTCTGATTCTTTAATGAAAATATAGGCAGTGTTGTTAGATGTGGATGTAAGAGAAGAAAAAACTAAGGGGCAGAATTTTGAGAGCAATATTTTTCAATTTTCCTGGTAAACATCTTTGTGTGTGTGTGTGTGTGTGTGTGTGTGTTGGCGGGTAGGAAGGGGGAACAGAAGTGAAACTATTCAGTACAGTCATCCTTGTGGTTTTCCTCTAGCTGTAATCAGGGATTGTGATAGACACCTTGACAACCTTAGTAAATGAAAGGAGAATTCATTTCCTTTCCAAAGGCCAACTGTGGGGCTGGTAATGGGGAAAACTAATTCTACAAAAACTGAGTTTTTTTTTAATAAGAGCTCTAATTTCCATGTTGAAACCACACATATATAATTTCTCTCACATGTACATGTCAGCCAATTTATGTTAAATATTTCAGTTAGTTGATATAGATTTCAGTTAATTAAAACTCTACTTTCTTGTGTGGACAGTGTCCTAGAAGATGGGATGCTAGCAAGGGTAGGTGGAATTTATTTAAGTGTGTTGGAATTTAAGTATTTTGGATCAAATGCCGCAGTAGCAGAGTGGTTAGTACTAAAATCATCAAGCTGGACTTTAATAAAATGAGATGATAAAAAGAGTTATCAGGTCCCCTCAATAATCCTTCTACTGAGTCTTTTAGCGAGGGGTACTGGTTTAAGCATAGCCCTACGGAGCTGGCTCCCACCTACTTGAAGAACGCACAGAGACTGTAGTACAGTGCTGTGTGCAAGGATGTGTAAAGTGGAAACTCCTTACAGGAGTGGGTAGAATGTTATTAAAGAGGTAAAATTTATTATACTGAGATAAAGTTCCATCGGCAGAGAGAGAAAATAGGCATTCTAAACCACAGATGTGGGCAATGCAGAGTAAAAGGAGTGATCAAGATATACAGTATTTATTTTTAAAATTTGTTACAGTAAAATGTTTCCATGGTAATCATTATCCTTCAGAATGCAGCCACTAGCTTTTAATACACTTGTCCCAGTATTTTGGGCTCTTTTTCACACAGTTTTAGAAGTCCTCCTTTCTGTCTTTATGGTGCACAGTCAAAAATACGGTGAATTTTGCAGCTGCATGCTGTCCAATAAAAAGGAGGGCAATAGAAAATGTGACAGTGTGTCCTCATCACTTATTGGCCACATCTGGTGCTATGTGATTTCTGGCTCTGATTGTGGAAGGTAAACGTTTTAAATTGATCAAAGATATCAAGGCAGCCAGGACAGCACAACCAAAGACTCACAGGTGAGCCCTTCGGAAGCCACTTCAGAAAGTGACAAGAGGGGCTGGAGGAATAGCACAGGGGCTAAGGGCAAGACCAGGGCCCTGAGTGTGATTCCCCAGCACCACATAACCTGAGTGTGTGTGGTGCACATCTGTAATCACCGCACTGGGCAGGCTGAGGCAGGAGGATTGCCATGAGTTTGAGGCCTTTCTGGGGTACTTAGTGTGTCCAGGACCAGCCTGGACTACAGAGTGAGATCCTGTCTCAAAAAAAAAAAAAAAAAAGTGACATGAATAATGGAATATGCGTGTTTGAAGCAAGTGATGATATTTTGAGAGGGATTAATGACAGTGTGTCTTTCCTTATAATAAACATTTCCTGTGGTTTTTAGTTTTTTCAAGTTCTGGTTTTCCATTTGTATTCTAGAAATAAATAAAAAGAATAAACAGTATGTGGCCAGAGGCTGGTCGATGGGAGACATGAGGAGGGAGATTAGACAAAAGAGTAGGCCAGCCACAGAGTACTGTGAATATCATACCAAGAATTTTGTTACTTTATTGCCTAGCATGAGTCACTGAAGATTTCAGAGCATTTGTGTACCATGATGATAATTACTGGCAGTGGGAGTTTATTTCTGCAGGTGTTAAGTACTTGTGCAGGGGGAGACACAATGACTAAGACATTCCTACTGCCAGAGAACTCAGTCTATTATTATGAAAAAGAAAGAAGTAGAGGCAGAGCGATCAACCTGTAGACTCCACAATGGTTTCATTGAGAAATTTTTTTTAAAAATTAAATTAGGGCAATTGCAAGGGAAATGGAAAGTAGGAGGCAGAATCAGGACACATGAGAAATTGTCAGTATGTTTTGAAGCTGAGTGGAATAGGTAGGTAGGGGAGACAATATTTTACAACTGTGAGAAAGATGGACCTACTGCTACTTATTAAGGTATAAACACAGAATGAGGGAGGTGAGGAGGCCAGATTGAGTTCTGCTTTAAAGCTTGAAGTGGCAACATGGTGTCTCTGAGGAGAGAAGTACAAAGGGATTTTTGAAAGGCAGGTGTGAGAGATAGAAAAATGAGAATTACAACAATAAATTTAGAAGGTACTGACAGTGGAAGTATTGAAATCGTGTCCGTGGTTAAGATTCTTGTTGGAGTAACATGGAGTAAAAAGGGGAGAGGGCTAGAAAAAGATGCCAGTATGAATTTTGGAAGAATTGATGATATCAGTAAAAGAAGACTCAAGATTTTGTAAGAAAACTTAGGAGAGTGCTACTAATGAGTTCTGGTTGGCAACGTCAGACGCTGTGTGGAGGTCAACTAGAAGGAAGGGAAAGGAGAGCTTGTTGGATTTTTTAAATTAGAAAATTATCGGCTACCTCAGGAGACCATCTTTAGTAAAGGAGTGGGCTTGGCAGTTTCATTAGATGTGGCGGAGTGGGAGAGAACATGTGATTTGAGGCAATAGGGAAATCGAGTTTTTTTTTTTTTTACCCATTTAATCCATAAATATTTATTGAGCATTTGCTTCTCCTTTGAGAAGGGGAGGAGAGAGATGGAATAGTCATATAAAGGGGAAATCAGGGTCAAAGGAAGATTCTTTTTGATGAGAAGGATGAACCTCTAGCAGAGGGAGAAAGTGGGCTAAAAAATGAAAAAGAAATAGAGCCAAGTTTCTAACAGGTCAGAGGAATAAAATCCTAAACATAGATGGGAGGGTTTGCTTTGACCTGGAAGGATGTTGAAGTGCGGGAATGTGAAGTTGATCTGAGACTCCATTCCCCACCTTTCAGTTTTAATCCACACCTACTACTGGCTTTCTTTATGGTTATTATTTATGATAACATTTGTGAGATACAGTGATACTAGTGTTTTTCTTCAGGGTGGATCCACACATTGTTTTCAGGTACCCAGAGCTCCCTCAATAGCATTTAGACAGTATTGGGTTGTAATGCAAAGATTCCATCTGGTCATTTAAACTGATTTTACAAAATGAATCTGAATATCATTTTTAGCAGTACAGACAAACAAAAAAGTATCCCCTAAGCAGTAATTTGCTTATTAGGTAGCTCAGGATGGCTTTCCTCTGGAAATGACTCCTACTGGAGTCAGTCAGTGATTGTATGAGATAATAGTAGTGTCCACCTCTGAATGTAAAATGATATACATAACATTTTCAAGAGCTTAAGGAAGTACATTTTCCTTCACTGGAGCATGTGTTAGTCTTGTAGAGGAATCTAAACAGTGAAGACATTCCTTTGCTTTATGCTAAAGAGGTGACTGTCCCCTTGTGGTTGCTGAAAGTGTTTCCAGGGACCAGTGGAGAGGATCTCACTGTGGGTTTATGGTGAGGAATTTTCTACTCGGTTTTAATTGTCATCAGAAGGCTTTGACTATGTAGATGTTGTTTAATGGAGATTTGTTTTAGGAAGTTTCATCAGGCAGGAAAGGAATTTCTTAGAGGATTTACAGCAATCCTGGGGAGATGTGAGTTGAAAAGAAAACCTAACCTTGATTTAATGCAAATTGCTCACAAAAATGAATGAGGAGTGAAAGACAGGGAATCTTACTTTTGTTGTTGATGTGAAACTGGCTTGGCAGTCACATATACTAAGTGGGAACTGTCTACACACAGGCAAGAATAAAGTGAAGAATGCTTCGAAAGTTCTACATTGTGAAATCATTCCCCTTGCACACAAAAGAATGAAATTTAAAACAGAGATACTCCATTCTATTAGGAATAAGCGAGCTACACTTTGGAACATTTACTTGAATTACATGTTTTCATCTACAGGACTGACCTTCCTCCCCTTCTCTTCAGATTGTGGTTTTTATTGCTTAGTTTTTGCTACATCATCAAAATTCTTGTGTATTTCTCATTGGACATGAATTAATAATGCTTTACCTGCAACACAAAGAACTATTAAAGCGATAAAAAGACAATGAGTGTATTTCAGCTCTCCAATAAAAAACAAAAGCCCATCCTCCCCATCCCTCTAGACTATAAATGCTGAAAAAAATTCACAGGCTTTCTGCAGAGGGTCACGTTAAGGGTCTACTAAATAAATAAGCTAATTAAACCCCGACATTCTAAAGCAATTCTGAAAAGTTCTAATTAATTTTTAAACAACATTGAAATAATGATTTGGAACCTCACATTCTTTTAAAATATTGTAACCCAATCAATCCCACAACACAGTTAGCCACAGTAAGTGACTGATTTTTCTAATGGCTAGAAACACAGTTCATTGGTCTAGATAGAATCAGGATAGCCTGAAGGGGAAAAACTGACTGAGGCTTTATAGAAATGACCAGAATTTTTAGTAGTTTTATTGACTCACCCTAGTATTTGCTTTGTTTCTTCCTTGAGACATAGAAACTACTCAACTGTAATATAATTTTTTTTTATTTAAGAGACTGTTTACCAAACCTTGTAGGTTTGGTTCTTTTGACTAGAGAAAAAAAAATCAAATTCAGTGTAAAGGTTTGGATCTTCTTCACACAGGATTATCTGACCCTCTTCTTGCTTAATTGTATAATGAATAACAATAGCCACTTCTTAAATTACTGGTAAGGATTTATGTAATATATTTGGCAATGTTGCTTCTGCTGCTATAGCTTGTGTGAATTTTTGATGTTTGAATGGAATTGTGTGCCGAAGGTTACAGGAGAGGTGGTGCAGAACAGGAAGAGGGAATTGGATCCAATTGAAGCCTCAAGGCCCAAGTTCAGGGTCAGTGATCTTTCTGAAATGTGTAGCTGTCCTGGAGACAATCTTGCTTTGTCTGTGGCAGAGTTTCTCACCACTGTGAGATTTCCTGATGGGCTTGTGGAAAACACGAATCTGAGAGGCCTCATTTCCACCTGTTACATCGAATTTGAGATCTCATACCAATTTTTTTTTAAAAGGCTTATTGGATAAAGTGTAGGTTTGTAGACATGACAAAGGATAGCCTTCTCAGAAGTCTTATCTTTTATCTGTCACCATTTCCAGCCTTGAATAGTTATGTATTTCTTTCCACATCACAATGTCTCAGGATCGTCAGAATTCTTTGCTGTCTGAGTCTGTGCTGCTACAATAAAATAGGTAAATGATTCATGAGGAGTAGATATGTATTTTTCACAGGTCTGGAGTCTGGAAGTTCATCATCAAGGTGCCAGCATGTTTGGTGTCTGATGAAAGGCCAGTAAGCACTTTGTGTGTGTGTGTGTGTGTGTGTGTGTGTGTGTGTGTGTGAGACTGGAGATAGATCCCAGTGCCTTCACACTGAGCTACATCCCCACACCAGTTTCCAGTTTTAAATATTGTGATAGAGTCTTGCTACATTGCTAGATTATCCAGGCTGGGCTCAAACATGCAGTCATCTTTCTTCAGGTTCCCAGAGTGCCAGAAGTACTCATCAACTTGATTTGCTTGAGAGACACATCGGGTAAAAGTGAAGCACACTTTTAGTTGGGTTTGCGAGGATCCATGATGCGGGTGTGACCTTGCGTACTCTATCCAGTTCCTGATCACCTCTTCTCCTGCTCTTCCACTACTCTTGGTTTTCTAGACTCACTGACTTGAGAAGCTCTCCTCTCCTTTGACTTTCCATTGTGGGCTGAAGCCTGTGCAACTATGAGCCAAACTAAACCTTCCTTCCTTTAAGTTGTGGATGTCAACTATTTTTGTCTCAGAAATGGGAAAATTGACCATGATAGATTACAAGATGGCATCTTGTGGCTGCAGCTTCTGGTGGGGAAGAATGTGATGTCCTCCTATAATGGAAGGGACAGAAGGAGCAAAGAGGGACCAAAGTTTCTCCATCGGTCTTTTTGCAAGAACATGAACCTATTCCCAAGAGCAACACCTGTGTGGTATAGACACCACACAAATGTCCCCAGCTGTCCACACTTGTGTTAAGTTTCCACACGTGGATTTTGGAGGAAACATTAGAACCATAGCAGTGGTTTTACTCATCTGACAATTTCTATAGATTTCCTTATACCAGAGAATTGTGGGATAGCAAGACCCATGAAAGCATTGACTTTTGTCTATTTGCAGTTATATCCTTAGTGCCTGGAACAATAGGTGTTCATAAATATTCTTTGAATGGGTCAGAGCCCAAGAATTATCACTTTCTTCTGGGCATTATTTTAGCATGAAGGTAGTTTATGACAATCAGGATCCTGATCTACTTACCCTGGGAAGCCTCTTTCTTTTCTTTCTTTCTTTCTTTCCTTCTTCCTTCCTTCCTTCCTTCCTTCCTTCCTTCCTTCCTTCCTTCCTTCCTTTTGTTTTTCTTCCTTCCTTTCATGTCTGTCTTTTCAATATAGTCCTCTAACAAAACTCGCCTACTATATCCATTTCAGTATATCTGTAAATTATTGTATAATTTAGAATGTGGTGTGTACCCATTGAGTGCAGGTGCATAGTGAAAATATACACTGAAGCAGCTTTTGGTTAATGTTTCTTGTGTGCTTCTGATCCTAATACTAATAAAAATGTGGGTGTTCGTTTAAAACCTGTTTTCTTTCCTTTTCTTTCTTGAGATGGAATCTTGCTGTATTGCTAATATGGTCACGAGCTTGCGGGCTCAGGTGATTCTCCTGCCTTAATCACCCCAATATCTAGTACCACAGATCTGCCACTACACCTGGCTAGGAAGTCATCATTTTTATTTATTAGTTAGTTTGTTTGTTTGTTTGAGGCAGGGTCTCGCTGTGCCATGTAGACTGGTCCTGAACTCACTATGTAGCCCAGGCTGGCTTTGAACACACAGTAGTCCTCCTACTTCGACCTTCGAGTGTTAGGATTACAGGCATGTGCCACCACAGCCATCTTATGTGGTGTTGGGGAAGCAAAGCCAGGGCCTTGAGCTTCCTAGGCAAGTGCTTCAACCACTAAGCTATTCCTCCAGCCCCACAAAGTTGTAATTTTTAAAAATCAGAAATAGTAATTGCTGAGATTGACAGTGAATCCAATTGTTGCCAACCCCTGGATCCTTAATCATAATCCCTAAGGATGGGGCTCAGGCATACATCCTACTCAAAAGCCACTGAGAGCATTCTGGTATCCAAACAGGATCACATCATTGCTTATAGTGTACACAAAATAATGCCTTATTTATTGTCTGTTTAGCATACATCCTTTAAGCTCCTTGCTATTATGGAAAAAACAGAAAACTAAAAAATCTTACTTCTGGTACTAAAGAACTTTATGTTCCAATGCCAGTTATTTAATGCCTGCTTGTTATGTTTTAAGATGTTAGATAGACGATATCTCAGATTCTTGGCAGCTCTGCTCTTCCATACAGTTGTGATTCTAAGAAAAGTAAAACCAGGCACTGGAATGGTAGAGTTGCGCAGGTGGCATACATATCCTGTGGCAGCTGTCATTTATTTTTTTCTAAATAAATCTTTCTAAATTGGTGTGTGCTCTGGGAGTGCCTGTCAGGTTTAGTTTATTATGCTAAATAGTATCCTCTTGGATGAAGCTAATTTAGCTCTCAAAGTCACAGGGATTAACAACTTTCACAATGAGGACATCTGATCATATCACAGTTTGCACTCTAGTGCTTAATTTGGGTTGTGCTAAATTCTTTGATACAAAGATTAGTATGATATAGTCCTTGTCCTTGAGTTGCTGACAGGGATAACAGAAGAACAAATAGGAAGAATATAAGCCATGCCCTTAATAGAAAACTGAGAACTTAAAATTTTGTAGTTCTTACCTGAAGTCACTTTATTTTCAGAATTTTCTTTCAACTATAGCCAGACCTTTCTCTAACTTAGGGTATGAAGGATAGAGAATTTGTATCAACTGTATTTTCCAGGGAAGACTAGATATTAGGGAAGTGGCCATGACTGGAGTCAGATTTTAGAATTGATAAAATGAATTAAACATGATTTTCATTGCTTCTGACAGTTACAAATCATGACACATGGAACAAAGGCGTCTATGAAGTGTTTAGGATAGAAGGTTAGAAATAATGACTATCTAATTAGGCATTAACAGTACATATAAGTAACAGAAAACAGTCCAAGTTTACTAGACACATTGAAAATGACCCTAACTTACTTGTCTAATCTGGGCTCAACTCAAGTTTAATCTCCAGTTTTCTGGGCAGAGCTGTGAGGTTGAATAGAAGAGCTAAAATCTAGCAATTAGATTTCAGGGGAGTAACTAATACGTTATGTTGGCATTTCAAATGGAATTTTAAAAAGCCTGGAGATTTGCCCTTTCTCATTTGGAAAATCTTGCATGACTGATGTTTGTAGGTAGCACTGGTGGGTTTAGATACCCTTCCAGCAAATCCCCATTAGAGTAGACAGTGCGATGGTGAAAATGATGGTGCCCCATTTATGGAGTGTGTACTGTATGCTAGGCACTGATGCATTTAATTTTTATGATAATCTCTATTGGCATAATTTTGTGAAGATGAATCCTAAGGTACAAAGACATTAATATATATATATATATATATATATATATATATATATATATATATATAAAGACATTAAAATATAAAATTGAATAGCTATTAATTTGTTATAGTTTAGATCTGAAATGTTCCCCAAGAGTCTCATGCATTCAGAGGTGAGAATTCTGGAAGGTGACTGAACCATTGAGGCATGGCGGCTTAATTCACATTCATAGGTGAGTTCATAGCCGACATTCTGGTAGGAGGTGGAACTCTGTCAGAACCTGAGGTGCGACTCACAGTGGGGGCACGGTCTGGAAGAATGTTTCCCTGACCTCAGCTCTTCGCTCTCTGCTTCCTGGCTGCTATGGTGAGCTGCTTTTTTCCAATGCCACTCTACCTGAGTTTGGCCAACCACAAACTGAATCCACTAAAACATGAGCCAAAATAAATCTTGTCTTCTTTAAATTATGGGTATTGAGTAGTTTGTTCTAGCAGCAAGAAAGTGACTGTACTGTGGTATAGCTATACATCAAGCTCATAAGTTAGTGAGAACACTTTTGAGGGTAAATAGAAGGGGTAGATCTAAACCTACTTAATGGAAGGGAAGCAGATCTCTCTAATGTAAACTGTTGATGGAAATGAGATTTGACTTCTGTAAGGGATGGACTTTCCAACCCCTCCAGCCCTGATTTCTTGTGTGTATGTTTCTGCTCTGCTGTCTCTTTCTCTTAGACTTTTCTTGGAGCCTTGCCTTAGAACTTTCAAAGTAAATAGCAGAGAATAGTGAATAAAGCTTGATAAAGACATGATGTTGCAATCACTCACCAAGTGACCTTGAGCAGGCCCCTGAGGTAGTACTCATAGAACTCGCTGTAATTGATTGATTTTCTTTGATATAATGTGAATGTAAATGCTAGAGATCATATAGCTATATTTCTATAATTCCATAATTAAGCAGCCTCCATGATCCCCACACACAATTCTTCTGTGATTTATATATTGAAAGGCCCTACATATTTATCTCCAAGGATAGATAACATGCTGTCTTGATTCTTCCTGGACAGGGATTGGATAAGTACATTCACTTGAATGTCTAGACTTAAAGATTGATGTGTAACTTGTGCCAGAATTCATGTCCTACTTTAAAGGGGAAATTTGAGTGTGAGGCTTTTCAAAGAATTTTGAGGATAAAATTTTGGTTATCAAAGGAAAGACTGAAACAAAGCAGACATTTGTGGGCATCATCGACTAGCCAGGGTTTTTCAAATTATCCTTTACTCATTTATGAGTGTTCGCTTGAGAAAATTATTTAATTGAAGGATCTAGGTTCTTGCTTTTCTTTCAGCATTAGTCAGGGCTGCCTAAATTATGTGGGGGTAACAGGCTTTCCCCCAAGTGTCAGGACCCTAAACCAATACTCTATTTCTTGTTCATGTAGCGTAGCTATTGCAGGGCAGCGTAGGGACCCTAATGACTTTAATCACTGCTGTTCAACTATATCCACTGTGTCAAACATTCCTCATCACTGTGCTAGAAGGAGAACACCTGGAATATCTCACTTTGCTCATTTAATCATCTGTCCTCTAATTTATGTGATGGAACTCATTGGCCAGAGAAATAAGCATGGCCACACCTAACTCCAAGGGATGTAGGGGCACCACGTGCTACTGGAAAAGAGAATTTTGCTTGACAAATGGAGCACATGTGATTGTCATGCATTCCAATAGGTTTCCTGAGTACACATATTTCTATAACATGGTAAAAACAGACAATTCAATGGTTTTTACTAAGGGCCTGGTAGTGCTTCAGTCATTTTATGTGTTTCACATTTAATTTAACCCTCTTGACAATGCTTTTATTCTTCCCATTTTCAAGATAAGAAAATTGAGGCACAAATAATGTAACTTGATCTATGTGAAGCCCATATTCTTAACGGCTGGGCCGTGTTACTATATCTGGTTTATTCATAGATAATGTGACCTCCTTGAGTCGTGGTTAATTAATGTCATATTTGCTAGAGAACTTTTGAATTTATAGGTATATTAGAGGTACAAAATATACTTGTTGGTAGTATTTCATAAGCTTGCGAAAGTAGAAGCAGCCTAATCCTGAAAGCTTTTATTATAGAAGTCATTTTCTTTTCTATTTTGATGTACTTGGGAACTTCAATGCATGGCTAGTATTCTATGGCAAGCTCTAATTTAGATTAATTTGTTAAGGAGAAATAAATGATAGCTTGTTTATAGAGATCAACATGCAATCTGACTTTAAAACATGTTTTCCTAGAAATTAATGAAGGCAGCGTGGAAAGCTGTTAACTTTTAATGATGAGAAATAATGAGGATGCAGACTTAGCTGAGGGCATCTTGCAGTGCCATCAAAGTGTTGCCCAAACGACTTTGCGAGCTGGGGACATCAGTGGAGGGGAGACGGGGCAGTAGTGTGTTCTGACTCCAACAGGCTCTGGCAGCTATGGATTTTTTGACTGGAGTCTGCATGTCTGACAGAGCTGCTGCCAATGCCAGAGAACAGATCCTGGAAGACACGAGGACTATTGTGAGCTGGACTGCTGTGTAGATGGTGCAGCTTATCCTGCTGGCATTGGTGCTGCTGTGCAGCTGGGTGTTATGTTTCGCTTCTGATATCAGTGTCACCAGAATGGGTTCTCCTCTGTCCCTGATTCTTCGTGATGACATTTCACATTCACAGTCAGGAGTGGCTTCAGCTGTTTGTCCAGACCTACGTCAAGTCCCCATGCTCTACGAGAAGCTGGGAAGCTGAGACACCTCTTGGCTTTATAGTGGGAGGCTCTTCCCACCTCAAATATGAGAAATTTTCCAGATATAAGAAGGGAATTAAAATGATGCATCCAACAGAAAAATGGCAAATGTCCAGTGTAACTGGATAGATGTGATTTTCTGCAGTATCATTTTGGATCATGAATCAGCACAATATATTCTTTTTGCCTTTCCTGTTTTATTTATTATTTGCTCATTGTCTTTATTTTATTTTTCGTTCACTCAGATTTATATGTAAATGGCTCTTAATTTGCTCATTTATTTACTTTAAGTATTGTTTTTCTATAACATGGGAAACCTTATTTAACATACAGAAGATGAAAACAAACAACAACAAAAAAAACCTAAAAACTCAGTTGCTCAGGTTGTGTGGGGAGGAGTAAGGCAGTGGTTTGCGCACTCAATGGTGGAGAGGTCTTTCGGAGAAGCAGACAAGGAAGGCTTCAGGGAGCAAGGAGCATCTGAGATGGACGTGAGAAACACAGAGCGGGAAAGCAAACATTTCACATGACACAGAAGAGGGGACAGGAGTGTGTGCAGTTGTATCTAGCAAACAGCCAACTGCAGAGACATGGTAGGAAACTTCCATGAGGCCAGGATCATGAGCAGGTGTTCTTGAATTATTGAATGTTTGGTTGTTTTGAATAGAGGAAGTGGTAGGTAAAATTAGCAGTAATACATAGAATGGATAGAAAGAAAAACCAAACAAGTCAGAGAAGAGGTTTCATACTCGAAGACATCTGCTTCTCTCTACGTCTATAATCTGTTTATAAATAAAAGAGAGGAGGCTTTGAATTTGATCATCACAGTGACAATAGTGTTCCTAATAAATCACCAACTATAGTAAGCCAGTGTAGGAACACCTTTCTTGAACATCATGTCAGGATTCTCCATTATCTTTGTGGACAGTGATGGTGTCTCTTCTTATCCTGGCTTGCCTGTTAAAAAGAAATAGCCCTATTAGTTCTGAATTAAGATATTTTTTCCCTCTCAAATAATAACAGTGAATATCATGCACTGACTGTCTACACCGTGTACCAAGCAGGCTGCAGGCCACATTTCCCATCCTCCCCACACCTGAAGAGAGCAAAAGTGCTGGTATCTTTGTACGTCTGAGGATGCTGAGGGTTAGAGGAGTAGGGAAAGCTGACATTGACACATCAGCGTTTTCATCCATAGCCTGTGACTTTTTTCTACTCTTTATGTTGCCTTTCAATTAACTAAAAAAAGGAAGATAACGTAAAAATGTAATAAATGCCATAAAAGTCAAGTAAGCATGAACATTGAAGCCTTTCAGAACCAGATTTTTCCAGGGTAAATTAACTAAACCCTGCTACCAGCCGCTGAAGTGTACAGAACCCACCTCATCCCCTTGTCCTCATGGTAGATCGTCAGACTGACAATCCTTTTCTGTTCATCTTTGAGCTGCCGCCCTTCCTGCTGAGGAGCAGCCTGGAGAGACCTGAGTGCGTTTGAGATCCCTGAGTTCATCACACTTGTAGGCTGACTGTACGGAGTCTAGGATGCTCTTGACTTAGAGCCAGCAAAACTTCTCAGATGTCTTCCTTTCTTGTGAATGGGAAATGGTCATTCTCCTAGAAACTGATACAATCAAATGGAAATAAAAGCTTAAGAAAAATCCCCTGAGGGGGAAACAAAAGGGACACAGAAAGGGAGCAAAGGAGGATTGCAGAGCTGCTCGTCTAAGAATGCTGGCAGACAGACCCATCTTGGAGCAGCCTCTAGCTGGTATATTCTATCCAAGATGGTGCAGTGTTGCTCTCCCGGCATGGCTACTGGACCCTTAGTTCTGAAGCTGAGAAGGGCCAATAAATAACATGGCGCCCTCTCGGGCAGGCTGACCTGCTGTCAACCTAGAAACCCAGACCCCTGCACTGGTGTTGCTGGAGAAATCTGTGTGAAGGCTTGGGCTACCTGTGATGTCTGTTCTCTGGTAGAATGGGTAGGACAAACTTTGTTGGCAAGTTTCTTAATTCAGTTGTCCTGTCTGTTTGACAGCTTTTTGGGTTCTGGAGAAGATAATTGTGCAGACTCTCTTCCACTAGGCCTCGGTCCCTTGACTGCTGACAGCATTCCTTTAAATGCTGTGCTTCTGCAGGTTTACAGACGTCAAGACTCCACAGCTTTATTGACCATCTGCCACTTCCACACTATTAATTTTGTGTCCCCGCAATCTTTCTCTCCAATTTTAATTGTTTTAGGTTACAGAGTTCCTCACTATTCATGTCTTTTATTACCCAACCAATCAATTGACGATGAAATAGTTAATTAAGTTCCTAATGTTCCTGGCACAGTGTGAGGCACTTGTAGGGAGTGGTCAGAGGCCATGGCTGTGTTCTCCCCAACGCTGGGCTGGGCTTGGACAATGTTTTTCATCTTTTGGCTGTGTCTCGTTTGTCACCTTCTACTTGTTCAGTACATTAAATCCACCATATAGTCTCAATTTGGGGACAAGTTTTACCTAAAGAGGTACAAGGAACAAAAATAAAATCCTAACAACCTGGAGGGAAAGTGAAATAGTATTTTTTATTTTTTAAAACTGAGTTCAGTGGAATAATGTTATTGTTTTAAGTGCTTCCACCCACCAAAGTTTCCTGTTGTTGGGAATATGCATTTAGTATTTTTTGAGTTTTATGTGCTTTTCAAATGAATTGCATGTATTTTTGTTGTCTGCTGAGTTGGAAGACACAGTGAATTCACAAAATTCTTCATGTATGTTCTTTACAAGAAATAAAAAGCAACAGTGAGATGCTGTACCTTAAAAATCATATCCCCTGCAATTTTACTATGGATTGCATTATTTGAAACAAAAACTTTCTTGCCATTTTAATATTTCATCTTTCATCTTCTTAAATGTTCAAATCCATGGCAAACCTCACAAAACTAGAAATCTTTTTGACTTGCTATTTTATTGGATCATTGTTATTACATGGGACTTTACTACTAGAAAGCCTGATCAGACGTCAAATACTTAACACTACTTAAGGGAAAACTTCAAAACTATGACACGGAGTGTGAGAGAGCTCTTTGCCAACTTATTAACTTGCAGCTGTCATCTGTGACTTGTCTGTCTTGTGTGTTCAGAACTATATAACAATCTTGAGATGATTATATAGTAAAGCCTCTATAGGTAGAGTGACAAAATAGTTACTCAGAATATTCAGGCAATGAGAACTATAATTCTTCTGTAGCCTGGGAGATTGTCCTAAGTTTTTGGAGGGCATAGTTGCTTTCAGAGGTGAAACAAGAGTGACAAATACGAAGTTTAAATTCTCCAGGGACTCATGGGCTTCCAGTTAAACAACACCTTTTCCAACCACTTGGCGATATCTTTGCTGCTTATATCCTGAGCAGCAAACCATAGGAAACTAATGGTGTTATAAATGGAAAACAGCAGTTCATTAGGATTGGTTAATAGATCGTTGGCAAAATTTCAGCTTAATGGGTATGCGAGTGTATCAGTGTGTACTCAGCAAAACCTGTCTCAAGCTTTCTAATGGTGTCACTCAGCACTACAAATTTACTTTGACAGCTAGTAAACAGAGAAGTGTGTCCTGGGAGCAGGGAGTAGAGAGCTAGCAGCAGTTTCCAAGTGAGTCAAGGCAAACAGAGCCTGGCACATATTAACAAAGTGAATAGCTAACATTTCTGTTTCTTTAGCCTCTAAGAGGAAGATTGTAGAACAGAAAGCTACGGTGCCAAAGTTTCATTTATTAAAATCCTTAATTTATCGACCTTTGTTAGGAAAGATTAATAAAAAATACTGTTTCAGGGAAAGCAACCAAGGGCTAAGCAATCATTCAAAGACACTAGCTTTCTTGTTGTATGTTGGATCAATATTTCTGTTGGCTACAGCTGAGTTGGTAGAAGATTCATATAACAAGCAGACAACCATCTAATTTAATTCCAGCAGCCATAGCAAACTGCGAGAGGAAATGTTTATATTTTATTGTTTGCTGAGGAAGCTTGACCTTACTAAACAGATTGCTAAGCATTGCTTTACAGTGTGTAGGTGAGATTGCTATGTGTGGCACAAATGGCCATAGGTGGTCATTCCATAGAGAGTTCTGGGCTTTCTGTTCATTTCTTAGGCAGCCAGAACATTACAGCCTATCCTAGAGAACACTTGCTTCCAATCCTTGCAGAAAATCTATTAAAGAGAAGACTTGGGATTTAACGTCAATGAATGGAAGTAGCTTAGGCTAGAAGGATTTTTGCAGGGAAAATGCAAGGAAGTCTTTATTCCTTTGGTTTCTGTTAGTTTTTATTTCACCCACAAAGGCAGGCTAAATGGAGAAGGGCTGGTTTCTTATAAGTCTGAGTCTGTAGTTGAATACAGATGTAAGTAGTGGCAAGAACTGTAGACCGACAGTCAGACTCTCAGCTCAAGCTCCACTTTGGCCATTGAGTCGTGCTTCGTGGAGAAAGTCAGATAAGCTTTACTCAATTTCTTTGCCTATGAATGGCAGAAATGTGGCCTCCATCATGTACTCTGGTTATCGCCAACTGCCAGATATTCTCAAAGCATCTTAACGTGTCAGACTTGCTCAGTATTCAGAGCCCAATTTCTGTTAGTAACATGAACAGTTTCTAGTCAGAGCAAATTGCATTATTACTGTTTTGTATGGCATTAGTTGGTTTGAGATACTATTTGCCTAAACTAAATAAATTAAAATGTATTCCCTAAAGTTTCATTGATACGAGTGTTTGAGGTGAAACACAGCAAGCATGTCATGAAGCAGCTATTTTCACAGTGGTTCACTGAAGACTTTCTCAATGTCATGAGAGTCTTTTGTGACCTTGATAAAATCGCAGCCTTGGGAAGATTCAGATGTCGTCCATGACCAAGTAATGGTGAATCATGTCTGCTGGAACTGTTGGCCGCTCTCACCTGGACTCACCAATTCACATCAGTTTTCATTCTAAATGGACATTTGTTTTTCTACATATTTCATACCAATTTTTCCTCACACGACTGAGTAAAAAGTTAAGCCTATTTTTTAGAGCACATATAACAGACACACACACACACCGAATTCACTTTCATAACAAATACAAGTTCCATGACAATCCTTGGTATATATTCCACAGTTCGAGCCATTTTTCAAAGTTCTTAATTTCTGAAGCAAATAACAATATTCATCTTAAGTAGGTCTCTGATGAATAAAAATTTTACCTTTGTATCCCACAAACTTTTATGAAGTGTAAACAAAATTTGCCTACGAAAGCTTAATCCCACCTACATGTTTTTATTGTCTTTGCTACATGTTGATCCCCCAAGCAGTGTAATAATGAGTTAATGACAGACATGAAATGAGTAGCCAGCAGTCGGCTCTTCGAGAGCCATATGCAAAATAGTGATCTTAATGAAGGAAGATGAAAGCTTTAGTAAATTCCTCACACCACTATGGCGCCATTGAGTACAGTTCTGAAACACTGTCTCTGTGCATTCAGCAAAATGAACCACGGCTTACCACAGTGCAGTGGGTCGTTGGTAAGCCCTTTCTGTTGGAATAAAAATTAAAATGAGAAGATTAATGCTGCTGTCATTCACTCGTGTTTGTGCGCATATGGCTTATAGCCTATAGACTAGTCCGTATCCTTCTCTACCTGGAAAAAGAGAAAACCCTTTTCTTTGTTTGTTTGTTTGTTTCTTTCTTTCTTTCTTTCTTTTGTTTCTTTCTTTTTCTTTCTTTCTTCCTTATTTTTTTCTTCTCAGATTCACATCCTCAGATCAAATAGGTCATCTTGAAGACGGGATTAATTTCACTTAACAACTGTGAGGTCTCTAGTCCCAGGTGACTATAGATTTCACATTCTATCTACCTGTGCTAATTAACACAATACAAAGCAATAGTTACATTTTATACTAACTGTGTATGGTTACCATTTTCAAGCAGTTGTGTTTTGAAAGGGAAATATTTGAAATGGACTGTACTGTATTTGGAAATAGTCATGTGAGAAAAAAAACAGTAAAGTTAGATTAAATGGCAAATAGCTTATTTTTCACTCATCTAAACATTTGCTATGCTCATTTCTGTTCATTTCTTTGCAACTTGTGCACATACTCTGTGACGTTATCAAGTATGGTTTATAGCATGGAGGCATCAGGGAAGAAACTTTTAAGATCTCAGGATTTTGAGAGCTAAGGGCCAACTATGGGTCATTAGCTCTTTCACCTGATAGAGAGAGAAGATAGCAAAGTACCAGAAAAGAAGTTTTCTATCTTTGGTAGGCAAAACTCCTTCATAAGTCAGTCTCTACAATTACTGAGAAAAAGTTGTTTTTTTTTTTTAAAAAGCATGTGTTGAATGTATCAACAAAAATGTTTCTGTCATTGAATGAACACAACTGTACAGGCCACAATATCCTTAAAATTTCCTGGCTGTACTGAAAGTACTACTCAAACCCTAATAAAGAGAGAACTTTGTACTGAAAAAATCACTTGTTAGGCAAAAAGAAGACGATGAGAGTGGAGGGAGGGAAGTAAGTGGAGATAGTGGGAAGATTTGTATTACATGTATTTATGAAAATACCACACTGAAACCCAATATTTTATGAAGTTAATAGGTCATAATAAAGTACATTTAAAATAAATAGATTTCAATTTCAGTGTGTATCAATAGTCACAATCACTAATTTTTCCTCTATCTGGAAAAAAGAAAAAGAGATAAATTAGATAAACATAGGATTTGTGTTTTATGAATAGCAAGTAGTTGCATCTTGCTTTTTAAAAATTTACATAAATTGACGAGTTCTGCTTTTTAATTGAGGTGTCTGGCTAATTTTCTTTCAATGTAATCATCACTGGAGTTGAATTTAATAAACAGATTCTTGCTGTTTATATTTTATTGTGGTATTCGTTCTATGTTCCCTTTCCTCTTTTTTATTTTTTGAGTCAGTCCTATTTTATTCCATTTTATCTCCACCAACGACTTCCTAGCTATACTGTCTTTTGCTTTTTGGTGGTTGTTTTAGTTCATTTAGGATGTTGTAACAAAACATTAAGACTAGATGGTTTATAAATAAATTTATTTTTCATTGCTCCAGAGGTAAGGAATTCTAAGACCAAGGCTCCACCAGACCCCACGTCCAATCTGGTTCCTTACCATAGGCCATATCTCCCTGCCATATCTTCCCATGGTGGGAAGTGGGAGGGATCTCTCTGGGGTCTTTTTTCCCTCCATTTTATTGATGTTGGGGTCTCAGGGCTAGGGAGCCTCAGCATCGCTGACCTTGGCGGAGTTCCTTCCCACAAAAAGTGTTAAGCCAGGTATTACTGCTTGTAATTTGAGCCAAGTGTTGTTTTGCTTAAATACCCGAGATACTCCTTATCTCATCCTCCTTCCTCTACTCATTTCCTCCCCCTGGGCGATCCCCACCCCCACTGGTTGAGGCCTTGCTGATTGGCCCAAGATAGCGTCCTAGGTCTATTTAAGCCCCTATACTTCCTAAATAAAGTGAGACGGCTTTCACTGAAACGATGCCCAGAGTGTGTTACTCTGTCATCCAACCCCTCCTCAGCTATTCCAGGGGTCCCCGTGGGACGGAGACCCCCCCTACACATATAAGTGCAAAATTTGAAGTTTACAGTGATCTTGAGCATTTTGTGCACCATACATATCTTGGCAAGTTTACAGGACCTTTCCCTCTCTCCTTTTGGCTCTCCTCCTACCCACCTTTGGAGTCTTCATGAGGATACTAATCTCATTAATTAATGTTCTGTCCTCATGACTTCATTAACTTAGTAAAGGCTCCATCTCCTGATTCTGTCACCTTGAAAATGAGTTCTATGTACAAAATTCAAGGGAATGGAAACATTCGGAACTTAGCAATGACTACCTAAGGGTCCAGGTAAACACCTCCTTAATTTACCATAGCCTACTACCAAATATTATACAGTTCTGCGTGTAGTTTAAGTCTCTTATGACAGCATATTTCCGTAATCTTCCTTTTGTCCTTGGTCTGATTATTGTCACACATGGTATTTATTCAAAAACACACTCTTATTTTTACTTTATCATTTAGAGAGGTGAATAGTGAGAAAATTATTTTCTAACAATTATCTATGTATTTACCATTTCTGTTGTTTTTCATTCCTTTCTATAAATCCGTCTTTCTATTTGGTATTATTCTGCTTCTGCTGCCTGGAGAACTTCCTTTAATATTAGCATACAGGGGGCTGGAGGAATGGTCCAGTGGTAAAACTAATTGCCTTGCAAGTGCAAGGCCCTGAGTTGATTCCCCAGCACCACATAAAGCTGGGTATGGTGGTGCACACCTGTGATCCCAGCACTCTGGGGGCTGAGGCAGGAGAATGGCTGTGAGTCGGAGGCCAGCCTGGGCTCCATAGTGAGTTCAGGATCAGAGTAAGTGAGTTCTGGACTACAGAGTAAGACTCTCTCTCTCTCTCTCTCTCTCCCTCTCCCCCCTTTCTCTCTCCCTCTCTCTCCTCTCTCTCTCTCCCTCTCTCTCTCTCTCTCTCCCTCTCTCTCTCTCTCTCTCTCTCTCTCTCTCTCTCTCTCTCTCTATATATATATATATATATATATATATCTATCTTCTGGCAATTAATCTGCCATCCTCTCTTGGTATGAAAATGTCCTTATTTTACCTTTATTTTTGAAAGATTTTGTCCCCTGTACATGGATTCTCATGTCAACAATGCTTTTATTTCTCCCTTCAGCGCTATATGGATGCCATTGCTTGTTTCAGATCTCCAAAGAGGTCTGTCATTTATTTTTATCTGTCTTCCTCTGTGCAAATGTGTCTTTCTCTGGCTGCTTTTGGAATTTTATTTTCTACTTTACTGTTTTCATCAATTTGATTATAATGGCTCCCAGGGTGAGTTTTCTTTTTCATGTTTTTTTTTTTTCTGTGCTTGGTGGTTAAGATTCTTGAGTTTGTAGGTTTATAGTTTTTTCAAATTTGGGAAAAAATTGGAAAATATATTTATATGTTCATTTTATTTTTAATTCAAATTAAATTGATTAGTTTAGCTGACATGTGAAAACATACAAGTTATATAACTTTATGTGGATTTTTGACACATGCATACCTTGTATAGTATTTGAATTAGATTAAATATGTCTTCCTGTTTCTAGTTCCTCAACTTTTGAGACCCTAATTATGTATGTATTGGAACATTTGGCATTGTGATATTCTTGACATTTTGTCCACAGATTTTTGTTGCATCTCCCCTGTTTCAAACTGTGGCCTGGACATTGCTCTAGACTGTGTAATCTGGGACAATTAGAAAACTTAAATCTGACTTTTTCCTTGCTCTTAGAGATTATGGTCCTATGCTGTTTTCCCTTCTAATTGTACCTTTTATACCCTTCTATGCATCTCAACCCTGAATTGATAGTACCTGACCTTTTCTTTATGGCCCTCTACACACTATAATTCAATAACTCCATAATTAATTGGTAATGTTCTTCTTTTAAGCTTGCAAAGACAGGGTCTGTGTCCATCTTATTTTTTGTTAATTCTGGTGCTTAACACTGTGCTTTGAATAAAGAAAATGTTCCATAAATTTTTTTTTAGATCAAAACATCCTTTGTAAAATTTGCTGGCACATGTCTGCCTTTATAAACCAAAGGAGACATTTTTTAAAAGTCCCAACCTGGTATAACAAGGTCAAACCTGACTTTGACTAAGTCATGATCAACAGGGGAATGGAAAGGAACAAAATAATTAAACAAAGAATTGACATGTTGAGCAATAGACAGTTTTGGCAACCCTCTAAGTTTAAGTTAAAAGCCAAGAGGGCAAGAGAGTAATGGGGTAAAAATCTACTCCACAAGAGAAAAAGCAGATATAAAAAAGAAAGAAAGTGCCCATCTGATTTCTGGGACCATTGTCCACATTTAAGATGGATAGTAGTAAAGAGACACCAAGATACGAGGGAAGAAGAGCTACCCTGGCTCCGTACAGTGCAGTGCTAAGGAAAATAAAGCTCTCAGGGTGTAGAGGGTGCCCTGAACTTTTGTTTTTAACCTTTAACTGAGATTTCTTTGTATATTGCAACTAAGCATTGTCAGTTCTCAAGGATTCTTTAAAAATTTGCCACTAGACCTGAGTAACATTAGCTGAAAATCCTGAATAGAATGAAATTTGTGGGTAAGAAGTCAGAAACTATGCCAGACACTAAGTTTAGCAATGTCTATACTAGGGAGAAAAAAAATGTAAGCCTAAAATTTTTATGATATAATTACTCAAAAATATTTATTAAATGCTTCATGTATACTAGATCCTCATGATCCATTGATATTCTAGACAGGCATGAATACATACGTGAACTCCCACAAAGCAGAAAATGTTGATGTCAAACATTATAAATATTATAACAATCTGAGTTAACAAAGTAATTTTAATATCAGGATCCTAAAAAAAAAAAAAGAAATTATCTTGGGCTTAGCCTATGATCTGCCCACTTATTATTGATGTATCTTAGCCCATTTTCTATCACTATAATACAATATTTGAGACTGGTTAGCTTACAAAGGATTGAGGCTTATTTTGGTTTATCATTCATGAGAAGGCTGAGATTGGGAGGATGTATCTGTCGCAGGCTTCTTAGTACTTAGACTCATGGTGAAAGGAGAAAGACAAGCCATCAAAAGAGGCAAAGCATTAGGAGCAGCCTGCTTTATAAAAAACCACTTTTGTGGTAACTCAGTCTTTGATAATTAGAACTTATAAAAGAAAGGTATGTGTTAGTTATCTTTCTGTTACTGTAACAAATAACCTAAGAGAAACAGCATGCGATGAGAAAAAGGTTATTTGGGCTCATCGTTTTGAATGTTTCATTTCATGACCAATTGGCCTTTTTGCTTTGGGCCTATGAAGGTGTACCATGGCAGGAGTATGTGATGGTGCAAACTATTTACCTCACATTTGGAAGAGAGAGAAAGAGATGATGGGCCCACAGTCGCCTTTGCAAGAATGCTCTCAATGACCTAAACCCACTCACTATGCCTGGCCTTTTAAAATTTCCACCATATCCCAATAGTGCCTCACTGCGGGGGGAAAAAAAGCTTTTCCCAGTAGCCCATGGGGGATAGTCTAGATCGCAGGTGTAGTAGCATTTATCATTTGTAAGGACTCTGTTTGCATGAGCCTAACACTTGTCCAGCAGGCTCAACTTCCAACACCGCCACAATGGGGAGCAAGCCTCAGCATTAGTTTTGGTAGGAGTGAAACCTATTAAAACCATAGCAGAATATGACTTGTGACTTGTGTGAGAGGGAGATCAGAGAATAACAATCTCTAAAATATTCATGCTTAAGAATTTCTCAATTACCTGAATTGTTAATGTGGTTGTTGATACCAGAGAAAAAACTTGGGCAAGTTGCTTTCTCTTCATTGGTGTTCCTGATAAAGGCCTCCACTTTAAGGATAGGAAATACATTTCCTCCCAAGTGCCAATTTTGATTTACTAGAGTGTGGCTGGCTTGTGTACAATATGTAAAAGAATTCTGAGGCTGTGGGTAGAGGAATTGTGTGGAGTGGTACAATCGAAACGTTTGAAAGGGCCTAGGATGTAGTTACGGAAGCACTTAATCACAGACTAGTCTTTCTACATTCACGTGGTTTTCCTTTTATGGTAATCCATTTTTTCTTTTATTTATTCAATGGGAATGTATTGAATATTTAAAGATGTACCTGGAACTGTGTTATGCATGAGAGATATGAAAATAAAATGATATGGTTCTTGCACTTAAATAAATCAGTTAAGTTAAAAAATGGCTGTTTTTCTATGTTTCTATGCAGGCACTGTACTGTGAAGTGTTACGTTTTCTATTTTTCTCTCAGATTTCTATTTTTCCTCCTCTATTTTTCCCTCATTAGGCTCAGTTTAATTACATATGAAAAATATGCCAGAAATGGTTGTTCTCAAATCATTTAGAGTTCAAGATGACAAATCTTGAGAAATTCATTGATTATAATTTATGTCTTGTCAATAGTCATTCAAAAGAGACCATTGTTATCTTAAGAACATGGCTTGTGATAAACCAACAGTTGTACTTTGGCACATATCCCAAGCCCCTGTGACCAACATATAACATTGTGGGCAGCTGTTTGGGAAAAAGGAGGAGAAAGATTTTGGGAAAAATTCTATTGAGAGAGTATCTGTGCACGAGTAGCGATCCACTTCTCCTCCTTTGTCTTATTTTCCTTTCCTTCCATTTCATCCTTTCCCTGAGGCATACCAGGGTTTTCTTGTTATTATTGAGGATTATTGCTTTGTTTTCTTTGTAATGCTGTGCTAGGACTGTGTCATGGGTCACGTCTCTGGACAACAGAAGCCCTCACTTTCTCTACCTGTAGCTGTTTAATCTTACTTGGTAGCTCATACTCAGTCCATTTGCAAACTTTTTCTTGCACTCTGTCCACTACCTGGATAGAAGTGTAGTTGTTGTTATGCTTCTCATTTTTAGAAATGGAAACACAATTGTACATTCTCCAAAGGCAGCTGAATTCATGCAAAGTGATCTGTAGAGTGACCTTCAGGTTTTTCTTGAAGGTTGGAGAAGTGACTGGTATCTGACATCAGACACATTTGCATAACCTGCTTCTTGGGCTGAGCACAGCGCTTCCTGTCTCATTGCACTTGAGATCCCCTTCCTTTTCAACTTATGCTTACAGTAATATATTAGGATGAGTAAAGACATTGAATGTCCTTTCTGTGTCTAATTTGCTCTCACAGACTCATGGAACGGAGTAAAACTGACATTGACTGTGCTTCTGGCATTGAAAGATGGGATGTACCATTAGGCCAGGAATTCTGTGTGAGTCCCTCAAGTGACTAACGTCTATACCTTACACATTTGTCATCATACTTCATCTTTTTTTCAGTGTCTTATTTTGATGATATTTCTATGCTTTTATTACTGTCTCTTGATTTATGGTAATGTTCTCATCCTCAACAGACTGAAGTGTTTGAAAGCAGAGATAGGATTTTGCTATTGCATTGTGGTCCTGGTGCCATGGTATCAGTACAGAGAAGGCCCTGCTGTTTTGTTTTCTTTTTCTTTCTTTCCATCTTTTTCCTTTTCTTTTTTCTTTTCTTTCCTTTCTTTCTTTTTTCTCTCTTTTCTTTCCTTCTTCCTTTCTTCTGAGGCAGTGTTTCACTCTGTAGTCCAGACTGTTTCTGAACTCACTATAGAGCCAAGGCTAGACTCGAACTCGTAGCAATTCTTCTGCTTCAGCCTCCCAAGTGCTGGGATTACAGGCATGAGCCACTGTGCCTCGTTTATGTGGTGTTGGAGAATTGAACCCAGGACTTTGCACTTGCTATGCAAGCATCTTAACCACTGAGCTATATCCCCGGCCCTCATATTCTTTTTTTTAAATTTTTCTTTGTTGAAAGTACTTCTTTTGTGGAACACATTTTCTGGCCATTTCTGCCCCACCTCTTTGTATTTCTATATTTTCCATTATATTTCTATTATATTTTTCTGCAAATTGTGTCAGCTGTGTAGAACTGCATAGAAGGTTACTCGTGCATAACATAATAACTTTGCTATGTGTCCTATGTGTGCAACACCAGAAGCTGATCGCTATCCTTATATGAGCTAGTCTTTCCATAGAAGTATATTATACAAAAATTGTGATATGTGACCTTTTAATTTGACCACAAATGTCATTTTTTCATGTATGGAAATTATACTAAAGCAATAAACTGAAGGCAAGGCTAAACATTTAGAGCTGGGAACAAGAGTGGAATAGTTAGAAAGAGTCTAGATGTTCTATTATACTTCTAAGAAACCAAATCTTACACACATTAAGACATGTTATGGTAGTAAACCAGCAACAAGTGTCTTTTTCAATGATTTATAAAAACATTGAGCTTTTTAAATAAGTCTGAAACTTACATGTTTTTAATAAGATTTACCATCCTAAAGAATGTGAGCTAACATTGCTAGTTTCTAGAAATGTGTGTGTGTATGTGGGGTGGGAAAGGGTACTACGGAAAACTTTTTGAGAAATCCTTTATTTTTGTGGTAGATTTGATACTACTATGAACTTCTGGTAATATTGGTCACAAGTGGACTCTGGATCCACTCAAATTCAAGTTTAAATTCCAGATGGCTCGTTACTGGTGGTGTGATTCTAAGTACAGATTAGAGCCTAAGTTTCACATTGTTGTTGGGAGTTTCAGCTTTATTACTATGAATGAAAACGGTGGTGTGAATATTAAATGAGATAATGTATTTGAAATGTGGTACCTCGTGCATAGTAATGTTCAAATATTGTTTTTTTCCTAATTACTATCTATCTTTTCCATCTTTTTCCTACTTACTCTTAAGGATTTACTACTGTTAGTTGGAACACATTGATGTGCTGTAAGTTTTACCCAAGCAGGTCAATACTGGGAATTCTTTAAGTTGATTTTACTGGATTGATAGGTCTGATAAAGCCCAGCTGATGGAGTGTTAAATATTAAAGTTTTTGCTTAGAGTAAGTGAAGCTTGAGGTCATGGGATGCTGTTAGTGTACATAATCGAGCAAGCCACCTCCCCAGCTCTTCCCACGATAACCATTAAGTTGTGCCTTGCAAAATGAAGAGTCCACATTTGTTTCCACCCTGTGGAGAATTCTGGAATAGTCAAAGGCTGTGCGTAATGTAATTAAAGTGGAGTGGTTGAATTTGAACTTCAACTTTTTCTCTTAGTCTGTTTTGGCTATTATGCATGTAATTAAAGCTATTTAAAGCATATTTTTATGGCTAATGTGTCTTCTGAGATTTAAGGAATAGCATAAACTGAAAGCAAAGTACTTCATTTTCTGGTGATACTGTGTGTGTGAATGTTTTGAGTCTGTACAAATCATTTACATTTCACAGGTACAGTAGAAATGGAGGAGTTATCAGCTCTATTTCAAGACCCAATGCCTTCTCCTTTCTGCACCTTCATGTATTTTTTTCTTTTGGTAATTTCTTAAGATTCAATGTGCGTGATCAGGAGCTTTAGGTGTTCAGTACAGTTGCCCACCATTGTACCTATCCATTGTGCATGAGCAGACTCAACCAAAACCAAACCAAAAATGTTATGTAACCCCTGAGATATACTGTAGAGTCAAGTAAGCCATGGCTGTGGAGGAAATTATTCCCTTAACAATGTAGTGGAATAGGTATTTATGTAGGATTTACATTGCATTAGATATTATAGGTAATCTAGGGTTTGAAGTAAATGGCAAGATAGGTTAATACAATGCAGTTTTATGTGTGGAACTTCAGCATCCTAGGATTTGTGTCCATGGGGATCTGGAACTGATCCCCTGTAGCTGCTTAAAGGGTGACTACATTCTTTGGCCACTCTAACTGACCTTATATGATTCTGTATGTGTAAGTCTAAGATCTGGGATATTTGAGAACAGAGAAAGAAGGGTAAAACTTCCAAGCCATTGGCCCCAGAAACATTTATTTGCCCGTTATGGTTTTTCCTAGAAGGAACATGGGACAGTCTTATTGACGAACAGGACTTTGGTAAGTCATAGTATGAACATGGAGTTAGTCTAAGACTACTTGATGGTATTCTATGCATTTAAAATACACACAATTCTTTCAAAGTGTAGGAACATCTGCATATATGGCTAGTAATGAATAACTGCCTGATTGAGGCTCACAGGATCCATCCTTCAGGGTGCCGTCTGCTCCTTCCTAAAGCGAGTCCCTTGCCTTGCAGTGCAACTATAGACATTTAATCTTCCCACTTACCTACTACATCTTATATTTTTTTCCCATTTTTTCGTCTCAGTGTGTGGCTGAGACACTCATGAATCTCGTTCAGATCTCTTTCTGATAAAGCCCCCCTGCCAGGCCTCCCTCACTTGTTGCATATTTCCCTCAGTCTTCTTGTTTGCGCAGCAGCTGGCGCTGTCCTTTGCTGGGCCCATCTAATGGAATCTGGCTGCTCAAAGTGTGGTCCCCAGACCAGCTGCTGGGCATTCTCTGGGAGTGAGAAATGCAGTCACCTAGTCCTGCTCCAGGCTTGCTGAATCAGAGCCACATTGTCACCGGATTCTCAGGTGGTTCCTGTGCAAAGAAAAGTCTGAGCAGTGCTGGCTTCAGGAGCTCCTCAGCCTTTGTTCACTCTTCCCACCCCCAAGATATACAAGTATGTACTTTTATGCTGTGACTTACAATATGACTTGGATCATAAATTCTTAACTAGAAAGACATTCATATCCGTGGTGAGAATTTTAAAAAATCAGTAAATTTGAAATGTACATTATAATGAACTGTGCCCATCACAGTAAGATATTGGATGTATAAATTTGACTGAAAATTCTACGGTGTATTCACAGATCAAAACTTCACACTGTACCCAATGAAGACATATAATTATTATATGCCAATAAGTAAATACATTTATTGAGTAGTATTAGTTGTAAATTTTAGTGCTTCTGTTCTCAGAAGAGCCTTTTCATGTACTTTCATTTTGCCTCTTTAGACTGAATTAATTTTTCTCTTTTTGCCATTTATAGTTTTTAAGTTTCTTCACATGAATTTTGTTATTTGGTTGCTTATGATCTTACAAGTTAGAGAGGCAGGTAATATCATCTTTCAGGGAGGCTACTTTATCAATTTCTGTTCATAATTTTCTTGGGTTGAGACTGGAAGTTGACATATGCCTAGGGAAAAAAGTCAAAGCTAGCGCTCTTTGGGCCATCAGAAGTTAGTGAGTTTTTCTGCCTGAAAATGCAACATAACTCAAACCAAATTTTATTGCTCAGTATTTTCTGAGTTGTGGTTTCATTCACACTTGGGATAAAATAATTAGGCCTATAAGTAAACCCTGTTTGGGGATGGAGGTTTTTTAGATAAATGAACCAGTTGGGGAATAAACACGCCACTTCGGATATGAAACGATCTAAAGAGAGAAGGACCCCTGGGTGCCACTTGTGTGTCTGTGGCTAGGAGTCAAACACAGAGGAAGGGTCCCATATGGGACATTGCATGAGACCTTGCATAACTTTCATTCTCCCAGAGAAAGAATAAATAGCATAAACTCAGCAACTCATGGTTGAATCAAGACCTGTTGGTTTTGTGTCTCATTCTAGGGCATTTATGTGGGGGAGCCACTCCCAGACCCCTGGAGTATTCTTTTCAGAAGTTGGGGACATTAGTTAGTAGGCATGGCATTTGGATTGGGTGAACGGTGCAATTGTTCTTTCCTTTTGTTCATCTCCTCAACATTTATACTTCTTATAAGGGAACCTATTTTTGAAGAAAACTTAGATGGGTTAGCAACATCAGTGAGGTTAGAATTGGCATAATATTGACCTAGAAAACACTGGTAGTCCTATTGCAAAGAAGCTGAGGCCAGATCGGTCATGATTCACTCCATGTGAGCCACGTCCCTCTCCTGACAGTACAGTTGACCTCATCCTTCCTGTGGCTGGTTCCACCATCAGTGCTGCCATTTCAAAGACTTTGATCTTGCACTTTTTCCCTTTCCCTCTGAAATAATTTCTTCTTGCACTTATAAACATGCTTTAATACCAGCTGCCTAAACTTAAAAGACCAACAACACTCCCATAACCCATCCTCACCCTCCAAATATCACCCCACTTTTAAGAGTGTTTAAAGATATGGCTGTACTTTCTGCCACTTGTTCTGCCATTGGCCTAGGCCAACTGGTTGGGTATCTTATATGTACTGTGCTGTGGTTCATGGAACAACTTTTTATCCAAGTTTTCAAAGATCTCTCCACCAGCTCCTCTAATGCAATTTTTTCTCCTTGTCTCTGTCTCAGAAGCACTTTACGGTCAGCCATTGCCATCTTCGGACCACGTTATTCTGCTTCTGTGCTGCCCCCTGACCCTGCTTTCCTTCTGTCTCTCTGCTGCCTCTTCCTCATATGTGGAGGCAAATTGTTGAATGTTTCCTTCTGGAAGCATATTCTGCTTGACTTTCCTAGGTGATTCTACCTGGTCCCATGCTTTTAAATACCATGAATATGCTACTAGCTCCTACTTTTGTAGCTCTAGCATGATGGCTTTCACATGTTCCAGACTTGTTTATTCAGTTTTACATCCCACTAAACCTGCTTTTGTGTCTATCTTCCTATCTCTAGAAAACTTCCACATGCGTCCCTTTGTTATAGCTACTGTCCTCTCTTGCTTGGACACCTACTATGGCCTCTGACCTGGTTTTGAGCTGTGGACATTACTCTGTTCAGGCCTGCTCTTCACAGAATGGTTAGAGGTCTCTTTAACACTAGAGCTTCTATTCTTGAAATTAAGTAGAGTCTAGCAAATAGCATACTGCATTGTAAAACCTAAAAGCACAACTACTAGTGATTTAATATTCCTTTTTAAAAATTAGTTTATCTCACAGTAATTTAATCAATATTGTTTGTGTAGCACATAAATATCAGAATTACAAGAATAAATCCATTAGGCTAATGCATAGTGTGTCATCTTAAATATTGGCTCATTTGGCCTTACAATTTGATTCTTCTTCTTTGAATTAATTTAAATTTACAGATAACTTTAAGTCTGTTTATAAATACCAGTACTAAAATCAAATTTATGCTATCATTAGTGAATTTGGATCAGTAAAGAGTTCTTGAGGGTTTTTTAGAGTTGTGTCTGGTAACTTGAATCCTTAATTTTTTACATAACTGTGTTAAACTATGATATCCTTTTTATTTTTTAAAAAACTCGACAAAAGTGTTCACTGTGTCAATAATTAATATTTGATTTATTATGTTTCATAATATTTGATTTATTATGCTTCACATAATTTCAGAAACTATGACTCTTGATTATTCTTGTGGTTATATTTTTCATCATACAGTTTGTCAGTGTCAAATTTTATAAGAAAGTATGATTCTTGTACCAATTTTTGGTGAAAAATTGTTAGTATGATAAGTATTAGTTGGTGTCAGTTCTATTTTCCATTAATTATTTCTCTAAAATTTTAATTTTTTGATTTTGCTGCTTTTTAGTTACCAACAATATTTGATTCTTCTGCCTGTTTCAAGTCTTTCTTGACTTACTTTGGAAAAGAACTCCACTGTTTATATCTTTAGTATTTCTATTTGCATTTTCTGATGATAATATTTACCTAATCTAATTTTACTTGGGTTAAATTGTATTTTTTGTTGAACGTCCTCAGAATGCCAGTATTAAAATATTCTCCTTTAATTTTTAATTACTGATTATTTGTTTCTCAATCATGGTTTTAACGTTAACTAGAGCTGTATAACTGAAAATTATTAAGTGCCTTTGAGTCCATATGGAAATTGCAAAGGGTAAATGTAAGTGAAAATGACATATTTCTTTAGCCAAAAAAAGGTAAGTTTGACCTATAATTCACTGGAGAAAAGCTCTTCCCTTACCTTTGAACTTTTATTTCAACTCCCAATCCAATTTGGCTTCCTCCCTCGGGTAGGATGGACTACCTGTTGACACAAAAACTTGCGATCTGCTATTGCTCATCTGGTGTAAAAAGTTTTTTTAGAAGACTGAACTAATTACAATGTATTTATTGTAATTCATTTTAGGTTTTGATAAGTTGATTTAAGTTACTGAAATGCATCTGTCTCTCATTCGTTAATTCTTAAAATAGTTTAGGCTTGTGTGCCTAACTTCACAATTATTTAAAGCATATAAGGTAGCTATTCTGGAATGCAGTTGATTTGATTTACCAGTTTTTTTTTTTTTTTCTCATGACTTGAATATGGAATGTCTCTCCACTCTAGCCTCATATATTTGAAAGGTGATTGGATCATAGAGGTACTGTACTCACCCATCGATTAGTCCTTTGATGATTTCATGCAATATTAATAGGTAGGGCTGGGTGAGAAGGGAATATCATAGGGAAGGGGCCTGGAGGAGTATTTTATTGTCACTGGTTGGTCCCCTGTCTGTCTGCTTCCTGTTGCCACACTGTGAGTAGCTTTTCTTTGATTAGGACGTCTGTTATTCCTGGCTGACTGTGAATAGACTGAGACTTCTAAACTATGAGCCAAATAAATCTTTCTTATTGTGCCCCCATAATAAGAAAGTGACTAAGATACTTTTTCACATTTTAATTTTCTTGATAATCAGGAAGATTGAATATTATGAACTATAAAAGCTACCTGAGTTTTCTGGTGTATTGAAATAACAATAATGAAATAGTCAAGTCACTTACAATATCTTGGATACAATTCATTCTTGTTGCTTTACCCATGTAGTCTACCAAACAATCTTTTATGGGTTTATTTTTCTATTTTATAAGTGAGGAAACTGAGGTATAGAAAGGCTAAATCACTTGCACAACTAATAGCCAGAATGCCTAATTATATAAACTGGATCCTAATCTTCACCTTATTTTTCCAATTAGACACTGAGGATGGGTATTGTCGAGTTACCGTAGTACCCGTCTCTGTGTCCCCTTTTCAGCCACATATTTCCATTTTTTCCACAGTTTGTTCTTGTACAGTACATGAACACAGCATTTCGGTACAAGGTTCAGAGCTCAGGGATATTTGACATATATAAGTTTTGAGGAAGAGGTTACATCAAGGCATTTGTGTGCACAAATCTTTGGCCATTTTTGGTAGGAAAATTATTCTTGGGATAATCTGATAAATATTCTACCCACGCCTGAATCAATCCCAGCACAGGGGGAGACAAAGAGAATAATAAAAAATAGAAGTAAGTGGGAGAAATCAATCAATAAATAAATCATTAAAGTGATAATTCTTTTTCAAAAGTAGTTGTAGTTACTTCAGATGGAGATAAACTTATATTTTATCCAATGAGTACAAAAAGCTCAGATTTTTTCTCTTTTCTCTCAGAACTAAAGGCTGTCCCCTATCACATATTTTAGGTGCTTTGATGTTCTTTGTCAGGTTTCGGGCCTGGCTTAAAGCCTCAGGATGAATTATTGACGAACATAATTTTCCTGTACCTGAAGAGAGCTCTTCATTCAATCACAAGTGCTCATAGTGGGAAAGCCTACTCTATTCAAAGAATTTTATTTTTTGACGTAGATGAATAGTATCTTGTCAGTTGAAATCTTGATAAGAAAACTAGATTTGCTTCTTTGTGACTCTTTCCCTGGGACTTGAGATTATGAGCCGACAGTAAATGACACAGCCCAGCAATAAGATATCTCAACTGGAAACATGAAAATTAGTTAACCTATTTAATTTTTAATGTGAATTCTTTGAGTGGTTTAACTTTTTCTTTTAAAAAAATTGGCTTATCACTTGTTATTAAAACAGACAACTACAACTAAATGGAAATGTGAGAAAAGAGTATGTTCTGATTTTTAGTTTTTACTGTGTCAAAATTTTTTGTTATGAAATTAAGAATAAACATCTATTTGGATTTTTTTAAACTTTCACAGGTGGAATAATAATCACAAAAATAGGAATTTGTGTCATTTGTATCATGGCAATACCATGGGGTATATCTCTCTTTGTATAAAACACTGCTATTATCTTAATTTAATCATTACATTGAAAAGAGCAAGAAATTATTTCCAGCTGCTCTTTCTTATCCTTTAGAAGCTCAAAACTAAAAAAATATAATAAAGAACATAGTTTAAAATACTTCTGATATTATTTAAGAGGATTTTAAATAATGTTTGATAGTATTTATGTAACAAGAGACCAGATTTTTTTTTGCCGTCATTGAGAGTCTTCCATAAAACCACAAATAGGAGACATGTCATTGTGAGAAAACTTGTATTGTACTTTAGTGTCATTGATGAATTTTAATGTGTGTTTAATGGATAGGGACACTTCATGTTCCATAGCAAAACCTTCATGTTGTGGTGTGTTCTAGACCAGGCTGTGGCTGAAGGAGACACAGCAAATGTGCAGGCTATTCTTATAGGCATTCCCTTTTGCAATGTCACAGACTTCTTGTAACAAGTTTCAGAGCACAACTGTTTATTTTGAGCAATGCCGCTTTAATCTGAGACTGAGCATGATGTGTGCATGTACATATGTGTGACATCAAGATGGCTACTCAACGTGCACATTATGGATATTCTAGAAAAAATAGTGGCTATGATCCACTTCAAAGCCCACTGGGACTTACTTAAATCTAATTTCTCAAGTTACTTATTGTGAAAAAGACCTGCCCTAGTTGTTCAGATGTCCTTCATAAATAAGATATTTGGGAAAGGACTTTTTGTGATTTGTTCCTCAAATAATTCTGATTGAAGAAAATGTCTTGTCAACACTGACATTTTCCTTTAATACATGACCATGATATTATGCCAGCCTGAACAATTGTTGACCATCATGACCATTAATTACTAGCAGTTGATTCCAAATAAGGTTAAAGCCTAAGGTTCATGTCATCTCTGGCTGCCTCGACTTCTCATTTTTGCAAGACAACTGGTGATTGTAAATTCTTCAAATGTTATGAGTATTAAATAAGATAATCAGAAAAGAAGCATGGTGTCTAGGTCATTATTACTTTCAAAAGTATTTTCTTTTCTTTTCTTTCTTTCTTTCTTTCTTTCTTTCTTTCTTTCTTTATTTATTTTTTTTGAGACAGGGTCTTGCTCTGTAGCCCAGACTCACTGTGTAACCCAGGCTGGCCTTGAACTCATAGCAGTCCTCCTGCCTCCTCCTGCTGTGTGCTAGGATTACAGATGTATGCTGCTACCCAGCTAATTTTTTATGTGGTGCTGAAGGACCCAACCCCGGGCCTTGCAGATGCTGGGCAAATGCTTTAACCATTAAGCTATGCCTCAGTCCTGACATTAGTATTTTCCAAGTGAACACAGTTCACAAATGTTCACTTTCCTTGAAACCTTTATTCTAATTCTGGCACTCAACTATTTGCTACCATTAGTTACAATAATGAAAACATCAATGCTGAGACCAAATGTAATACTTTTTGCCCAGCAGGTTTATGCTGGAAATTCTTTTTCTATAGCTTTAGTTAGTTGGCAAGTTTGTTAAAGCACTAGAGAATGGGTGTTCACTGAGTGTTAATATATTTGCTTAACATATGTGAAACTTGAGGCCTCAGGAGGCTATTATTGCTGTGGTGGAGCCTGCCACCTACCCATTCCTCTTCAAAACAACCTGACCTTGTACCTTCTGAATTGAACAGGCTACATCATAGCTATGATGTAGGGAATTTTGTTAAAGCTGAGTGCCATGCCTGGTATAATTAAGGCAGTGCTGTGAAATTTGAATTTCTGGTCTTTTTCCTAATCTGTATTGGCTAGTCTGTGTATAATTAAGGTACTTAAAAGCATATTAAGTTTTTCATGACTAGTGGGTCTTCTGAAGTTTAAGCACGAATAGGGCATGAAAGTAAGCAAAATAGCCCATGTTCCAGTGATGTTCTGTGTGTGTGTGATAAATTTTTTGAGCCTATATAAATCACCTACATTGTACAGGAATGTTACTTATTCTTTGCTGTGACAAAGTACCCAACATCCACAATTTACAGGAAAGGTTTATTGAGCTCACAGCTTCAGAAGGTCTGACACAGTCCATTCAGCGGCTGTGGCAATGGTGAAGGCTCGCAGCAGAGACAGAAGCTGGAGAGCTGCTCACCCCATTGCAGACAGAAGCCAAGAGGTGGGAGCACAGTGAGGTCTGCAGACGGTCTAGGCTAGAGCTTTCCCAGGAAGAAACTATAAGGATGTTTCTTCTTCCTTCCTTTACTTAGTTCAGAGGTGCCAGTTGACCCTCTCCTACCTCTACACACATAGTGTGGGTGCCCTTCCCCCATTCCCTCCACATATCAATAACAAAACACCTGAAAGCTCTTCCCTGGGCAACCCCCAAACTCAACAAATTGATACAATCACTCCAGGTCAAACCCCGAAATCTGCCCCTTTCAGCCAAGCTTTGCCTCCCAAAAACACACTGTTTCAAATACATAAGCCTTTTTGGGAACCCACAAGGTCCAAACTATAGTAACAAGTAGGACAAAAAATGGAGAGTTAGCTGATATACTTCCTCATCCACATCTTCCATCCTGCATCTTAGTGTGTTTGTTTTGTTTCTTAAGATTAAATACTCATTATCAGTGGCATTTGGTATTAAGCACAGTCATTCTGGAGAACCTACCTGCTACCCCACCACAAGCTTCATTCCATCTTCTACGTAAGCTGGTTCAATCAGACATGCACTGAAAGTGTTACATAGACATTGGGTCTACAAAGTAGGTCTAAAAAGGTCGTGTTGCCTGTCATTTTTATTTTAAAATGTAGTAAAACAACTATTTACATAGCACTTATATTCTATAGGTGCTATCAGTAATCTAGAGTTTTAAAGTATACTGGAAGATATGTTAAAGTTATATGAAAATCCTAACAGATTTCGTAAAAGAGGCTTGAGAATCCCTGATTTTTGGTATTCAGAGGAGTCTTGGACCAGATCCTCAATCATCCTGTAAATATGTATCACCTTACCTAATTCTACGTGTGAGAGACTAAGGACCAGAATGCTTCAGAGCAGGCAGAGGTGGGTGCAGAGCTTAAAAATACTCATTTTTGCTTTTTCCTAGAACAACCAAGAGGCAGTGCCACTGAGGAAGATTGTCTATTGAGTTAGTCTAGTAATCTCTCGGGATATTCTATTCATTAAAAATAAGTAATTCTTGCAAAAAAATCAGAATACCTAACTAGAATACCTAACTAGTATTGGATAATTGCTGATGGGAAGCTTTGCACCACTTATTAATGAGGTGGATTTCTGTTTCTTGATGTGACTCCCTGGCTTTGGAGTTATGCAAAGCACCATTCTGTTACTGATGTTCTACTATCCTACCACCCCCATGTGTTTTATATCATTCCCATTTTTCCATTTCAGTTTATGACTATGACACAGGCTAGTCTCGGTCAAATCTTTCTCCTGATAAAAATCTCTGCTGTGAAGCTTTCCTGACAACCATCTCATTTGTGTGGTTTGTGTGGTAATGGGTTTTCTCCTTAGTGGCCCCATACCTGGAGTCTTGCTACTCAAGGTGTGGGTCACACAAGAGCAGCCTGGGAAACTGGGAGTTCAAAACACAGAGTCTCTAGCCTTTTGCCCCAGACTTGCTGACTTACAGCCTGCATTGTCTCTGTGTTTTCATGTGGCTCTTATCAAAATGCAAATCTGAGCAGCACTGGTTATTAGGCTTGCTGAACCTTTGTCCACTCTTACTTCCTTGATATATACAAATACAGACTTTTCTGCTGTGACTTAATATTACTTAGATTTCAGATCCTCAACTAAAGAGGTAATCCTTTATGTGGTAAGACTGTTAAAATCTACTAGCAAATATTCAGTATCCAAAGTGGTCCTATGAACTGGGATCTGTGTACATTTCCGTAAGAGGCCAGGCCCTTGGTATGGCAGCCTTGTGTGACCATTTGCCCTCCAATCCCACTTCTCCATTCCCAGATTGCATCACTCGGTCCCTCACTCAGTGCCCTCTGGCGCCACTGGCTCTGTTTTAGTTCTTCAATTCAACCAAGTTCATTTCTGCCACAACTTGTCACAACACTGCCAACCTCATACCAATTCTTGGTCATCATTTAGCTGAGACTTAATGCTGTCTTAACACTATGCACTCGCCACCTGTCATGGCAGAAATAATAGTAATGGGTGTGCTTGTTTGTTAACATTCATCATTCTAATGTGTGAAACTCAACTCTCTGAGGACAGAATCTCTTTTTTATCCATGCGGACCTTGTACCAGCATAGTATTATACCCCATTATTGACATGTATATATTCAAGACATAATGTTTACACTGAACTTGAGTATTTTGTGCACATATATATCATGTCAAAATTACAAATCCTTTCCCTCTCCCTTTTTGACGCTCCCACACCCTCTCCCTCCCTGCTAGTTCCCACTGTCCCCACCCCATTTATTTCTATGAAATAACTGTCACCCCCCAGCATAGTATTTGATACCCAGTATTTGACATCAATAAATTTTGCTAAATAAATAGGCATATTAAGAAATGAACCAAATAAGGAGCCTCTGGTAAGGGTTGTGCCCTTAGCCTAGTTCCAGTTCTTCCTCTAACAGGTTTTCAACCAGTTTCTTTCTCAGATACTGTGGGCTTAGCATCAGACCCGCCTTAGGCTTGCACATGGCAGATCTCCACAGCAGCTCACAGTAAGTAGGTGAAGATGGAGGCCAGGATAGAGTGGGCCTTGAAGCCAGTTGAGGATCTGGAGCAGATCTCTGATTCATGCAATAAGCCATGCATGCCGAGATTGGGTAAAGCTCGGTAGGCAACAGCAACCAAAGGGTGTCCAGTGCTGTAGGTAGGGCACAGTGACAGTTGCTGCCTTGACAAGATTCTGGAAACTCAGATAAAATGGCAGCATCATGGCTCTGAGCATTCTGTGTATTCACAGATATCATCTAATCCAGGAGTTGGGATCCTGAGAGCAGGATTTAGCCATCAGGGCTGGCAGCGATGCGGAATGGCCTCAGGGCCAGAGCTCAGCCAGTGGGCTCAGGAACAGGAATTGGAGGCCCGGACAATGAATGGCAGGCGCTCGCCCAGCCTGCCTTCTCTCCCTGTTGGGACATCATGGGGGTGCTTGTTTTTTAGGTGAGAAACTGATTATTGTAACTTTCAAATGTTACGTGTATTGAATAAGATAATGTAAAAGAGGGAAATGCACCTAGTACATAGTGGCATTCAGAATTTTTCCTAATTATCATTATTATGTTTCTCATATGAACAAATATTTGCCCGTCTGGAAACCCTGTTCTAATTTTGACTCTTATGGATTTGTTACCTTTAGCTACGACGTGAAGCGCCTCAGTACTGGGGCTGAGTGTGTGATTTCAGCCCCATGGTCTCCACTGGAATATTTGTTCTGTACCTTCAGTGGGTTGGCAGTTCATATAGCATACCAGAGGATGTGTGCTCCTTGAAAGTGTTAATAGTTTTGTTTAAAATATGTGAAGTTTAAGGGATTATATTGTGATTGTTGCTCACGATGTGGCATGCCACCGACCTGCTACACCACCACAAAGTAACTATAAGTAGTTTCTCCCACACTGAAGGGACTCTGTTCGTAACCACTGTGTAGGGGACTCTATTAAAGTTGAAGAACACTTGTGATATAACCAAAGTGGGGCTATTGAATTTGAATTTCATCTTTCTCCTAATCTACACTGACTGTTCCACATCTTATTAAAAGTTGCTATAGCATCTTAAGTTTTCATAACTATTCTGTCTCTTGAAGGTTAAACAGAAACAGAAAGTCAAAGTAAACAAAATATCTCATTTCATTGTGATAAGTATTTTGACTCTGTAGTGTTCAGTGTTTGAGTCTATACCTGTGCAGTGTTGAACAGGTGTGACAAAACCAGAAAGGTAGCAGCTGTATCTCTCTACGCATGCCTCCATCCCCCTGCAACTCCTTGCATTTTCTGGTGACATTTTAGGATGAAATGCTCATTGTCACTGACTGTAAGCATTAAGCACAGTCATTGCCCTTCCTCCCCTACCCGCTACATCTGCTCCTTCTCTGTGAGTCTATTCATCCTAGACAAATTGAAAGTGTTACATAGTTGCCAACGTGTACTATTGAGTTAGGCCCCCAATGGCCATGGGTGTCTTTGTTTCCTTAACAACGTGACAGAACATTTACATGCTTACATTTCATTAGGTATTAGAAATAAACTAGAGCTTTAACACATACAAAAAGAAATGCATAGGTTCTATGCAAACACTGTCATTTTATATAAAGGACTCGAGTAGCCTCCTAATTGGTACCCATGGGGGACTTCTAACCCATCCTCTGGATAGAGGAGAACTACTATACCAGCTGGTCCAACTTATCTTATGTTACTCTATATAAGTCTAAGGACTAGATAGTTTTAGGACAGAAAAGAAAGGATATTGTGCCACAGAGTCATTGATTCCCACTTATATTTGTTTGCTTTTTGTGCTTTTTCCTGGAAAAATCACCAGACAGTCCCAGCAGGTGACAAAACTTTGGTAAATTGTACTCTGAAAGATCTTTCATAAAGTCTACACATCAAAAAAATACCCTATTCTTTCCAAGCTGGGAACACCAAAATATTTATTTAGTTGAAGGTAATTGTTGACAGGAGGCTTAAGGAAGGACCCTTTGCTTGAATGGCAGATTTCTTCTTTCTGGGGGGATTCCTTCCTATTGGAGTTGTGGAAGAACCCCTAGGAAGAGTGTCACGTAGCTACTGGTGGTGTGTTTCCTGGGTCACCTGTTCAGTTTGTGTTCTCCCCATCTTCCCATCTCGGGTTATGACTGTGACATTTGTAAGTCTTGCTTCAATCTCCAATGAAGTTCTCCACTGTCAGGCTTTCCTGACACTGTATCTTCTTAGTCCTCTTGTTTGTGAGGTGGTTGGCTGACCACTCAGCTGGCCCCTGGTACTGGAGTCTCACTTGTCAAAGTGTGGTCTGCAGACCAGCAGCTTGGGTAACCACTGGCTGTTAGGAAGGCGGACACTCCAGCCTTGCCCCAGACTTGCTGAAGCAGACCCTGCATTTTCTCAGAATGGTCACGTAGCTTGTTTCAAAATAAAAGTCTGTGAAGTGCTGATTTTAAAAGTTACTGGTCCTCAAAAGAAATAAAGTCAACATACCAAACACACACACACACATATCCATGTTTATAGCAGTACAATTCAAAATAGCCAAATCCTGGAAACAACCTACCTTCCATTCAGTAGAGGAATGGTTAAAGAAGATGTGGTACCCATATACAATGGAATACTATCCAGCCCTCGTGTGATTTTTTTTTTTTTTTTTTTTTTTTTTTGCTATTTGATTGCATGTGCGTATGATCTGCAGGCTGAGAGGTAGCAATATAATCTTTTATCTAGCATGTTTAAGTTTCCATTCATATTTTCTAACATTAGAGTTTGGAATAAAAAAAAAACAAAATAAACTTTGAAAAGAAGTAGTAGCCAACCATCTTTGTGCCATCAGAGGTCAGTGAATTATTCTTCCTCAAAATATATCATAAATCAAGATCATTTTTACTGCTCAGTATGATCTGAGTTGTGTTTTTATTCACAATTAGGATAAGGTAATTAGGTCTATTATAAAATCCTCATCATTCTGACAGAGATAAATGAGCCAAGGAGGAATAAGCACTCCACTTTGGGTGTGAAATCATCTGAGGAGAGAAGGACCCCTCAGTGCTGCTTGTGGCTGGATAGACAAGGTCAAAGCCAGGGGAGGGGTCCAGTGGGGATAGTGCATGAGACTTGGTGTGGTCTCCATTCTCCCAGACAAAATATAATATGGGGAACCCCATTAGATCATCGCTGAATCATGCCCCAGGAACTGTTAGCTGTGAGTTCCTTAAAAATACATTTTGACTTAGGAACAATAAGGAATCTGAAGGTCTGTTATAGTTTCAAGTGATAGGATTGAAATGTTTGAAGGATTTGGAAGTTGTTATGGAAACATATGATCACAAGTTTGTCCTCCTTGCTATGTGTGGTCATGAAACTTACCTGCTCTTCTCCTCATTCCTGACATCTATTTTTTCCTTTCATTTATTCAGTAGACATTTATTGAATGCTTAGATGTGCCTGGCACTGTGCTATGTACTGGACATACAAAACCAAAAAGACATGGTCCTTAGCCTGGAAGAATTTAGTCAAGTCCAACAAAACGAGAGCGTTATTGTATTAAACATGCCCCTATACATGAACAATTTTGTGGGTGTTACATTTTCTTCCTGTGAATTCTTCCTTAAATCACAGTGAACAAAATCTTCTCAGTTTAATTGAATATCAAAGGTATGATGAAAACTGTCATCCTCAACTCATTTTGAGTTCAAAATGAAGAATCTTGCAAATGTCATCAATTACAGTGAACACTCTTGTGTAAGAATATCAGCTAGGAGGAACTAAGAGTTGTATTTTGACCCCATAACAAAGAGCGATAAGTCTATGTCACATTGGGACAGTTATTCAGAATAAAGATGGAAAAAATATTCTGGGGTTAGGGTTACATTCTCTACTAACAGAGTCTCAGTGCATTAGAATGACCTCTTCTTTTTCTTTACATTATGTTCCTTTTTCTCATTTCGTTCTCTCCCTAGGACATACAAATTTTCTTGTTTTGCTGAGGATTATAGTTTGGTTCTCTTCATATGTTTGTGATTGGACCATGTCATGGTTCAATGATGAAAGAAAGAAGCCCTCAACTTCTCTATTTGTGTCTGTTTAATTCTAGCCTTCAGTTCCTCAGCCTCTTCATAACCAATACCCACCCACCTTACACACTTCTTCCCCTTTGCCTACAACTTGCACACTTGTTTTTCTCTTGGCTCACTACCTGGACTAAAATGTGGCTGTTGTCTTCTGATCTTTAGATGGAGAAACCTAGTTAGACATTCTCCAAAGGCAAATGAATACACACTAAGAGATCTTTAGATTAACCTTCAGATTTCTCTTGAAGGTTGGGAAATAAGTCAGTATCTTGGCATTAGGCAAATTTGTATAACTTCACAGGCCAAGTGCTTCTTACTTTTTCTCTTTCATTAGTATATGCTTGTGATACATAGTAACTTCATTCACCATGGGGAGTTGATGCATATACATAGTGCATCTTCATCATGTCTACCTCCCCTCCTTGCACCCGAGATCACCTCCTCTTTGGCTTATGCTTGCAGTAATATGTTGAGACAGGTTATATGTTGAATGGCTGAATGTCATTTATTTGTCTAATCTGTTCTGTAGTCTTATGGACCTGGATGAGAACTGAAATTGACTATGCTTTTGTCATTAAAAAATGGCAACCAGCATTATGCTAGAGGTTCACTTTGAACCCTTGGTGCTGTTGACTTCCATCCCCATACTTTGGCTATCCCATTTCCTGCTTTTCCTATGGCTTATTCTGATGACACTCCTGTGTGTTATTGGTTTCTCAAGAGATATGGGAAAATTTTCATTCCTACCAGCGTGCTAACTATTTCAAAGTAGAGACAAGGCCTTGCTATGTCTAAGTCCCTGAGGCACAATGTTAGTGAGAAACAGGCGCTTGGTAACTAGAAAGTGAATGAGTGAAAACAATGCAATCTATCTTCAATTAAAATAGTAAATATATCAAGTACCATTTCTATGTACGCCTTTGCTGAAAGCACATTGTGTCAGACTTTCACAATGAGCATAATGTGATGTTTGTGATTCCACGTGTGGCTGTTAGATTCTTTTTCTTTTCTGATTTCTACCATTCTTTTCTCACTTGTCTTCCACACGTCATTACTGTGTATCACAGAGGCTGACATGGCAGCAGCTTTCTTTATTAAATCCTAGAAGTATGGA
Source organism: Ctenodactylus gundi (assembly GCA_004027205.1). NCBI lineage: Eukaryota > Metazoa > Chordata > Mammalia > Rodentia > Ctenodactylidae > Ctenodactylus > Ctenodactylus gundi. The sequence continues at coordinate 2,234,652 of PVKB01000003.1, read as the reverse complement.
TTTACAATATTTTGGATGACATGGCTTCAGATGAAATCCACAGGTCTTTCATGAATCGTTACTTTTTGTGACACGGAGCAATTATTTTTTTAAAATCACAAATGCAAAATGCAATAGTATCTTTTGGCAAATATGACTTGCCATATAATTGATTGCATAAAATTCCAACGTAGAACAATTATTGTCAAATATATCCTTTTATTTATTTTCTCTTCTCTGTCACCCATTGTGTGGATGCCACAGTTTCAACAAGAAATTTATTTTTTTAAATATCCTTTAAGACATGTTTTAAAATGCAGTGAACACAAATATGAATAAATTAAGGGATTTCATTCTAATATGCAGGACATAGTATACTTGTACTCATACTGTAATTTACTCTGTTTTGCTGAATATTTCTAGCAAGAGAAATTAAAAGTGAGACCCATTATAGTTGGAACAGGAATGAATTAACAGAAAAGCACTGACATGGGAAGACAGTGTCAGAAATGTGAGTTTAGAAATCCTAGAAAATATGTTTGCATGTGTATGTATGTGTTATCATGGTGCCAAGTGCTCCTAGAGCTGAACAGAGCAGTGCTAAGCAGCCTTTTGTCAAACTGACTAGGCATGATTCTTAAGGAGGGACTGGGACACTTCTGACTATTCCATTGTCAACAAACTCCTGCTGGTGTACTGTTTATGGAAAGGATGCCGTTGGATATATTTTGAGGTGCAAATGTTTGCTCTAATCTTTAGGCTATGTACTAAAATATCAGTAACTTTAAAAAATTACATTACTTAAATAATATGTTTAATATTATTTACATTTTTAAATAATAATAAAAATTGATTTATATTGCTCACATTCATTTACTCCAAGTTTTTGAGCACTTTCTCTGGCTAAAAATGTGGCAGTTGATACACAACATGTTTGTATATGTCTATGGCACCGGATGCACACACAACTTAGCCATCATATCTCTATGTATCTATGTCTGTGTCTCTATTCCTGATTTCTGGTTCTGACACCTCATATTTTCATCAATCATTTATTTGTTTTTATGTGGTACCATGTTTTGGAATTTCTGAGGTCCAAAGACAGGCATTGACACTCACCAGTTACCACTAAGGGACAGCCACTGTGAGGAGCACACTCACTGCTATGACAATCCTATGACGGAGCTCCAGCCCATTTCTAAAGGAGAGAACCCACTCAGAATCCTTACCCAGATTCCCACAGGGAGTGACAGGGAATGCTGGGCCAGATTTGTCCTTATTGATTCTGTACAAAGCAGGAATTTATCTTACCTGCCCAAAGTTATTATTTTTAAAGTATGACTTTTCAAATTTTTCACATTTGATAAAATCCCATACTACTTCTAATGCTAAAATGTGATGTTCAACTTCCTCTTCCGTAACCACCATGTTGCTTTAAAATTTCATAGATGGTGGCCGTTACTACCAGATTTCTTTTTCTCTATAGAAGTGATTCATATGTGAAACATTTTTATCGCCCCTTTTCTGTTGTCTTTTTCTGCATTTTTGTACTTCTTTAAAATTATATTTTCTTTACATTTTGTTGACTAAAACTACAAAAAAAAAAAAAAGCTTTCTGATGCATAGAATAATGATTTTATTTTCTACCACAAGACCATGAGGCTCAGAATTCTGTTTCATTTTTGGCCTTGTCTGCAGTTCTTTCCCTGGAGAACAAAAATTCTTTTTTGTTGGTTTGTGTATTGGTCACACTCAGCAGCCTCAAGTGCACTGGAGATCGCATTGTTTGAGCATGGATTTTTAAAAGAGCTTTGAGTCGTGAATAGCCCAGACCTTCTGCTTAGCAGTCAAATGCATTCCTTGGCCCTTCCCTCGTACATGTCCAGGTGGCACACCAGCCTTACTTCCTTTCAACAAAGATGCCAAGCTCACTCCCACTACAGCCTGTCTGCCCACGCTCACCTTGGATGACACTGCCAGACATCTTGCTGGCTCTCACTCATCCTATGGCAGGCTGGGCAGGCTGAAGGCTGTCCTCACACTGTGCACCCACACTGAAAAAAAAAAAAAAAACTATAGGTATGCTTGCTTGTTAAAAATTTATGCATTAAACTCAATTCTGTGAGGACAGGGAGTCCCTCTTTTACCTATGCATGCCCAGTACCAAGCATAGTATTTGATACCTTGTGGGATTAACAATAAATCTTGCTAAATAAATGAACACATTAAGAAATGAACCAAATAAGGAGCCTCTGGTAAGGGTTGTGCCCTTAGCCTAGTTCCAGTTCTTCCTCTAACGAGTTTTCGAACAGTTTCTTTCTCAGATACTGTGGGCTTAGCATCAGACCCGCCTTAGGCTTGCACATGGCAGATCTCCACAGCAGCTCACAGTAAGTAGGTGAAGATGGAGGCCAGGATAGAGTGGGCCTTGAAGCCAGTTGAGGATCTGGAGCAGATCTCTGATTCATGCAATAAGCCATGCATGCCAAGATTGGGTAAAGCTCGGTAGGCAACAGCAACCAAAGGGTGTCCAGTGCTGTAGATAGGGCACAGTGACAGTTGCTGCCTTGACAAGATTCTGGAAACTAAGATAAAATGGCAGCATCATGGCTCTGAGCATTCTGTGTATTCACAGATATCATCTATTCCAGGAGTTGGGATCCTGAGAGCAGGATTTAGCCATCAGGGCTGGCAGCGATGCGGAATGGCCTCAGGGCCAGAGCTCAGCCAGTGAGCTCAGGAACAGGAATTGGAGGCCCGGACAATGAATGGCAGGCGCTCGCCCAGCCTGCCTTCTCTCCCTGTTGGGACATCATAGGGGTGCTTATTTGTTAGACGAGAAACTGATTATTCTAACTATTAAATATTGCTGTGAATACTGAATGAGATAATGTAAAGGAGGTGTGGCACTAGTGCAGAGGAACATTCAGAAGTTTTGTGTTTGTAATTACTGTCATTACTGGTCAATTTCTCAGCCCAATGTAGAAATGTTTACTTCTCCATCGTCTTTATTTCCTTGCTCTGGTTTAGATATGAAGTGTCCCCCAAAAGCCTCATCTATTTGTATGTAGTGGGATCAACGTGGAACTGTGTGTTATTGGAGATGGAGCCTGGCTGGGAAGGGAGGATGCCTAGAGTTTGGCTGGCAGAGATTGTGTCAGTTTGTTGAGTTCGGGGGCTTGAGGTTGCCCAGAGCAGAGCTTTCAAGTGTTTGCTATTAATTTACCAGCCAGGAAGTGAGGGAGGGGCACTTGCCCTTGGCCTGGGGACCCCAAGGGGCAGCTTGAAGTAGTTAAATCAAGGAAAAAGAAACATTGTTACAAGTTCTTCCTGGGAAAGCTCTAGCTTTGCCAGAGTATCCGGACTTTGACTTGGCTCCTACTTCACTTGGCTTCTGTCTATAATGGGTAAGCAGCTCCCAAGCCTCTGCCATGTGCCTCCGTCATTACCAGTTGCCCATAGACAGACTGTGTAAAACTACTAGCTAAATAAATCTTTCTTCCCTTAAATTGTGGAACTTGGGTATTCTGTCATAACAATGACTGTGTAACCAAAACGTTCATTTTTGACTCACTAATTTGCTACTGTTAAAGTGAGGAAAGATCTAAATTTGGGGACTGTGCATTGAAATTTCTGCCCAGCAGGTCTATATGGAAAATTCAGTATTTCTTTTGAGTTGAAAAGTCTGATACAACACCAGAGAATGGCTTGATTCTTAAAAGTATTAATATTTTATTTTATTATATGTCAGGCTTGAGGTTTTACAATGCCTTTTCAATTTGGAAGGCACAGTTTGCTGTTATTTTGGGGAGAGGTAGGTAAGTGGCTTATTCTACCATGAGCAATAATAGCATTGCTTCAGAGATCAATATCAGTCTCTGGCCTAAAAGTATCTAGGTCTTTGATTTTTACACAAAAAGGCATAAAGGTAGTTGAACTGGCTGGTCCAATGTAGTTGTCCTTCAGCATCCACAGGATGGGCTGCAGGACCAAATTCTGATGATGCTCGAGGCCCTGATATAAAATGGCACAGTATTTGCACATAACCCATGTATCTTTTATTGTACACTTTAAATTTCTACTTATATACTTAACAGAATGTAAATGCTATGTAAATAATTGTTCTGTTACAGTCTTAAGGGAATATTGACACCCACAGCTGTTTTCATCCCAATGCTATAGAACATACCAGCAACAACATAACATTTTCAATTTACATTTGGTTCAGTTTGCTCCTATGGAACTTGATGATGACGTTTGTATAACAGGAGAGGGACAAATGACAGTATTTAATATCACAACCAATGATAATGAGCATTTAACATTAAGAAGGCACCCTCAAAATTCATGAAGATGCAGAAAAAAAAACAAGATTTGGTCTAAGGATGTATGGCTTCTAACTCTCCTATTTATATCAGACATGTACAACATGAGTGATTTGTGCTTACTCAAAAAAATCATCACAAACACAGAGAATTCATCATCAGAGAATGAAATATTTTGTTTACTTCCACTTTCTGTTCCTGTTTAATCCAGAGAAGACTTATTAGTCATAAAAACTTAATTTACTTTAAGTACAATTAATTATATACATACTAAAGAGAAGAAACTAGGGGAAAGAGATGAAATTCAACAGCCTCACTTTAATTGCATTATATGTGACTTTCAAATGTAATAGAATCAATCCTCCATAAAATCTCTGAGGTCATTGACCCCTGCATCTTAAGTCATGTTTGCCATTTTTGCTCTTTCCTAGAGAAACCAAGTAGTTCAACTAAGCATAGAAATATGATGTCATATATTACGTGTTCAGTTAGCCTGAGAATCTTTCCTGATAGTCTACTTGTTAAAAATACACAGTGTTTGAATGAGAATGGGGCTGCCTAGAGTCAATAATGCTTAGTAAAATGGATCCAGCACAAAAGACTGGCTATAGATGCGTGTTCCTCTTATAAAATTCCCCAAAATAGAAACATAAAAAGGCCCAAACATAAATGGTAGGGTAGAAAGAGAGGCAGTGGTCAGATAGGAAAGGGGTGAACCTGTGAAAAAGGGGTGGACATAGATGCCCACTGATTCCCCCAAACCCATGGTTCTAATGTGTTACAGAATTTGGAATTCATGTATTTAAAAAAAAATAGTTAAATAAAAAAACACAATCCTTTCAAAATCTGAAATAGTTAGTTAATAAAGGATAACTTTTGACTGTAGACTTGGGGAATTCTTTCAGGTGGTGGGTTTGGCCTTCCTGAAGAGATTTCCTTGCTCTAGAGTTGAAAAAGAAAAGCCCAGGAAGAACCACATGCAGCTACTGATGTTTCATTAAGTCATTCACTCTATGAATCTTACATTCTTCCCATTTTCCATCTGTTTGTGACTGTGACACATATGCATCTTGTTCCAATCTCTGTCTGAAAAAAATCTTACTGTCAGGTTTTTCTGACACTCTGTTACCCTCAGTCATCTTTCCTGTGTGGTAGCTGCTTCTTTCTTTAGCTGGACCCATCTAGTTGAGTCTTGCTCCTCAAAGTGTGGTTTGCAGACCAGAAGCTTGGTAGACCCTAACACATAGAAATGCAGACTCTCCAATCCTGCCCCAAAGTACTGAATTGGAGCCACAATGGCCTGAAATGTTCAGGAGGCTCACGTACAAACTGAAGTCTGAGCAGCACTGGCTGCAACAGTTATAGAGCTTTTGTGCACACTTATCACCTCAGAGGTATACAAGCATGTACTTGAATGCTGTGGCATCTAGTATTCCTTGTATCTCAAATCTGTAACTAGAAAGATGATCGTCTTATATGTGATGAGAATTTTAAGCATCTATTAGTATATACAAAACATTACCATAAACTGTGGTCATCAGTGGTAAAGTTCTGAGTATGTTAATTGAGTTGACTCAATCTTTTATAATGAATTTATTGTTCAAAAGTTTACCATGTAGCCTGGTGCATACCTGTAATTCCAGCACTCCTTGAGGGTGAAACAGTAAGATTGCAAATTTCAGTCCATCCTTGGCAACTTATAATTCTGTGAGATTCTGTCTGAAAATGAAAAAGTAAAAATGGATGTACCCAGCACCACGAAACAAATAAATCCCCCAAACAACAAAAAGCCCCTTTCACATTATACCTCATTAATGTGCATAATTATGTTAATTCAAATGAATATGTTTATAAAATATTTTTATTTGTATTTTCCTTCCTCTACCATGAAAGTCCTTTTACAGACTCTTGAACTTTAATATTTTTACCTATTTCGATTCAATTGTTAGTTCCCACATAGCATTTGCTGTTTCAAAGTTTCTTCATATATTTTATTATTTAATTATAAGGTAGAGACTTAGGTAATACAGTGTTTTGTAGATGCGGTTTTGTAAACTTCCATTCATATAGTTTTCTAACTTAAGTTTGGAATCAAAACATGAAATATATCTTGAAAAAAGTAGGAGCCAACAGTCTTCGTGACACCAGGAGCAATGAATTATTCTGCCTCAAAATGTATTATGTATTAAAGAATTTTAATTTCTTAGAATGATCTTAGTTATGTTTTCATTCATAAACCTTGTCTGCTCACTTAGGACAAAAATTAGGCCTATAGTATTGCTAAAAATCCTAATCTTTCTGACAAGATTCTTGAGGTAAATGAGCTAAGGAGAAACAGCCCTCCACTCTTGATATGAAGTAATCTAAGGGAAGATGGAACCTAAGAGGGAAAAGAGTTTGAAAGTCCAACATGAGAAGTTTTTTTTGAGACCTTGTACCACTTTCTCCCGTGAAGAGATGTAAGTAGAGGAACTCCATAGAATCCTGGCTAAATCTAACCCAGAACCTGTTGGCTTTGCATCTTCTAGTAGTGCAGTTACCCTGGGGAAGCACTCCCAGGTTCCGTGTTCCACTCACTTGTTGGGATGATAAACTGAAGAGGTGTGGCATCTTGATTTTAAAGTATGCCATATTTATCTCACCTCTTTGAACCATTCCTCAGCATTTAAAGAGCATGGTGTCAGAGAAGCCTTAACTACCTTAACAACGTGAATGAGTTTAAGGAAACTGGAGTACTATAAATGTTTGCCCATAGAAAACATTCCGTAACAGTTTCCTATTCCAAAGAGGCTGAGGCCCAGGGTCCTCAGTGACTCATTCCCATCTGTGGCTCCTCAAGGGTTGTCTCTTCCTTTCTGAGGCTGGTACACACGTCAGTGCTGCCTCCTCAAGGATCTGGACTTTGCACTTGTTTCTAGGCCTTCTGGCACGATTCCCATCTACATATAAACATCCTTAATAGAAGCTACCTGAATTAAAAAAAAATGTCAAACCTCCATCAGTTTTCTCATCATCTTCCAAATACAACCCTGTTTCTTAAAAGAATTGTTTATAGACAGAACCTCACTATTAGGGACAGTAATGATTTGACACAAACTGTGTAACATTTTCAGACTTTATCATCTTTTTTTCAATTTAAAGGAACTTTGATCCCTTGCCTTTGGATATAGGACTAAACTAAAGTTTTTCACTGAGATTGGTAGATGGAAAGGAAGTTTAAAATGTTTGATTTCAGCTGGCTTCAGCCTCTCCCTGTGCTCTGTGGCTACCAAACCCAACAGGAGAACAAAAGCGACTCCCCGTGTGGGACAGAAACCGTCCTCCCAGTCTTCTTCGCTGGTCTTTCCCCCGCGCGCTCCTTGGTTTATTCTTCCCTGCAGTACGTACGTACGTATTTCCATGTAGCTAACAAAACCCCCATGTCATTAAGCAATTTGTGAAGACAAACTACACTTGAGAGGCATTAAATGCTCAGTTTCCAGCTACTAGAAGAGATTACATTTTCCTACCATTTTTGCGTTTCTCCCTCTTTCTGACGTTCCTGGTTCTTCTCATTTTTCCACCTAGCTCCCACAGTGATCCTCTATCTCATGGGTGACTCTCAGCTTCCTGTTTGATCTCTGCAAGAAATCATACATCCACCTGTGAATTTTGGTTGAATGATCCGAGTGCAATCTGTATGTAATCGTCTCTATGGGAGTTGCTCTGCTTTCTGCCCCAGGAATTTTATTGCTGCTGTTTCCTCCCTCTAGTCTTTGAAATCAGCTCTGCGGCTTGCTGAGTGCCAGCCCCTTCTCTCTCCACTGGATTCAGAATAACCTAAAAAGGCTGCTTACTGTAGCCTTTCTCTCTTTAGGTATGGTGGGCGTAGGCATTTGTATTCAAAAAAACATGCATGTAGAATTTAGAAGGGAAGAAACCTTGGTGACCATGTTTAATCACTTTTTCGTGGATTAGGATATTAAAAATCAGAGAAGTTAAAGGATTTGCCCTAAGTCACTCAGATTCTTAATGCTAGCCCAAGACTAGACTGAGGCCTTGGAATCTGTGCTTTTTCAACATCATGATATTGCCCTTAAACTTTTAATAGGCAGTCTTTGGTTGTATCCAGGTTTTCCTAATTCTTAAATTTTCCCTTAAAAAGTTAACAAGTGTCCTTCAGCTTTTCTAATCTGATGTCAAGAAAACGCCTAATGTAAAATGGATCTTAATCACTATCTTATTTTTCTAATCAGAGATTGAGGATGCATATTTGTACACCAACAAAAGTACCCATCCTTTGGTCTCTATTTAGCCACTCATTTGCATTTATTCACAGTTTAGATTGATTTTTGTATAGAATGAGAGCAGAATTTTTCAGTATATGATTAATAATTCAGGAATATTTAAGTCTCATTGAAGAGATTACCTCTAGGGAATTCTATGCGTAAACTCTTGGCCATCTTTGCACCAGAAAACCATGCTTGGTGACACTCTGATAAATATGCTGCCCATGCCTGAAACTGTATCAGCAGGTGGGGAGATAAAAAGACATTAAGAAAGAAGAATTGTTTCAAGTGAAAGAAATTCCAATAAATAAATGATTAAAGGGGTGATACTCTTTCTGAGATAGTTATTTCAGATGGAAATAAATTTATATTATAGCCTAGGAACAAAACGACCAGAAATTCTTTCTTCCTTCTCAGAACTGAAGGGAAGCCTACGCTATCAATTAGAGAAGCTTTGGTGTTCTTTGTCAGGTTGCAGGCCTTGCTTAAAGCCACAGGATGGAGCATTGAGAAATAAAATTTCTCACTTACTGAAGAAAATTCTTAGTTCAGTCAGAAGCACCCTCATTGGAAAACTCTAACCTACTCAAATAATTCATTTTTAAATATAGTAAATATTAGTAAGTGAAAATCAACTAAGAAAATTGGATTGCTTATATTAGAACGCTCCTTTGGACCTGGAAAACAAGGAAGTAAGAAGGCCAACCAATAGGAAGCCTTTGCTGGAAACTCAGAAATTGGTTATTCCATTTCATTTCTTTTTTTTCTTCCAGTGGATTTACTTGTTCTTTTGTATTCATTTCTTTAGTAATTGAAAAAGAAAGCTTTTAAATATTGATAAAATCACAGAACTATATTTCATTGGAATGGCAAAAATAACTAATACACTTAGTTTTTAGTTGGAATGATGATTTAACTGCATGAAAATTAAGAATACATCTCTATTTTGAAATATTTAAATTTTTCACAGATAAACTGATAACATAACATCAAAATGAAAATGTCTATCATGGTAATACTGTGGAGTATACCTCTCCTTCTGCAAATCACTGTTATTATATCAACATAGTCACTGTATTGAAAAGAGGAAATAATTTTTCACATCAGTTCGTTCTTCTCCTTCAGAAATTATAAGAAATTTTTTATCATCCTTAAAAGTAAAAATACATAAATAACCTTATTTAAAGTATTCATGATATATTAAGATTTTAAATTTCTTTTGAAAAAATTTAAGTAGTAATATAAAAATAGTCAATTATTTTTGCTATCTTTGGAAGTTTTCCTTAAAACCAAGATAAAGAAAGAGGTGAGAGATGGAGAGAGATGACAAATAGAGAGGGAGAGAGAGAGAGAGAGAGAGAGAGGGATCTATAAGCAACATTTGTATTGAAATTCTGTGTTGTTGATGAATTTTAATGTATTTTTAATAAGTATACTTCATGGTTCATATAGAAATGTTCATGTCATACAATGATTTGGTTGAAGTAGAAACACAGTAAATATGAAGAACATTCTAATAGTTGTATGTACTTTGAGAGTTTCTTTTAACAATAACAGTGCCTGAATTATGTTTTACAACTTTAATGTTTATTTTGACCATTCAGAATGCCAACTTGTTTTGAATTTGTGAGATCAACTTGTGCATGTGTGTATATGTAAGAGAGCTAAATGTATTTTATTGTTGTGGTACCAAGATATGTACTCAATAGGCATTTATTCTAGGAAAAAAAAATTAGTGGTAACTCCTAAGTTAAAGCTTATTATAAGCTACTTATCAAGTAATTGCTCGAGTTAGCAGTTGTGATAAAGACCTCATCCTCACTGTTCAGATGTTCTTGTTACAAGGTATTTTTTGATTTATTATTTTGTCAAATTATTCTGAATAAATGAAATTTCTTGAAAACATTAACATTTTCTCTAGTATTTCTCTGAGTGATGTTATGCCAGCGTGGATCACTGTCAACAAAAATGATCATCAGTTATTTTTTAAAGTTTTAGAAACATAGCTGAATAGTCTTTTCAAAAATTACAAGGGAATAAATCTGTAACCACAGGAATATGGTATTAGACTACAATGAAGGGTAATATCAGTGACATGATACAAGGATGTTCTCCATACATATTCCCCTCATAGAAACAATAACTTGTCAGCTCTCCATGGGGAAAAAATGCCTTTGCAAGAACTTGTAACCCAGCTAGAACATTCAAACGCTCACAAAGCCCATGAGCAGGGATGGCCATTTTGAGAAGATGGCCCATGACCAGGTGGCAGACCTGTAAACAGCTCCAACACTCCAGTGAGCCGCTATTATAACTCCCTGTGGTCTTTTTGTCTGTTCAGGAACAGTACCTACTAATGGGCCTAAGAGAAGCCACATCTACCCCTGCCTTGAGAAGTAAGTCTTCCAACTTTGGTCAGGACTGTAAATCCTAAAGCTGTGTGTGATCTGACTTCAGTTTTTCTCAACCATGATCCAGGATGAGTCCTGTCCACCCAGTATGCCTGCCCATTCCTAAGTACCAACATGAGCCGTGAATATTCATTTTCTTGGTTACAGGGCCAATGGGTCCTTGTCTCTGTTCCAGCTCTGTAAACTATGGGAGACAGTCCCATGTTCTCAGAAACCTTGTGAAAAACATGCCTACCCAATTCCCTAACGCACCCACCATAGACTCCATTGTGGACCCAACAGGAGCCACATGACCCATTTACGACCACAGTTGGCTGCAACCCCAGAGACAATCCCATTATCTTGGGTATCTAACATAAGAAGGTCTTCACTTCTTGAATTTCTCTATAGGAGTAGAATTAGTGTTTGACCTTGTCCATGCATAGAAACCAAAACAAGACTACCTAGATCAGTAAGAATCATCCAGATATGACACCGTTAGCAAACTGACCCGAAAGAAATGAAGAGCTTAAATTGCTTCACAAATAATTCAAAATAGTCATCCTAAAGTAACTCAGTGAGGTACAAGAGAGGATAGACAGACAGCTAAACAAATAAAAATATATTGTGTTTATGAAAATATAATCCAAAATGTGGACCAAAAGAAATGAAGAATGCTGTGACATAACTAAAAATTTCAGTAGAGAGCTTCAAGAGGAAACTTGATCACAGAGGCAAGAATCAGCAAATTAAATTACAGGTCATTGGCTCTAAACCCAGTTAGAGGAACCAAAAACAAAGAAAAGAAAAGAAAAAAGAAAAAAAGAAAAAGAAGAAAAGAAAAGGTGTGAAGAAATAAATCATGCAGAATTTATGGGATACCATAAAACAAATAAAGAAAAAGCACTATAAAATTTTCATCAGGAGAAGAGAAAAAAGCAGGTTTGCTTTCAAAAAAAATGGAGAAAAACTTTCTAAATTTTGAGAAGGATATTGAAATTCTGGTTTGTGGATCCGCCAGGACCCCTGAGGCACATTATGATCAAAGTCTAAAAGTCAGACAAAAGACTCAAAGTCATAAAAGTGACTCATTACACACACACACACACACACACACACACACACACACACGTACATATTACATATGAAGGAACTTTTATCTATTTGTAAGTTTCTCAGCAAGAGCTTTGTAGGTGTAGTAGAACATATTCACGGTGCCAAAGTAAAGTAACAAACAAAACCACCGTCATGGATACTACACCCAGCAAAGCTGTTCTTTAGAAATGAAACAGAGATGAAGACACTCACAGATGAGAAACTGAAGATGTTTATTAACACTAGACCTGTTTTATAAAAGAAATGCTAAAGGAACTTATTCAGATTGATATAGAATGATACTAAGTAACAACTTGAAAGTATAGTAAAAATATAAAACTAATATGTAAAAGTAAATGTGCAGCCACTTTCAAAATATACTGCTTATTTAATGTTGATATATAAAATAATTGCAAGTAAAAGAAAAAATGGTTGAAATAATAGCTATAATTATCAATGATTGTATAATATAAAAGATATAAAATGTGACATCAATATTATAAGAGTGTGTAGAAGGAAGAGTAAAAGAATTTTATATGTAATTGAAACTTTTGTAGTATTTTTACATAGAATATCCTAACTGTAAGGTATATGGGGTGTTCCAATGGTTTTCATAAATATAAAATATTAAAAGTTTAAAATTTAAAATAATGTCAAAAAGTTTTTGCTTGGGATTAATTTTTGATAATAATTTAGGTAAAACTAATACAATAAAAAAATTATGCAAGCACTAACTTTAATGTACAGGGTGTCCCAAAAGTTACCATACACAGGAAAAATTTAACTTTATGATACAAGCCACATAATAGCTAAAAGGATAAAAAAATAAGATTTGATATGCAGCCGGCAAGACACTCCCTTCAGATTCACACCAATACAAAGGCTGAAAGTAAAGGACTAGAGAAAGATGTTTCGTGCAATGGAAACAAAATGAGAACAGAGTAGCTATACTAAGAAAAACAATCTTGCAGTCAAAAACCTGTCATTAAGAAGGGTTTATGGAACTCAGCCAGCAGCTCTGCCTGACCATAGAATCCAGGCAGCAGGTTCATAAAACCATGGACTATAGCTAGCAGCTCCACATGACCCAGAGCCCTCACAATGGCCCAGTTCAACTAGAGAACCCAACAGCAAGTTCTGCCTGCCTGTGGTTGCTACTAATTAGCCCATCCAGACTATTAGGACAGACTAAATAATCTGTCACCATCAAGGAACAGACAAAGTAAAAAGATTGCCATCTCTTCAAATGTAACATGCTCCAAAGAGAAGAACCAGAATTACAAAGGAAAATCTGAGACCATTAAAACAAACTAGTGAAACTCTAAAGAAACGGGTATCTATGAATGATAAGGACTTCAGAATAATATTAAAGGAGTTCAGGAACTTCCAGAAAATTTGGGTAGAAGACAAAACAGAAGTTGGGAACAATTAATGAACAAGATGAGAACTGTCACAAGGAAATGAAAATAACTTCTCAACTTCTGGTGATAAAGACAGTGATACCTTAAAATTTCAATAGGAAGTTTCCACAACTGACATGATCAAGCAAAAGAATCAGCAACACCAAAACAGGGAACAGGACACAGATTTATCTGGTCAGAGGCACAAAGAGAAAAAAAGAGTGAAGACTTACAGAAATTTTGGGACACCATCAAGAAAAAACAAGGTTTTGCATAAGAGGTGACGGTAAAGGGAAGAGAGAGAGGGGGGAAAAGCCCAGAGAACATATTTAAGGAATTAATGGTTGAGTAAACGTCAAATTTGTCATGCCAGTGTGTAGATATGAGAAGATATTCCAGTTAAATTTAACCCAAAAAGGAGTTTATAATGCACATTGAAATTAAACCTTGAAAAGCCATAGAGAATTTAAAAAACAGTAAGAGGATCACCAGGCACCAGAGAAGAAGGGAAAACTAAGCCCAAAATTGGCTGGGAGAAAGAAATATCAAAGATAATAGCAGAAATAAATATTTGTGCGTGTGATCATATCTAACCACAAAAAAGATACAATAAATATATAAAAGTTAAAAACTCTGTTTCATGGTTGGCTACGGTACTCTGTGCTGAGTGGGTTTGTAGCCTAGGCACGATGATGGCCACATGGCCTTGGTAGGCAGTAGGCTGTGTGCCTTAGGTTTGTGCAAGTGCACCCTGAGGTGCTCACATGATGGCAAATCACGACACCTTTGCAAGAATGTAACTTCATATCCTTACTGTTCTGCAATGCATGACTGAGCATTCATTATAAAGCCGTTGTAAGCAAAATTGCCTGGCACAGGCACACACACACACACACACACACACACACACACACACACACACAGTAATCATTGGAAAAAATAGAAAGTCTAGAAATGGCCATTTATATAAAGGTGATTTTCAACTAAGGGGAGAGGGCAGTTTCTCATGTAATGGCAAAACTGGATATGCAAATGTGGAAGAATGAAATCGGATGTAAATCTCACACCATATGCAAAATCCAACCCAAAATGAATTAGTGATTTACATAGAAGATTTGGAATTATAAAAATGGGGGGTGGGGACTTAAAAAGAAATTCTGTCAATTGCAACAATGTGGATGAACCTGAAAAGAAAGACAAACATCATTTGATCTCACTTACATGTGAAATCTAAACTATCAGACTCATCAGAGCAGAGAATGAAAAAGTGGTTACCAGTGGCTGAGGGGAAGCAGCGGAGGGTATTCAGTGGGAGATGGGTGGGAAAGGATAGGAAGTTTTAGGTAGACAGAGAAGATAAGATCTATTATGTAGTCAAATTACTGTCACCAGTAATAATATATATTTCAAAGTGAGTAAGAAAGGAAATTTCAAATATCTCATCTCAAAAAATGAAAAATAAGTGAGGTGATGGTTGTGCTAATTAGCTTGATTTCACCACATGTGCATCACGTATGCATCGTTCCTATGTATCATACCACTGTCGTCATCAGTCCATTTAAAATAATATTATTTAAAAATAAAGTAAATTCTAAAAATAATGAGTAAATTCTGAGGTTATAAAATAGAACATAATGATTCAGTAAATGATACTATTTTACATAATTTGAATCTACTAAGATAGTAGATTATTAATGTCCTTAACACAGAAAAAATGTGTTAAATATGGGAAGTGGTGGATAAGAAGCCCAGTTATGACAATGTTTTCACAATGTAAATTAGTCCTACATCATCACATTATAACTTAAATACATAACATTTTAATTTGCCAAGTACGTTAATAAAGCTGGAATTAATAACAATGTAATGTAAATAATAGGGCAGTACAAACTTGGCTTCTCATATAACGATTCTTAACTATGTGAAACATAGAATTAGCACGACAAGAGCCAATGGTAACTTCAGTCTACCAAATAGATGTTAACATTTATCAAACTTTCGTAACTCATCACTCGCTTCACCTGGTCACTGCATCTTGACATCATTTCAAATACTTATTTCTCAAGTATCTGCTGGAAAAACTTGGATCCCCAAAATCTTACTGATATTCTGATTTGTTCTTCCCATTATGTTTACTAATATGGGTCAGATACGTTTCTGTCTTGAAATAAAATAGTTTACAAAGTAAGAAGTTTTCCTAAGCAGTAGCACAAAGGTATCTCTGTCTCCTCTCTGTCTCTCTCTCTGTGGGGTGTGTGTGTGTGTGTGTGTGTGTGTGTGTGTGTGTGCATTTAAATGACTTTGAAGAGACCCCAAAATAGAGACAGATTAGTGTAAAAATCATATTAAAATGTAAAGGCATGTTAGTTTCTTTCTTTCTTTCTTTTGTAGCCCAGGCTGCTCCTGGACTCACTATGTGGCCCAGGCTAGACTTGGACTCATGGCCATCCTTCTGCCTCAGCCTTTTAAGTGCTGGGATTAGAGGCGTATACCATCATTCCCAGCTTATGTGGTATTGAGAAATCAGAGTCAGGGCCTTGCGCTTGCAAGGCAAACACTTTAACCAGCGTGCCATTCCTCCAGCCTGCCTTGGTAGATTTTCTGGAAGTGATGTATGGCAATTTGTTAAACCATACTGCTTTCCTAATGAGGGGGAGTTTGTCATCATTCATGAGCTGCCTGCCAGAACCAGGCGTGCTATGTCAGGGCTGGGAAAGTTGCTCTGGTCCTGCCGGAGAAGCACTGAGGGAATCTCTAGGCCAGGGTCGTAAACGCGCAGCCATATTCTATGTCTGGGAAGAGCTACGGGGTGCAGCGCAGGAGGTACAGCCCAGGAGCCCACAAAGAGTGAGTAGCATTGTGAAGAGTATAGCTGGCACTAGTTAGGTTAGAGAATGAATAAAAATAACTGCACAAATAGCCACATGAATATGTGACACTATTTGTTCATAACAAACACTCCATCACCGTCTACTAGGAGCCAGTGTCACTGTGCTGCATGGTGGGACATGTTGTAGTGCACAACAGGGACAAAGCCCCCACCCTCGTACAGCTTGCATTGTTGTAACAGTGGCAGACAACGCACCAAAGCTCTATGACAATTTTGTGTATAGTCAAAATATTATCATATTTTGGGTTAAAGAAGTGGATTCTTGAAGTTACACAGACTTTGTACCCGTAGTTCAGGTGATGACAGATTCTCTGAAGCAGTTGGCTCACTTAGGGATTGAGTCTCTAAGTAACAAAAACTGAATTACATTGCTTAGGAATGCATAAGAGATGGGCCACTACATGAGAAGCAAGGAAATGACAATGACAGAATTCATACTGTGGTTTCCTCCAGCGAAGATCTAACTACTTATTAATGGCACTCCATTGTATGATTGCACTGTAGTTTATCTTCTCAACTTTAAAGTTGGTTTGGAGTTGTTTGCTATTACAAATGTCACTGCCAGGAACCTTAAACATGTGCTTCACCCACGTGCCTGATAGTTTGGTGCATAAGTGATCTATCATAGGGTCAGATCATGCTAAATTTTTTCAAAACAGTTCCACCCATGAGTATTCTCATTAGCAATATGGAAGAGTTCTCTTTATTCATCTTTGTGGCTAACTCAGCATGTGGTTATCACTTTTTGCACATCATTGGGGGAATAAGCGATTTTCTAATTTTAATGTATACCTTTCTAATTGTCTTAGTTACTTTTTCATTGCTGTGACTCAGTACCTGACATCCACAAATTTAGGGGAGGAAAAGTTTATTTTAGCTCACAGTTTCAGAAGATCACAGTCTATTCAGGGGTGGCCAGCAGCAATCGCACTATATGGCAGAGGCAGAGGTGGAGGCAGCTTCTCACAAGATCACAAACAAAAAGGCAAGTTGACACTAGTCAAGAGTAGTCCAAGTCCCAGTCCTAGACCTCCAAGGAAGGGAGGATGTAGCTTATATATCCTTCCAGGTCTCCGCTCAGCGATTAGCCCCTCCTGCTTCCAGGTGTGGAAGGTGTGGCCACTACACACCGTTAATCTTAACTTACATGTCTTTACTTCTAATTTACATGCCTTAAATCCTAACTGACACACCTTTAATCCTAACTTAACTGTAATCCACCCTTCCAGACTAGATCCCAGTCCACCAACAGCACATGGTTCCATACAGAATCCATAACATTAAAATACATGGAGACTTTTGGGAGACATTCCAGAGCCAAACCACAGTACTAATTATCAGCAGGACTGAATGCTTACTTTATTATTTATTGACCACTTGGGTTTTCTTCTCTAAAATTTACACCCAAGTTCTTTGATCTCTTTTCAATCATATTTTAACAATAAAAGTTCTTTATATTTTGTGGATATTGATAATTCAATATTATAAGTAATAGAAGTATCCTCTATGCTTGTCTTGTTCTTTATTGAGTCTCTTCGTGAACAAAATTGTGTATTTTTGTTGTAGTTTATATTTATTAGTCATTAAAACTAATATCTTCCTTTGAGAAGATTGCTCAGACAACAGGGGCACACTCTCCAAGTGGCAGTCCCTGGGTCTCTAAACCACTGAGTCTTGTTCTCAAGAGCAGGTGCTCCTCATGGATCAAGAAGCATCTTGGGAACATCTGACTGGGGGTGCTGATGCTTTCCCTTAAATTAGAGCTCATCTATTGACACTAGTGTAATAAAACGGGAAAGCCTGATGCTTCTGGTGAATGGAAAGCAGTCTGACATCTGTTACCCTACAAACCGTTTTTTTTTTTTTTTAATGACTTGTACTATTTTGCTCTGCTGAATAAATTCTCTTCCAAGGCCTTGTAATTTTACCTTCCATGTTAGGACACTGATTTCTGTGTCTGATACAAGAGAGGGGTTCAAGGCAATTTTTCTTTTAAATACCCATTGTCCTCTCATTGTTTGTGGAAAAGAAGATACCTTTATTGTTTCTTGTTTGATCATAACATTTGATAAAATATGGAGAAAGTGTGTCAAAACCTCTTCCTTTTTGAGTATGAAATTTTTTTCTCCTTGAGGTTCTGTGAGCTTTCTTTTTAATTAAAGGAATATAATTAAAATTATTACATCTTCCTAGTTAATTGAACTTTTTATCATTGGTAAATGACACTTTTATTGTTGGTAATGAGATTTAACTATTCCTCCCATTTTCAGAGCTTGTTTTCAACTCTGTTGTTTTAGTTTGTATTTACATGTTTTACTATTTTTATCTTTTTGCTTCCGTATTTTTCTTATACTTATTTTTGGATATAATTATAATAGGAATTTTTATCTAGTATGTCAATTTTTATCTTTTATCAGTGCTATTGGTCCATTTACATTTAATATAATTGTCAGTAAACTTGAATTTATATGTGCCCTACTGTGCTATTAAAAACGTAGTTAGCTATTGTTAGTTGTGCTGCTGTGAACATGGGTATACATTTATCTCTGTTATGTGTTCTTTTGGCCTCTTTTGGAAATATTCCCATGAGGGGTGTTGCTGGATCTAAAAGGATATTTATTTCTAGTCTTTTGAGAAATCTCCATACTGCTTTCCAAAGTGGTTGTATGAATTTACATTCCTACCAGCAGTGCAGGAGGGTTCCTTTCTCCCCACAGCCTTGCTAGCACTGATTACTATTTGACTTGTTGATATAGGCCATTCTCTCTGGAATGACATGGTATCTTAGCGTTGTTTTGATTTGCATTTCTCTTATGGCTAGGGATGTTGAACATCTTTTTATGTATCTGTTGGCCATTTGTACTTCTTCTTGAGTGAACTGCCTCTTCGTGCTTAGTGAAGTGAGTCAGAAGTAGAAAGTGAAACGTCGAATGGTCTCTCTGATATGAGAGACCCAGATCACAACTATCTCATGGAACTTAAAACGAAAAACAAAGTGAACCAGGGGGGTGGGGGGGGAGGGAGGGAGGGAGAGGTGGGTTGAGGGAGGGGCAAAAGGAAAATGGGAAAGTCCTTGTCACCTTGACAAGATAGGTAGGTGCACAAAATGCTCAACTTCATTGTAAACCTTAAATTTTGTGCTTATACGTATCAATAAAATGGGGAAAAATGTAGTTTGGATTAAACAACAAACGTTTCTTTCTCACAGTTCCAGAGACTGAAAAGTCCAAGGTCAAGATAGTGGCAAATTATATGGACTGCCCTCTTCCTGGCCTGAAGAAGCCATCTTTGTTTTTGTCTCTTCAGTCCACAAAGATCCATTGTGGTGTAAAGTAGTGGGGGGAATTAAAGTGTAAATTTGAAAAGGGATACTTTTAGTTCATGACAACATGAATTGCCTGATGTTGTATTTTCTCATGGCTCTGATTGTTCTATGTTTCTTTTTCTTTTTTTATTTACATAATTTTGGAAAAAACAATGTTTCTTTCCCCATTTTTCTTTCTTTTTAACCTTGCAAATAATGTATGCTGACTCTACACATATAAAATTGCTGTACATGAACTTATAATAGTTTAAATTTCCTTAAGATTTCACCCTTTCTTCCATAGTACAAGAAGTCTATAATACTTTAACTTTTGGATTGTACTTTATCATTTCCATAATTTTCTGTTATTATACTTAACTCCACAAGACTGTACTATGATTGTTTTATCTAGTCAGTTATCAATCTGCATATTTTCTTTTATCAAAAGTCTTCCATCTGGCTTGCTTTTTCTTCTATCGGTATTTGCTTGAACTGTTTTACTGTGGCCCTGCTGGTGGTAAGCTGAGTTTGTAAGGCCTAAAAGTATCTTTGTGTCATCTTATTTCTTGAATGTTCTTTCTTTCAATATAGAACTTTCTTTCTCAAGATCTGATTTGACATGTCAAAATTTCTAAATCCATTCTCAATGTAGCAACTGTTCTCTAGTATTTTCTATATTTTTGTGTCTCTATGCGACATTCTGAATAATTTATTTTGACTTATATTTTAGGTTGCTGATTGTCTCCTCAGCTATCTCTAATCTGATGTCAGACTTTATATTTAATTTGTTATGATTTACACTTCAAGATTCAATCTGTCTAATTTTCAGATCTGAGAGATTTTTTTAGATAGTTCTTCACACTTATTTACAAGTTGTCCTTCATGTCTAAGAGGTAGATTAAACAATTATTTTATGATCTGGGGCTAATAATTTAAATATTTGAAGACTTTGTGGCTCTCTTTCTGTTTGTGGATTACCTAGTATTTTTCATCATGTCTTGGTTTTTTTTTCCTGTAATTTTCAAATTGTAAGCTACACATTCTCTAAATGAGAGTTCTTTAAAAAGGTCCATTCCAACCAGGGTCCCTCTGTCCCTTTGCTTCCTGAGAACACCTGCAGGTTGAATCCACTTTAGGTTCATAGCAGTGCAAATTTAAGTGAGGGTGTTTCCTCTTGTCTTTGTATTCAAGGTAACTTTCCTAGGGGTAGGTGAGTTTAATTATGGAGTTCCCACTTTATGGAGGACAGTCTGCTTGACACCCTGTCTTGGGCAGCTCCTCAGCTGTGTCTTCCATCTTCCTCCTTACTCCTTGAATTGGTAAGTTATAGATCTCCGTGAGGCTGAACTAGCTTTTGTGGTATTCTTCTGCCTCTGAGTTCTCGCTTTCACTAAATTTTGGTCTATATCTTGTCATCTTTTAAAAAAGAAATTATTTATATTTTATATCCTTTTTTCAGTAAGATGGAAAGAAAGAGGGAAAAATAAAATGAGAACAGAGAGGGGAGAGAGGCATTTAACCCTAGGTTCAACTTGGAGCTAGAAGGGAGAAGTTTAGTTACAGATTTATCTTCACAGTTTCGGACCACTATCGTCATGACACAGTGAGGTGAATATGTGTTCCGAGAGCTAGCATTGCCTTCTTTTTATTTTTTACTCCCATCTTCAAATCTATACAGAATATAAAAGAAATAAGTCTGAAGTTTTCTTTTCACAATGAGATTGTAATATATTTCATCTCTGTGAGAAATCCATTTTGATGGAAAAAATTCCTGAGCATTTCTGCTTTTCATATGTTCCCCTGAGTTTACAAGTATGAGACCCAAGCTGCTGTGTCTTATACTTTATCCAAGGAGATTGGATTCCGAAGTGAGTGAAGTAAGCCCTTATGGCTGCCAAGTGATCGATTATCTTGTTCTATAGCACACATACCCTACACCATTCTTAAAACTAGCCTTGAAAGTCTCCTCTCTCCTCTCTCTCTCTCATCTGTCCTTTCTGTCTGTTATTCCCCCATTTGTAGTTCTAAGGGAGTGACCCGATTCATTGATGAAAGATTATTGTTTACCACAGTTTTTCATCAATTATCCCACAAGTAGAGGCAGCCATATGCTATGGATTCTAACTGTGTACTCCATCTGTACTTGTTGGATCACTGGGCATTGTGGCCTGAGCTTGTGCACTAAAACACGGTTTCCTTCCTATACTTCAGTCCCAGGGACAGGATCACTTTCCAGCAATTATTATCTCCTGTCATCTTGAGTTGTAGCAAAAGTCAGAGTTGATAAGCAGTTTAATTTTTTTCTCATCAATAACCTGTGGATGATGAGCAAGAAGGGGAGATGTTATCACAAGCTACCAGAGTGCCTTATACACTTGTGATAAATTGTCCAGTTCTTACTGTTCTTTCATAGTAGCTTTTACTCTTACATTTAAAGGAGTATTTCTTACTCAACTACAGCTTTAAAGACAATTTTCTTCTATTCAATAGTTAATTTTTGTACTTGTATATTGGTAAAAACTATCATTCTATCATCCTTATTACTTACTGTGCTACTGCCTAAACTTTTTGTACAGAACAGAAAGACAAAAATCACTTAATTTATATTTGGGATGAGTAAACACACTGTTGATTTCAATCTCTAGTTGTGGAATGGTTCTTAAATTTTTCAGGGGTAAGGAAAAGAGAGTCTGGTGTAATAATTAAGTATGTAACCTATGAAACTAGACAAAAATAAGCACTTGCTCAGATGTAATTAGAGTATGTTACATTTCTTTTTTCATTTTTTTCTGAGTACCTCGTGTTGAACAATAAAATACAAATATGGCTAGAAAAAAAACATTAGAAAACCCAAGCTGATAACCTTCAAACTCAATTCATGTTCTTGTTTGCTCACAGACTCTTTAAAATCGATATTGATCCAGATTTTATTCTGAGATGTGTGATTATCCAATAATTCATGACTGTTCTATAACACAAATTCACTGCTTTGTCATAGTAGTCACGAAAAATCATTTTTTCAAAAGTGCATTTCCAATGCTCCCTAAGCACGGATATTTCAGCACTGCCTGTAAAATCCATTGATCAGAAGCAGTCCAGGTGTTTTATGGATGTTTCCTTTGCCTACTCCTTGGAAGGGGAGATTGCTTAGCAGTAGGTATTTCTGTTAAGGTCATGGTGAAATGGTTTCTGATTGGCATTCATAAGGACCAAATTGTTTCAATTGGTGATGTATAGTATTTAATAGAAACTATCTTGTGATTAGAAAAATCTGCCTTAGAGCAGGAGATTTGGGATTCTTAAAATAATAATAGGGTGATTCTCCATCTCACATGATTAGAAAGTCACTCAGGTTGGGAGAAAAGCAACTCTCCAAAGGCTGTGATCCCACTGCATTGTCTGCTGTGAAGTCAGGGCTAGAGGAGTTTCATCTACATTTCTGTTAATCTTAAAATGTTCAATATTGAGTGTGTTGGGGGGGGGGGGTGATTTTTGCCTGGGATCCGTTCTTAGAATGTGCATTACAACACCTGCATGAAGTATTATTGCCATTCGGTGGGTGGTGAAGCAGAGCTCTATGCCCTTTCTTTCACCCCCAAGAAATATATTCTGTAAAACTTCTGGAATGGCCTTTATCTTCATGACTACAACCCCAGTCAGCACCTGCTATCGCGCACCTGAAATATGCCAGCCGTCACCATCCTCCTTCCGTTTCTTATTGCCTGTGCATCTTGCAGGTACATAAACGCATGACAGTTCTGTTACTTTTGCCGAAGATTAGTTAGGCCCTTTGTAAGTTCTCCTTGAACTCCAGATAATATGGTTGATTACTCCAATTGCTGTGTGTCTCCTTCCCCAGGCGGATGTTGTTGTTACACACAATGCATCTTTTCTCTAAGCATGCTTAAATTTCTCTCCTCCGCCAAATTGTTTCGTGAGTCACATACCAAGCTTAGTCACGGAAACTTTTCTAGAATTGTTGTCACTTAGGGTTCAAGATGCCAATTAAATCAAGTTGAGTTGTATTGATTTTATACTTTTGATATTGGGATAATTTATGCATACATCATGATTCCATTAATAAGTGGTCTCCCTTGAAGGCAAGTTGTTTTGACAAAATGGAAACTAGGATACAAAAAGAGTAATTCTCCCCAAAACACGCAGCCTGTAGATGGTGGCGATGACATTTGGTAACAGGTCATTTGATACATAGTTTTTATTTATCAGTATGAGCTGTTGGCTCCTTTACTTTCTTATTCCTGTTAACTTCCCTGAACTTGACATTATAAGACAGATGCCAAATTAGTTTTAATGATGGGGGAGTAAATTTTCCATATCATCATAATTCCTAGTCTACTAACTTGTTTCCAATCCAAGTGAAAATCTATCTAAAAATGATGTGCTACTGACTGTCAGGATTGACCCCCCTCATTTGTATTTTCATAAACTGAATTAAAGATAGAAGTTCAAATTGATGTTGGCCTTTTAAATTTTTTTCTCTGCAAACATTTATTGATTATTTATTGTGTATATACCATGCATGAATGTTGGTAACAAACATAGAACAATAACCAAATTCTAGTTTCTTCCCTGAAGGAGCTGTTTATTATTAATCCAGGATGAGAAATGGTCAGATGTATTAGCTCCCTATTACCACTGTAATAATTACTTCAAATTTGTGGCTTAAAATAATGCAGATTCATTACCAGAAATCCAAAATAGACTTCAGTGAGCCAAAATATGTAATGTCAGGGAGGCTTCCCGTAAGAATTTAGAGTGAGAGTGCAGAATCACTGGCTTTTTTTTTCAGCATTTAGAGTAAGCTTATCCAAACAGTGTCCCAAAGGCAACACGTGGCCATGAACACCTAGTAATGTGGCCCCATAAGATTCCTACATTTTTAACATTATTATGTGATTTTAGCAACAGTTTTCTTGGTTTGATTGCATAGTGCTTGAGGACAGACTCTGTAGGAGACAAGAGAATCTTAGTGTAGGGGAGGGCACAGTGCAACACTAACTCTGTCGCCTGCAGTCCCCCACACTCTACTGAATGGAAACCCACTTGCCTCCGACATTACATACACTTGTGTGATTTGGTAAATTTTTTAAAAATCACAGTAAATTCTTGGTAATGGTATTCCAACCCCCTCTGTAGATATGTTCCTGTGAAGACATGGATTCACTGTTATCAAGCAGACATGTGAGATTTCTAATATAGTCATTGAGCTTGAGCTTGTTCATTTTGTAAAATAACTTACGTAATTACTAGTTTGTTTGTAAAATAACTTAAAATAGTTTTCTTGCTTATATTCAATGATTATGTTACCTGTCTCACTTGTGACCCACGACACTGTCTTTCTATCTTATAGAGCCTGGGCAACCCAAGAGGTCAGACACTAATAGTTTAGAGCATTTGTTGCTTCATGATTTTCCACCTTCAAAGCCGGCAATGGCCTGTTGAGTCTCTCATACATTACATTAGTGTGATGTGACATATGTCCCAACTGTCCATTTTTTTATTTGTCTCTCCTGTCTCTCTCTCTTGCCCATATAAATGAGGCAGTCTAGGACCACCATAGGGAAAAAGGGCAGGTGCACAGCAGAGCATTAACTCAGGACCTATTCTTCATTA
Organism: Ctenodactylus gundi; assembly: GCA_004027205.1. Taxonomy (NCBI): domain Eukaryota; kingdom Metazoa; phylum Chordata; class Mammalia; order Rodentia; family Ctenodactylidae; genus Ctenodactylus; species Ctenodactylus gundi. The sequence goes on along the minus strand of PVKB01000003.1, from coordinate 2,209,367 downwards.
CAAGTATGGTATGAGTTCTTGTCTTATCCTTCTCCCTCCTAAACAGTCTTATTGACCTCAAAAATCAGAAGCATTCCTGAAGCCAGGATACCCTTGCTTGATAGTCAATATTTTCATCACTGTGACTCAATACCCAACATCTATGATTTAGGGAGAAAAGATTTATTTTAGCTCACAGTCAGAAGGTGTCAATCTGTTCACAGGTGGCCTCTGGAAAATGGTGGAATCACATGGTGGGGTTGAGGCTAAAGCCAGAGCTGGGGTCAGGGCTCTGGAGACCAAGATCCTCACTGCATGGCAGAGCAGAGTAGCATGACAGGAGGAAGGGTAGGACCAGCACATGCCCTCCCCCATCCCCCCCCATGAGGCTCTGCGGGGGATCCTTCAGAATCAAACCACAACATCTTGCCTTAGTATATGCAAGAAGAAACTAACTTAAGAAATAAAACTGTGGGGGATGGTCCCAGAGGGTTAGAGGACAAACAATGCCTTAACTTGTTACTCATTGAAAGCTTGATTTGTAATTTCTTCTGAGGCAGTCAGAGACTTACAGTGACTTTTGCTTAAAAACAGTGATTGTTCACTTCGGCCTATAGTTGCCTAATCATAAGTACAGATGGGGTAGAACTTGGACTCTGCCTTCACCTTGCATCTGCCTCCTTTATTACCTTAAAACTGTGGGTCGGGTCATTGCTTAGCTTTGTATAAGGGCATATTAATCATTTAAAGAGTGTCTGTCAAAAAAACAGTACTGCAAAGTTGGTTAGCTCCAAATTTATATAACCTATCTCATCCCCCTTCAAGACTGAGGACATCAAGATAATAAGTTTACAGGAACATTCACCTACCAGATTTTACTCCCTTAAAGGGGACCTAGAAGTCTTCAGTCATTGCCTTAAGCCAATGGACACTTTGGATTCCAACAGAGATTGTTCCTAAAGAAAGGACAATCATTTCAGGGAGACCAGAATGCCCCTTTGGCCCATAAGGACTTATCCATACCTACTTTGCAAAACTAGTGTTGGGGTAATTACCAACCAGAACCCAGAGGTCAGCAACCTGATAAAAGCTGGCCTCTTTTCTTTCTTGAAAGGGTTAATCTGATCTTGAACCATGCCTCTTTCAGTTCCTCAAACTGAAGTTCCTTCTATACTTTCTTTCAATCACTACCTGTGACTATTCAGTCCACCTGTGCCTCTCACTGATGTGTTCTGAAATTCTTTTCTGTGATAATATATCAAGAACTTGTATGGTCTAAGTTGAGGTTCCCATCTCCACTTCAGAGGGTTCTTCCCAGATCTTGTCCAGTGACATGAGGGCCCTTATGATTGCACTGAGTTCATCCAAATGACCTGTGAAAATCCATCTCATGTAACACATTCACAGGTTCTGGGGATGAGGATGGGCACATCTTTCAGAGGCCATTTGTCTATCTCTCATGCCTTATGATTCAGTGTACTAGGTACAACAACATACATAATGGAAGCATGTAGATCTCAAGGGCTGAACAGAATTTGTCACTTTGGAGCAGGTTCTCAACATTGATTAGCTAAAGTGGCCAGGAGATCCTCAACTTTTGTTCTTTTTTGTGAGTCAGTGGAGAATTTATGAAGGAACGACTTTCTTAAACCACTGCCAACAGAAGATGGAGGAAAGTCATATTAGCTTCCGGAAATAGGATATACCAAACACCCGATTTAAGAGGATAATCATAAACATTACAGACTTGCTAGGAGATCAAGTTTGAAGTGTGTTAGTGTAGTGGGAAGTAAGGCCAGTGAAACACACTGAATTGTGAAAGGCCATATTTTTGGGGGCCAACAAGAGGAAACTAAATGACAAAAAGGAAAACTTCCCTATTCTTTGTTGCTATTTTGATGGAAAGGAAGCCCTTGTTTATAGAAACAAACAAAAAACATACCTGGAAAGGAAGTAAAACAAATATTTAATTTTGCAAAATTCTCCAATTTGTTGTTCAATAGGAAAGCTGATCTTAATTTTGTACTGCTTCTGCTTTTCTGTGCTAGTGGGTTCAGAATAGGCATCTTTTAAGTCCTAGAACACTTACTCATCTCACTTTAGTTTTCTCTTTGGTGTCTGAGTCATGCTAGGTTCTCCAAAGGAAGAATAAAAACATGCCTTGGATTTTTTATTTTTATCCTGATCAATGGGAGTTATATCATCATTTGCTTTGAGAAACAGATGGCTTTTCAAGAAAAGAGTCTTTCTAAGCATGACTGCCTTTTTAAAAAATCTTGCCATTTGTAAAATCAGCACCCAAGAATTGAATTAATTACCTGGACTCTTTTTCTTAATCTTCATGAATTATGTCTAATATGGAAATTTCACCATGTGGGTGTAATGCAGCCTGTTAAGTGCAATAACAAATGTGTAGCCATCTCTACCAAATGTTTTTCAATGATTCTATTGTCATAGTGATTTCAGTGATCAAAAATTCAAATGAAATTAAGAAGCTTATAAAATATTAACTAGTTTTAGGGTTTTTTTTCATTTTGTAAAATGGGAGGTATGAATTATTTGACGGTGACACACTGTGTCTCTTTAGCTGGCCTCTCAGTCTATTTATCCCAGAGATGCAATTACAGTGTGTGAGGGCCCCTGAAGAAGCACCACCCTATATTGATTTGCAGGAAATAAAAAATTTGCATCACAATCAAATTCCACCAGCATGTGGGGCAGGGTGAAGTCATCACTTTCCAGCTGTCATTATATGCAGAATCAGCTAACTCTTATCATTTGATGGTGCCTTTAGTGTATTTTCAACTAAAATATATTTGACAGTCAGGTTTCTAGTCAGAAAATAACATCTTTTCTAGCAAATTTTGACAAGTGGGTTTCATTTACACTGCAGTCTGCTTTTTCATTTGGTGAGGTGACTCTCACACCAAAACTGTAAGGTAGCCTAAATGCTTTTAAATCAGTTTTGCATATCTTTAATATTGAAAGCAGATAAATACGGGATCAATACAAGTTGTTAATCCCGTTCAATCTCTTTTATTTCCCTGCCCATCTGTGGAGTTAAGTTACATAAAATCATCAAGTGATTTACTGTTAAATGGTTCAACATGGGCTTTGGTAGCAGACATCCCACCTTCTAATCCAGCTTCTGGTTGAGCGAGCTAGGACAGATTAGATCACCATTCTGTGCCTCAACTTCCTCATTTGTACAATGGCATGATAAAAAAGGAAATATTACACAGAATCATTGCGAGCATTAAATGCCAGTAAGCACAAGGGCTACTGCATGGCACAGTCAAAGGGGGTAAAATTCAAGATGGTTCTATCTGCAGCTGTGCAGAGTGGCACGACTGTGTATAAAGCACTTAGACAGACCCTGGTACAGATAGGCTTTTAAGCAATAATCATTTGTGTGGGGAATTTATGATCACTTTTCCTTGACATTCTTTGACTTTCTTGAATATTGGTTTTTCTGTCTCTTCACACACCTCCTTTATTTTTTCCTGTTAATCCTAGTTGTAGTTATTCTCAAAGTTCACATACGTCATGATGGCCTTACTCTGTTAGGTTTGATCTGTTATGTAGAAGTAGGATTGAGGACTCCATGAAGAAGGGTAGAGGTTTTGAAATGCAGAAGAAATTCAAGGGCCCATTTGGTCTCCAAACTGTGGGTGTATCATAGGTGGGGGTGGAAAATTATATCCCCAGAAGCTTTGGAGACATTGCAGCTATTCAGTCAGATCTGAGGACAGATAATAATAGAGTGGATAATAATAATGCCAACATTGGTGCTGAAAATCAGATCACAAGAGCCCAGCCAGGTCAGACAATGGACAGAAAAGGCTTCTGAAGGTCAGTGTTAGCCAGGAGCCTGGAAAGCCTGTTGACTCATGATCTTCTCTGCACCCCATGACACTTTTTGCATGGCAATTTTTATCATACAGTGTTGAAATTAGGTCAAGTTTATATTTCTTACTCAATTTTGAGATTCGTAAGAGCAAACTTAGCATTGATATTTTATCCTTATATCTCTGCTACCTTCTCATGGCAGGGATATCACAAAAAGTTGTTCAAATGAATTGCTTAAATGTAAGTCAGGAAGAGTGAGTTATTGGTAGGATGTTTCATTGCACTCAAACAAGGTGAACTAGTTAAAAGCAAGAAAAGGCAGGCTGAAGGTGAAACTCGGTGGTAGAAACCTTGCCTGGTATACATGAGGCCTGGGCGCCATCCCCAGCCCTGAGAAAAGGAAACAAGAAAACAGAAGAAGCAAGAAAAGGGAATTGAGTGTATATCTTACAGTGAATTTCATGAAACTTAAGCCCACTCTTGGGTATAGACTAGGTTATCAAGCTAATGGCCACCAGGACTTTGTTCTTTGCTTCTTCTTACATGCTCCCTTCAATAATTTTCTTCTAGAAGTCCCATTTTTTTTGTATCTTTAGTCTTCAAGTTTTATCTTCTATAATTCCCATCTCCCACTGTCCATATTAATTCAAAATTCCTGGAAAAGTTTGACTGGCCTGGTTAGCATTCAGTGTCTAAATATGATCTAGTTGTCCATGGATAGGAAGAGATACAAAGGCGAAGTACGGCTGCTGGGGACTCCCGTAGACTGCACACAGGGGTTAGTTCCCAGATACAGGAGGAGTTAGGTAGCTCTGGAATTGTTTATGGCAGAGTCAGACGAAGAGGGAAGAGGACAACACACCACGGAAATTGGCCTTGAGGTGCATATATGTATACTGTCTCAAACAAACGGCACATTTTGCATACCTCTTCCTGCAGCAGATGCCGCAGGGCAGGACCTTGGATCAGCAGGGCTTCAGCAGCCTAGAAGTATGTGGATCTCAGGTGAATGATTTATCAGCTTTGTAGCTAGGGACATGTTCCTCAAATTCTTTGTGCTTCATTTTTTATGCCTGTAAAGTAAGGCTAATAATAATTCCCTACCTATAGCAAGATAGTTTTGACAATGTAAACAAATTCATGCACATAAAGCATTTGTTACAGTGCTTAGCAGTTGATGTTAAATAAAATATTAACTATTACTGTTCTTGTCTCTATAGTAACATCACTCTATACCTTAAAGATCCTGATGTGCTCCTTTATGCATTTCTTGTTTTCATAATATAAATTTAATAACTTTCAGAAGTCTTAAGATTTCTGCCTGGCTCATTTTTTGACTCCTGTGGAATGCTGAACATTCAGTTGGATGTCATCTCAAACTACAAAGGGCCAATCAAGTTCATGCTTTTTTTCTAATAACTACTTTACAAATTCTTTCATTCATTGATGTTTCTATTTTCATAGCATCCACTCTTCCTCAAACCTAAATATAGGAGAGTAAGAGTGACAGAGACAAATACCAGAAGATCTGGAGTCACTTGAGTTGGGGCAGTGTAGGCCTCCCTTTCACTCTTCAGTCTTATCATTCATCAAGGTCAATTTGTCTTTTCATTTATGTGTATATAGATATATGTGAACTATATATACATATGCATAAAATATATGTATATATATGAAAATATACCTATTTATGGAATATATATATATATTTAAGTTAGAGATTGAATCCAGGGCCTTGGCATTAGGCTATATCCCAAGGCCATTTTTTTTTTAGTTTTTGATTCTGAAACAGGATGTCGGTAAGTTGCCCAAGTTGGGCTTAAAGTTGCTGTCCTCTTGCTGCCTCTCTGAGTGCTGGAATTACAGATCGGTACTACCAAGCCAGGCTCCTTATCATGTAACTATAGGACTGATGATAAGCATTTTGGGAGCTTACTAAGTGCCAGAGACCATTCTAAGCGCGTTTATAGGTGTTAATAATTTAATCCTTTTAATAACTTTATGGAAGCTATGCTATTATTTTTTTCTCATCTACAAACATGGAAACCAAGGTTTCAAAAGTGAGATGATCTGTTTAGGGTCAGGGCTAGCAGGCAGCAGGGAGTAGGCATCCTGACTCCAGAACTCTGGCGCACAGCTCCTATGCCACCCTGCCACTCTTAGTGAACCTCAATTATCCCTGGATCTGTATTTCCATTATTTTCCCCACAACTTGGGCAGCAATTGGCATTACATCACCTCTCTATCACTGCAGTAGATTCAGTCCCGTTGACTGTGCTCCTTGTGATGTAACTGGCACACTGCTTTGACTCTGTCGTTACTTTGTTCTAAATCTTCCTGTGACTTTTTGCTTAGGCTGTGTGAAAAACATCACATCCCTAGTTTTTGGGCCTTTCTGTAATCTGGTGCCGCACACCTATTTAACTTTGTCTCACCATCTACTACACCCATAAATATAATATTCATTCCTGCCTGGAGACTCTGTTCATCTCTACCAGTCCAGTTTTTACCAATCAGTACATACTGCGGCCGTATGACCCTTCCTTGCCGATGCCCTCATGAATGTGACTTTTCCTCTCGAGTCCTTGTGTGAATCTTTCAGAAAAATCTCACTTAGCTGGATAGAGTTGGGTACATGCCTGTAATCAGCACTCTGGAAGGCTGAGGCAAGAGGGTTGGAATTAGAGCACAGCCAAGGAAATTTAGCAAGAATTTGTCTCAAAATTAATAAATATATAAAATAACAAAAGGCCTGGGATACAGATCAACATGAAGGCCATGTATTCAATCCTCAGTACTAGAAAAAAAAATTACTTCTTAAATAAAGCCCCTTTGACTGTTCTAGTGCTTGGTGAACTTCCTTTCTCTGAATTCTTATGACACTTAAGATTGTTATCATATCTTGATCTATTCCTATAATCTTGACAAAATACCTTAAGCTGGATAGAAGTTTGGCTTTTGTAGCTCTGGAGGTCAGAAAGTCCAAGACCAAGGCACCACAAGCACAGGTGTGGCATCTAGAAAGAATAGATCTTTGCTTCTGAGATGGATATCTCATGCGGTGTCTTCACATGGCAAATGGTGGCAAGGAGGAAGGCTGTTCCCTAACGTGTTGGAAGAGATGAATTTCCAGAGGCCAGGCAGCTTCCTGAAGCTACTTTTGTGAAGACATTACAGCCTTTCACCAGGGGGAAGACCTTATGCCATAATCCCTTCCAACAGGGCCCCTCCTTAAGGATACCCCATTGGGATCATCAACATGAATGTTGGAGGAGTACAACAGCCCTGTATTACTTAGTATTTTAATTGCTTCATATCATATGTTCTTTTTACAAGTGTTGCTGCAGATGGTCTGGTATATAGATTCTCAAGAAATATTTGTTGAATGAATTAATATGCCAATCTTACCAAATGTAAAATTGTTAGCTAGGGACAAATCTTTATATAACTTCTGTATTTTCTCAGAGCTCCAGCATAAAATAGATGCTGTATAAATATTCACTAATTGATTGGCTCATGGATTTCCATTGCAAATCTGCCCTTCATTTATTGTTGTTCTGTCCTCAGTATGATTACACTGAAGATTCCTCTGAGTCCTCTGGCTTCATTTTTCCAGGTCCTACCAAAAGGATCAGGTTACTGACACACATGAGTTCTTTCACCAATCTTATTTCAATTCTGTATTTAAATCAGGACGTAGCTTTCTTATTGGGACAAGTCCCCAATGGGAGGGCTGGGAGGGTTCTAGGTGGGTGATTGCAAATGCACACCTCTGGCCAGGAATGACTTCATAACACTTGTGACCATGACTTGTCATGTGCTACAGGTGAGGAGAAAAAAGCCATTCCCTATGTACCTTACACTGTGAAAGATGAGGGTGACATATCATGGTCATGATGCAACAACGAGTGACTACACTGGCCATCTTCAAATGGCAGGAAGTCTATTAGTGGATGTAAAAAATCAATAAAATATTAATATAATAACTTTTGTATATCATCCAGCAATATGGTAGTGACTGATATCTGAAATTCCTGAAAGAGCCTAACCTATGATTACTGAGAAGAAAAAGAGAATTGGAATAGATAAGTAGGCATCTTTCTTTTTTCCCTCTTCTGATTTTTATTGGTATACATATACAATATGCAATGGTTATATTAAGCGTGGGAATTTTGTGCACATATACAGTGACACATTATAATCCCTTTCCATCTCTGTTTTTGACCCTCCTGTCCCTCCTCTCCGATTCCCAATATCTCACTTATTTTATTCTATAAATTGCCTATATTCTTGTTTTCTCGTAATAGAGAAATCATAGGATCTTTAACCATCTGAGGCTGACTCACTTCACTAAGCACGATGGCCTCAAGTTGTGTCCAGTGATTACAAATGCCTTGCATCTCTCTGTCTCTATGGAAGGGTGGTATTATAAGTAGGCATCTTGCATGATAACATGATCTACCCCACAGGTCTTCACCAACACTGGGCAATGGCAGATGGTACAATGGTTTCGTAGATCAAAAGGGCTCTAAGTTTTCTTATCCTGGAGGTGCTTTCCAAGGTTGGTACCCAATTCAGTGGGAAGATATATTCACAGGAGATATGGGATATGGTTCTTAGCTACTCTTCCCAGTCTTGCTTCTAGCTGGAGAGACAAAAAAAAAAAAAAAAGAAAAATCAGAAAAGAAAAGAAAGAAACACCTGATATTTTACTGGGACAAAGAATGAACTTGAGTTGCATTGAGAAATGCAGTAGCCAAAATGCAGATCTTTCTTTACTAATATTTTATGTTTATTTATTTGCTATTTCACTGGTTTATGTTCTTAAAAATCACTCTGTTTTAAATGCAGGTGATCCAAGGACATATGACCCGAATTTCAAGGGCCCTGTTGTCAACAGGTAAGCGATACTCTTCTTATTTTTCAACAGACAGCTTATTTCAAGGTTACCACTTTCTAGTCAATTGAAAATTGTGGGCACTATAGATGGGAAGTCACTTATTTCTGCCTAAATATCACTTTACTTACTCAAGGAAAGTGCAGAGAAAAAATCTTGTCACGAGTCATGAATATTCTCTTTTAATCAGTAAATGCACTACCTTAAGTTATAAGACTGAGAGTTTGTGTTTTTTCGAAAGAAAAAGCCAAAAAAATCTTAATCAGATTTGGCTCCTTTGGTGGAGAAGGAAATACACTCCTGTCGCCGTTTTTATGCACCTGTTCGTTGGGTGACTTACCATGGCAAACATGAGTTTCTGTGCTGGCTTCTTCCATGCCAGGCATTACATATTTGTGCCAATCAGTTTCCCCAGACAGAACACATTCTCAGGCACCGTGTTTTGTCAGTGCACCATGTGAGCCTTAGGACCCTTTCAAGTGCTCTTGGGAAATATGTATTCATCTCAGCTGTGCTCTCTTCCCTGTTGTATGGCATATATAGTTAGCCAAAAATTCAGAGTGCTCTTATTATTTATTTTGCCCCCTATTCTCAGGCTCCCTGCTCATCACAAAAAGGATTGTAGGGTAGAACATCTAGGTGGGAAGAGATGATGCTGTTGGGTTTGCTTAGCTTTGACTTTGATTTTTGGCAGTTGTGTGTCATAATAAATTGTGGTGTGAAGTAACGATCAGCATGCTCATTTCCCCTTGCCAGTCACCACCTAGTACGTGAGCATTTACTGTTGTGTCCCAGTGATATCCCAGCTTAAACAGGTGTTTATTCAGTTCTCATTCTGTGAGAAGCTGAGTCCTCTGTTACAGGTGACTCATTCCAAGGTGATTTCTTTAGAATGAGTCTGAAATCTCTTTCTCTCCATGGTAACACCATGAATATATTTTGTTGCCCAGTGTACAAACAGCTTTATTCAACGTGGTGGTTACTTTTACTGTAATTGCATTCATTTTCCATAACTAATGTGTGAGGATTTAATGCAGCCAGCCTGCCGGCCTCATGGGCCTTCTAGATATAATTGAGATTCAGCAGTAACAATAATTATAATAAATGAGCTGTCAAGTTTGGACAGAGCCAATACAGATTATAGGGGCATCTTTTCTCGCTGTAGAGAAGACAGAGAGGTAAGCCTGGCTGGTTTTCTGTAGGAAACAAAGAGATCTCCCTGTCTTCAGTTATCATCAGGCACTGCATAACAACGTTTTGGCCAACAATGGACCACGCATACACAAGATTATAATGCAGCTGAAAAATTCCTATCACACAGAGCTGTCATACTCATCATAAGTCCTAGTAATAACACATTACTCATTAGTTTGTGGTGATACTGATGTAAAGAGATCTGTTTAAATATATTTTGTTACAAAAATGTTAATATTTTTCAACTGCCTACAGTATTCACTTCAACAGGATGGTGTATAGGCTTGTTGTTTAAGGATAGCAGGCAATACCGAATATATATATATACCACATAGCCTATGTGTGCTTTAGGCCATGCCATTTAGGTTTGTCTACATCCACTCTATGATATTCATACAGTGATAAAATAGGTTCAAAATTTCGTTTCTCAGGATAGAGTCCCATTGTTACATGACACATGACTGCATTTGGAATTTCATGATAGAATCAATAGTTCAGGTAAAGGCTAAACAAGTGACAACCACTGTGAGGAAAGTAATTTATTTTCTGCCTGGGGCCTTTAGAGATGCCCCCAGGTACTAACTACAAAGACTGCAAAGGGGAATCAGTCATTCTGTGGACACACCTCGTCTACCCTGCAACCCAAGAACAGAGGCAAGTGTTAAACCACAGGGCCGTGGCTGCAGAAAGACACAGTGGGCCTGTCGGAAACTTTTTCAGGCAGCAGGCTCTGTATTTCTCTTACTGGGAAAATATTTGAGAGCATTTAAGAACAAAAATAAGAGGGGCTGGCAGTGGTAGTTTACTGTCAGAACATTTGCCTAGGATCCCTGGGGCTTGAGTTAAAAGAAAGAAAGAAAAACAAATGAAAATGTCCAGTTCTTTGCACTGTCTTCTGCAGCTTTAGTTATACCTGTGTTTATGTCCTATTGCCCTTTTCCTGAGAGGTTCAAGGTTTTATCGACTCTGCAGGCCCAGCCTTATGATACTGTCTGCTCGTCTGTGTCCTGCATTTTGCTCATAAGAACACATTTCATGCCAGGTCACCAGGGTCCCATTTATTCCCATCTATTAAACATTGGCCATGGGTAAGCCACTGTCATATTGACAAAAAAAAAAAAAAAAGGTAATTCGGGTAGTTTTAGGGTTTTCATAGCCCTTTTTGAAAGAATACATCTCCAGGTCCCATGCTTCATCCTCCATTTTCAACAGAATAATAGTATTGTCTAAAAAGTTTGGTTAATGTTGAATTGATGTGGTGAAAGGGAAGGGGGTTATTCAGCACTGTTTCTGGCTATAAATTAGAAAGTAGAGATAATAATGTGTAGAGAAAACTGAAAAATAAAAGCTCTTGTGTAGAATGGTACATGAGAAATTCCTCTTGCAATTTAAAACTAAGAAAAAAATTATTTAGTGGAAAATCAGTATACTTTCTTTTGTTAGATAAGAACTGTGTGGTCCACTGTTTCTTTTTTGTTCTGATTTGCAGGAAGCCCACTGACACTTTTAATTTCAGTGCCAGAGACTATCAGACTTTAAGTCAAGAATTCTCTTTTCAGAATTTTGAATTTCTATTTCTGTTTTTATAATCCTGTTGCATCCAGGTGCTTTATGTCATTTGATTTAATGTCCTTTTTTTTTTGGGGGGGGGGGGCGGGGAAAGGCAGTTTGTCCATAGATAGGTGAATAGAGATGAAAGTGTCTCATGTTACACAAGTACCTTTCTCCCTGTTATGCACAACATAGAGGAAGATTTTTCAGCTGCACTGATGCAATTGGTAGATTTTACAATACTGAAAATAACTATTATTAGAGAAGGTAGTAAAGCTTTTTAAAATTTAGCAAATGCATTTAGTTTTACCTGGAGCATTGGATTTTGGTAAGTTCATTGTGATGACAAGGTTCAAGCAGAGTGAAGAGCCATTATTTGGCGGACAATGATGGGATTCATTTACGGAAAGAAGATGAACTCAGTGACCTTTTGTCCTTCCCAAACCGGAAACCTGATGATTCTGTGACTCAGCTCCTAATACTGAAGCACAGAAGGAAAAGCTGAGCTCCGGCTAAGAGACAAACACCTAAAGCACATGCTGTTGGCACTTGCCACCTTTTCTTTGGGATTCTTCCTGGTGTTATCAAGTAGATGTCTCCAATTATTGTAATAACACAGTGTTGTCTCCTGAGTTCTCATAGCTGTTTCTTGTTGAAGTGATTTGTATGTTTCTTGTCCCTGAAACAGGGACCTACATTTCCGGAAGCAGGGTTCTTGAAAGAAGAGCACAAAAAGTTCAAGAAAAAAATGTAGGTCTCATGTTGTAAAAATGCCTGAGAGAAGGCTTCAATCCATTGTGATTTGAAAAATAGTTTGAGATAAAAAAGATCTATATCTATCACCCTTCCTTTGAAAACTTTTTCAGAGTGTCAAAATATAGAAGGAAATGGAGGGAAATAAAAATTATTGTCCTGAGTGGCTAATTGTTCTTCAGGATGTGAGTGTGGATGGGAGGAGGCACCTGTTCTCGTTGACAGTGGAGCTAATAGCCTAATGCGATCAATTATTTGTCATCCTGAAGCTTTTCCACAGGCAGGTGTAGACTAAAATTCTTTGATTCTTCTAGCCTGTTCCTTTTATTTCTCAGACAGAAAATTATTCTTTTTTGTTGTTTCTGTACTTGAAAATGTCACTACATGCACATCATTTGAGACGATAATTAATCTTAAATCTTCACTGGGAGTTTAAGGACATTGTTCTTAGCTAGATGTATCTAATGTGCCAGGAACTATGCCAGGTACTCAGTATACCAACTAAGCCATGTTTTTACCCCTTGCATTTGTAGTTGATCAGGAGCAGCAGATACTAAAGACATTGATATGGTCAAGCAATTAACAGTTATTTATTGGCAGTGTGTCACTGTCCGGCTTCAGATACAGATGGTGCTGGAGCTTGTGTATAATAGTATTCTGAGAGGAGCCAACAGCATGCCTGTAGGTGTAGAGGTCTGGGGACATTTGTCTTGGAGATGTTTTAGTGTGCGCAGAACATCCCGTGGGCCTATGTGAGAATGGTGAAGGTGTGGGGGTCAAGGTTGAGCGGAGAAAGACAATGCCAGAGAGGTAAAAACTGGTAGAATCACCAAAGATTGGTACAGGCAGCATCATTATGTTTAGTATTTGGTTCTACAGACACTGAGGAGACCCTGAAGAATTTTAAACAAGAATTTGACATGATTTACATTTTAGAAACTTCTTTAGCTGGCACTTAGAAATATTCCTTTGTATAAGATCTTATGGCAAATGTCAAGCGAGGTACTGGCTTTCCTAGATGTACTCTAAAGTTAGAAGTACTCTCTCATCCTTCTGTGTGTATTCATGTTGGGAGAAGGCACAGGTCGTGGTCAAATCATGGACTGTGATGTGGTGATGTCAGTGCTACATAGCGGTGCAAGCTGCAATGGAGACCTGAAGGAGTGACCCATGTGGCAGGGAGATGGTGCCCCAAGGTAATTTGCAAAAAATAGTGAAAGGCCTCTAAGTGTTGCTTCGTGTAGGAGGGGCAAAGAGTAACGGAGAGAGGCAGGTGGGTGAAGCAAGTGACTCATCATGGTTCATGTGAAAGTGTTGCAAGTACTCCTACTGGTAGAAAGGGGGTTATGTTGGGAGACATGATTACTTAGCAAAAACCAGAGAGTGACAAGCATTGTATCTGAAGCAGGAAATTGGAGCTTTATTTTAAGCAGCATGGAATGAATGGTGAGCACCTGGTTGTCTTTCGTCTGGGAACTTGCTTGGTGAAATCTGCATCCACTGCCTCTGTCTGCTATATTTTCATTTCCCTTCACATTCATTCCAGCTAGAGATTTATATCCCACCATGTTCCTCAAACTCATCCTGAGAAAGTCACCAGTGACTTCCAGGTACCCAAGTGCGGTGGACAGTGGCTTTTGTCATACTCAACCAAGCAGCAGCATCTGACAAAGTAGCTACTCTGTTCTTTCAGGAGAACTTCTTTTCTCTCAGCTTTCTTGACTGTCCTGTTCCTTAAATCACCTCCTGGCCTTTCTTTTCTTGGCTGCTAATTCCCTGCTTGTCTCCAAGTCAGACAATCGATTGATCGATCGAAGGAATTGGTCCTTTAACTCCCACCTTTTCCCTGCCTGTCTCTAGTATGACATCTTCAAATATTTCCTACACATCAGTGACTCCTAAGCCTGTATCTCTACCCATTACCATCCAAATGACCTCACATTTTTGGGTTCAACTATTTGACATCCTTACTTTGGTTAATAATAGTTATGCAAATTTAATTTAGTCAAACATCACTCTAGTTCTACTCCACCCCAAAGGCCTGACAGCTCCTCCCAGTCTTTTTCATCTAAAAAAAAAAAAAAAAATTCCTCTAATATCCACCATACTTCACTCAGGCTCTTGGTTCGTGAAAGTTCTTTTTCCTCTTCCTTCTTATCTTTCTTTCTCTTTTTCCTCTTCTCCTCCTCCTCAATACCCCCACCTTCCTTTTTTCCCCTCCTATATGAGAGTTAACCATGAATATGCTTAATTTCAGAATAGGCCTCTGCTGCCTGCTTTCCCTCTCCTGTGACCCATGTTTGTGGCACTGTACTCTTGCAATGAGCTCTTGAAAGGCCTCCACCCCACCTTCGCTTCTGGGATTCTGGACTCTGTTTCTCATTCACTCATGCCACTCTTCCACTTATTCATCTTCATGTCACACTTAGATTGAAATTCAGACGCACTGGTCCTACGTGAGCGCCACTACCCAACTCACCAGTCACATCTCCTGTCACTGTCCCTCTCTCCTACCTTTTCATTGTAGCCATACTTTCCTTCTGCCTGTTTCTTGAACTTCTAAACTTGTATTTATCTTAGAGACCTCCCGCTTGCTATTTCTCTGCCTGGAATGCTTTGCCTGCAGACCTCTGGATGGCCCTGTGGATGGCTTTGCCTCCAGACAGCTGTCTCCATCACCCAGGTCGTAACTGCTCTGGGCCCAGGAGCCCTTCATAGTAAGCCAGTGTCTCATCCATGCTCCAACACATCACTCATTATACTTATTTTCTAAGACGATAATTACTATTGCCAATGGCCTTATTTCTCTGTTCACATCATTAATGTCTTGTCTAGAATATAAGACCCATGAGAGGCAAGAGCCTTGTCTGTTTTATTTATTAGCTTAGAAAAGTCCCTGGCACATAATTGTTTGTTTGTTTGTTTATTAAACAATTAGATGAACTATGACCCTAGCTTCAAAATTGAAGGTAAATTAAAAAGGACAGAAGCTGATCAGAATGCAGGAAAAGCACCATGTAGCTCAGTGACGCAGCTGAGAAATTATGAAAACATAGACTAAGGAAATGGCCTTGGGAGAGAAGAAAGTTAAGAGGCAACAAGGTAAAATATAGCAAGCTCTAGCACTGGTTGTATACTGCTAGTAGAAGAGGAGCTAGTACGACTGTGTCTACCAGGCAGATAACCGCTTATGTTCACCAAGGAAAGGAGCATGAGGCAGGCCTGGGATGGGTACAAAGGGCAGAGAAGCTCACACATTCAGGTTTTGAAATGTTGAGTTGGGATGCTGTGGTGTATTCAGGAAGAACTACCTGGAAGAATTGCAGATATACTCCTGAATCTCTTAAATATTTATATATTTCTTTTAATTAAATAAAGCAGTTATGTTCAACATGCTTCTTATCACATTTTTGTATTTTTTGAGTGAAGGCGACCTGTCTTGGGCTACATATAAAATAAAATATATTGCATAGTGTATGTAAATGCTAACACTTCCTTTTAAAAAAGTTTTTATTTTAACATTTAAAAAATCTTCAGCAAAAACATGGTGCACTTCAAGTTGCACATGTCTGAAATAAAGTGCCTAAGTAAAGATAAAATTTTTAAGAACATTAAAATTCACAGGGAAAATTGTGTAAGTAAGTTTTCTTTTCTGACCCTTATTTCCCAGTACTCCCTAAATTGGACCACAGGCATATTGCCTCAGTACTCTCAGAGCAGTCTATGCACTGTGTCATAATTCATTGTTTCTTTGTATGACTCCTCAGTTAAGCCACTTGCCCCAAGTGGAGCTACATGTGGAGGAATGGTAACAGTTTCTTTCACGTCTCTCTCCCCATTCCTGTTTCACCAGTGCATTCCAATGCATTTCAAATGTGTGATATTCAAAGCCCTACACAGTTTTGTTGGAATGTATCTGTCTAAGCTCTTTTTCTGGGATCTCTGAGCCCCTGAATGAATTTGCTGTTGAGCCAAATGAATCATGTACATTTCTACAGGATCTAGAAATTGATTTTGTCAGTGCCATATAATTATTCCAACTCAGGGTTGATGAGTGACACTAGCAAAGCTCACAAGAGACTGGTGATGAAATCTGAATGCCAATGCAATCATTTACATTGAGACATTTAGTTGCGGAGTGGACCTGTTGTTCACATTGGTCTGACCAGCTCATGGCTCCCTTTAGGCAAACTACACATGAAACCTGATTATCGAAAGGTTGCTTGATGAGTGAATAGTCAGACCAAGGGGAAATACTCAAGTGGAATGCCTGAGAGCTTCAGGTTCTGCTAGCCTGTGGTCAGCAGAGTAGGGTCTTCATACGGCATCCTCGCACCGATTTGACTTGGTGCCCTATCCTGGAGAGTGCTTGTGTGGACAGAGTGGTTTGACCATGTGCAATTCTTCTTTAGGCTCAGAAATGAATAAAATCAGTTTATAATCAAGGTTGGCTGGACTTAGCAGCTTAGAGTCTCCTTGAGGTGACTATCTATGTTTAGAATTGTTCTAATGATTTGATAATTCATAGTTAATTGATAGTTTGAGTCCCAGAAAGCAATGCCTTTTTTTATACTCCCATGTTTTGGGGTAGCACTCCACAGAAAGTGGTAGTGTTTCTTCTTGTCCATCCTGATTATTGTCCAGCTTCTCTGACCTCAACCTCAGCAGTCCTTCCCTCTGCTGAAATCCTGTGGTTTACACATTTGGTACACAGCACACACTACTTGAGATTAATTTGGATATACATGTGTGGTTACTGGGTTGGGGATTTCTTTGGGGGGAGCAGAAATTATAAATTCAGTACACATGTATATAATGAATGATAAGACCTGGCTCATTACTTATTTTCTCAACACATGTTGGTTAGAACATTTACTCCTTGGATAGCATTCTATGTGTAATGAATGGCATTATTTCTTCTGGGGCTATGCTTAAATATATCAGGTTTCTTTTTAAATGTTATTATAAATTAACAATTTATAGTTGTATTTATTTACAGGGTGTGATATTATGATTTGTGAATAAAAAGTGAAAATTTGAATCAAGTTAATCAACATATCTATTGCCACAAATACTTAACCTTTTTGGTGGTGAGAACATTAGGAATTTATTCCCTAAGCAATTTTGCAATGTATGTTAATGTATTATTGACTATATTTGCCACACTTTGCAATAGTGCTTTAAAAAAACATACATATTTCTTCTCTCTGATTGAGGTGCTGCACTTTTTGACTATTTCTTACCACTTTCTCCCCACCACCCTCAGTAGCCATCATTCTACTGTTTGCTTGAGTTCGATTATTTTAGATTGTACATATAAATGGGAACATATAGAATTTGTGTGTTTGTGTGTGTGCCTGGCTTATTTTATTTAGTGTAAAGTTCTCTGATTCCAATCATGTTGTAGCAAATAACATAACTTCCCTCCTTTTAAAATATGAGTAGTATTCTTACATATGTGTACCATATTTTTAAAAAATCCATTCATCTGCTGAGGGACACTAAGGTTTATTCCCTATCCTGACTACTGAGACACTGCTGCAGTAAGCAAAGAAGGACAGGAATTCTTCCACAAACTGATTCCAGATCTTTGGGTAAATATTCAGAAGTGTGATTTATGAATCACACAATAAATCTATTTCTAATATTTGAGAAACTCCCAAATAGTTTTCTATATTTTGTGAAAATTTACATTTTTACTACTGTAGCAAAACTACAGAAAGGAATTTTTTTCTCCACTTTTTTACCAGCTGACCCTTTATCTTTTTGATAATAGATATCTGTAAGTTATAAGATGGAGTCTCATTGTGGTTTTAATTTTTATTTCTCTAATAATTAGCAATGTGGGAAATTTTTCATATATCCATTGGCTCTTTGCATATCTTCTTTGGAAAAATGTCTATTCATTTTGTTTTCTCAGAGAAAGTTAGAATTTTATTAATTTTCATATTCTTCCAGTAGAATTTTTCTATTTAAAAATGAAACACAAAAATTAAACTCTACCTCAACATCTTGAGATGACACTATGTTGCTTTTCACAGGGGTCAGCTATGGGAATTTGGGCCTCATTTTTTTCAGGCTTGGATCACAGATCAAGAAAATATTTGAAACCTTTTGACTTTGCCCTGAAAAAAATAAATCGAATAATCAAATATTTTAACTCTTCAACTTGCCTCGACAGAGCCTACCTGGGCCCATACCACATATAGCACCATGCCCCTATGAAGAAGTCATAGAAATTAATTGCCCTAAAAATGGCCTGAAGTACATCCCATAAGTTCTAGAAATCTAAATACCTTAAGAGCTCTGATAGTATCTTTCTATCCGCTGAGCATTTTTTTTTTTTTAGGAATTTAAACTACCATTTCACACCAATGGCATCTAATAAAGGTGAAGGAATTGGATAGTGTATTAGTAAAAGCTTTAAACACAGACTTTAGGGTCCTGATAAGACTTAAGTTACACATAGTGATGATTTTGTCCAACATGTGTTAGTGCTATGGTCATTTTAAGCCTCTTTTTAGGGCCATCCTTGTGTTTTATCTGTGGGTCCCCTGTCACACTATTTCCTATTTATCATCATTTTCCTTCATCCCTTAAACTAATATACACAGTATATTTTAGGAAAGAATTATGCTAGTTGGCAGCAATACAAAGATTGGTCATCCATGTCCTCAGGAATTAACAAATAATAAAAGAGATGGATGAATAAAAAGACTTACTGCAGCGCAATGGGCAATTACAACTCTGGTTGAATGAACAAAGGGCCTGGCCTTCAGTGGTAGGTGTCTTTTATGGCTCCTGTTCCAAAGATCAATCCAATAAATACTTATTGAACATCTGTTATGGCCACAGGCTGTTAGCACAGGCTGTTATAGACATTAGAGATACTGCAATGAGCAAAATAAAGATAGAGAAGGTGCCTCTTCTCTTGGAAGACACAGGGTGGACAACCCTTGAGAAATGAATGTAAGTGTGTCATGGGGTTTAACAGTGGAAGAGGAAACTTTAGATTTAAAGGTCCAAGAAGACTTTTCTATGGAGGTGATAATTGAAATAAGACTTGATTGTATTGGGAAGCCAGCCATTCAGATATTGGGGAAATTGCATTCCACATAGAGTAAGCGGAGTCTAGTCTCTAAGATAGCAATACATTTTGCATCTTAAAAGAGCAGGAAGAAGGCCAATGTGAACGCAGCACGGCAGGCGAGATGGACAGTGGGTGGGTGAGTTGGTGGGTAGGAGGTGCTCTGGGACCACGTTGTGTTAGACTTGAGTGCAGGAGAAGAGCTATTGGAGGAGTTTAATGGGAGTAAAGGTTAATCTAATATATGCTTCTAAAACTAATATATGCTTTTTGGAGAATGGCTTTTAAAAGTCCAAAATCAAGAGGAAGGAGATCAACAGGAAGCTTTTGCAGTCACCTAAGTGAAGAAGTCGGATCAGTCCCTTGGATAGGGTCGCGGTCTTGGAGATGGAGAGACGGAAGGTTGTGCGCCACATTCCAGTGGCAGAGGTGCAAAGCCTGTGGGTGGGATTAGACGTGAGAAGAAAAACAAAGAAAGGGGTCAAGGACACTTGCCAGAGTGAGCACCGGGGTGGACAATGGTCCCCTACAGTACAAGTGGAAAGATTATGTGAGGAACTGTTGGAGAAACTGAGACTTCCATAATGGTTTGGTTAAATTTGAAATGCCACATGATCACCCTAATGGTGACAGTACGTACAAGTCTAGAGAACAGTGAATTATGCACAACAGCCCTCTTATCTGCAGTGAGTACATTCCAGGGCTTCCAGGGCATGCCTGAAACAATGATGGTCCTGAACTAATATATTTTATACACATACATGCCTAGAATAAAGTTTTACTTATAAATTAGGCATAGTAAGAGATTAACACAAACAATAAAATGGAACAATTAAAATAATACACTGTACTAAAAGTTACGTGAATATGATCTTCCTCTTTTCCTCATAATATCGTCCTGTGCTTTCATGTTCTTACATCAAGGAAGTACTGTCTGGCTTCTGCTTGGTGTACCGGAAGTGGCAGCATCACTCTTGCATGTTGCACCTGTTACTAGAAACAGAAACACTTCCATATTTTGGCAGTTGATCTCATAGATGAGCCAGAAACTCAGTATTGATGGAGGATAAACAGAAAAATTGACGGCTGGTTGAGGGGAAATGGGTTATTGACATAGGGTGGAGCAACGTCATGAGAGGTTTCACTCAGGCTTTCCCTTGGCATATGCTGTAATATTTGCAAATTTATTTCTGGTATTTCTATGTACTGGGTCAGATCATGATTTACCACAGGTAACAAACTGTGAAAAGCAAAAATCATGAATAAGAGAGGACTGTCTTAAAGAATATTAACATTTAAAGCCAAATATCTAGTGAGCTTACTTTGGGTAGTGCAGTAGTGACCCAAGGACAACAGCCTGGACTTTGAGAACATTTGGAGGCTGAGCAGAGGTGGAAGAGCCCAGCAAAGGAGACAGAAGGAGCATCCGCTGATTTAGGAGGGAAGCCCAAAGGATGTGATGTAGAAGCTAAACGAAGGAGTTGTAAAAAATATTTTCTTTTCATTATTATTCATTTTATAAAGTGGCATTTGTGTTAACTACTTAGAGAGTTTAAACAAGATAAAATCTGAGAAATGACCGTTGGAATTAGCAACATAACAGTCATTTTTGGCCTCATTAAAAGCCGTCTCAATGATGCAATGGGCACTATAGTCTGACTGGAGAGCCTTAATTAGAAACTGGGGTGGCTTAAAGACAAAAATACTATATAAAGCAGGTTTGCTTGACAGATCCAAGCTAGATATTACATATGGCTGAAAATGGAGGTGTTAGGCCTCTTTATGAAATATTGTAAATGAAATATTGGTTGGATTTTCATTTAAACTGTTATGGAGAAAGAAATAAGAAGAGGCTTGGGTGGATTCCAGACCATGCATTAGGCTATTCTTCATTCATGCCTCCATTGTGCACCGTGGGACAGACAGAACCGGATAAGATGCAGACTATGACTTCAATAAACTTAGACTTTAAGCCACCAGCTTTAACTCTAAAATGCACGAATCAGTTGCTCATAGAAGAGTAATATAATTCAAGGGGACACAGTGAGTGCAGATGGCTAACTATTCCTGAGTGGAAGGATCAGAATGTTTTTCCTGGAGGAATCCCTTGCACTGGATTTTGAAAGAGAAGATTTTGACAGCTGAGGAAAGGGAAAGAGGAGCTGGAGGAATGGCACAGCGGTTCGAGCGCTTTCCTAGCAAGGCAAGACCCTGCATTGAGTTCTCCAGCACCACATAAGCTGAGTAAGGTGGCACATGCCTATAATCCCAGCACTTGAGAGGCTATCGCAGGAGGACTGCTGTGAGTTCAAGACTAGCTTGGGTTCAGGACTGGCCTGAACTACCAAGGTGAGACCCTGCTTCAAAAATGAAACGCAAGGGGTGGGGTGGGGGTGGGGGGGAGAAGCAGGCACGCAGAGGCATGTGCTACAGAGCAAGGGTTCTGGAGGCAGGCACTGAGGTGGAGGTCAGTGCACGGCTGTGCATTAGAGCTCTCAGTGGGTAAAGAGAAGGAGGACAGTACAGGGTTGGACAGAGGGAGGTGACATCACAGGGCTTTGTAGGCTTCACAGAGCCCCAGCCCAGCAGGCAGGAAGCCTGAGCAAGTGCCGTCTCTGAAGGGAGACAGGACCAACTATGAAAATTTCCAGCTCTTAGAACCCATCCAGCTCAGCCCCTGGTTGGTCAGCTGTCCTGACAGGTATGACCTGGGTGAGCCATCTCTGGAGTTGAGGAAGACGCTGAAGAGGCTGGAAGGGAGAGGCTGTCTATGGATGCTCCTCACGATTGTAAAGTGGTTTCTTCCCAGAAGTGGACCATGGATGCTGCATCTCTGTGTGTCTCAGCATACGGGCATATGGTACGTCGCATCCTGTTCTGCAAAGGCTGGAGAGACTATGAGGAAAGGTACCCTGGGAATTAAGCCAAACAGACCATGGGGTGTTATGGAGATGTCCACAAGGCTGCAGGAAGATTTGAGACTATTTTTGTGTGAAAATCTGTAAGGGAATTAAATAGATGATCAGTTATCATCTGCTATCCTGCTTTCCGAAGATAAATCCAGCCAAGACACACGAGCCTCTTAGTGGTCGTAACTGCCATGGAGCACAGTTGCCCAAGGAATTGGTAGTCAGGGATGTGGATGAGATGGACTGCACATTATGTCCTCTTTTTTTTTTTTTTTTTTGGATAACAGGACCCTTGATGGCCCATTCAACACAAAGACACCTGACCCCTCACTTGTACTGTGAATACAACTGGCCCCTCTCCTCTCCTCTAGGAAATCTGTTTGTATTAGTCAGCTTTTTGTCACTATCACAAAATGCCTGGGATATATAAGACTTATAAGGAAGAAACATTTATTTTAGCTCATAGTTTCAAATATTTCTCTCTGTGTGTGGGCTGCTTGGCCACAGCACTCTGGGGCCTTGGCTAGGCAGAAGTCACACAGCAAGAATATGATGGAGGATGTCTGCTTATGTTGTGGCGGTCAGAAAGCAAACAGTGACAGAAGAGGAGGTTGAAATCCAAATATGCCCTGAAAGGCACCACTGACCTGCGGCTCCAATGAGGTCCCAGCTCCTGCCAGTAGTTCCACCAGCCTGGGACCAGGTCTTCAGTACATAAGCATTTGGGAATGTCCAGGAAGCCAGCCCTGATCTTGTCATCTTCACTGTCATGCACAGTGTCTAGAACCGCATGTCTGCATCTGAGGGATGTATTGCCTACCACCACAGATCTTTCAAATAGCTATCTCCTGGCCATTTTGGGACTGAATGGGTTGATATTCATTAGTTCTCAATCACTGTGTACATTTAAGCATGTGGCCTTTTGGCATGGGAGTGTGAAAAAAAAAACCTTTTTTTTTTTTTCTATTTAAAAATTGGAGATAGTTTGAGTTCAGATGGAGAAGGAGAACAGTAAGGGCTCAGTTGGGGTACCCACAGGGGTGGAAGGCAGCCGGCATCTACCAAGGGCTTGGGCTCCAGGACTTGGCTTCTGTGTGTGATGGGGCTGTAGAATGTGAAATGAGGACTCTAGAACCATCCCAGTAGCAGCGTCCCACTGTGAGCTTTCCAGTCATTCAGAAACATGCACTGTGGGAGCAGGATACCAAGTGTAAATAGAAACACAGGAAAAAAGGCAGTGAGAGGCAAGGCCTGGAAGCGTTCCCCTTCCTCTCTAAAGGCCAGTCTAATTGCTTTGCTCAATGTAATGTCTGTGCAGCGTTTTGATGCCAAGGTTATTTTAATTCGACCTGTGAGGAAAATTTAGAGGAGAAAAATATCAGATTTCATGTATGTATTGGTATTTAGTTTAAAATTTTTCCAGTTCATGTGTTAGCATTTTGCACATGATCTTAGCCAAAAGGCTGAGAGACAATGAATACTCATTTTTTAAATGATTATCTTGTGTGGTTGGTTAAATATAGAATTATTACATAGTGTATGCAGCTGTCAGTGAAGCATGAGTTGAGATGCCCTTCTGTGGAGAGGAGGAAGCTGTCACTCAGGCATGACCTTTCACTTGATAGGAGCTTGCCAAATTCCATATATAGTATCTAGGAGAAAAGGAAAAATATTCTTTGCTAACTTTATAAACCCAGTTGATTAAAATGAGGTCAAACATTGAAAAAGTATGGATATGATAAAATTAGATTAAATCTTCCCAAAGTATACAATGTTGTCATTTTGACTTCATTTATTTTTTGAAACTATATCCAAGATGTCATTGTATTTTATGATTTAGAAGCACAGACACCATTTGACATGCTATAAACTTTGGAGTTCAGATTGCTTTGAATTTATTTCAAACTGGAAATTTCCCTATATTTATTCACTACACATCGTCAAGAATCAATTCCTTCATGTTGACAAAGATATTAACTTGCATAGAGTTATTAGTGTTTTAACTGTTTTTTTTTTTCTTTTTCCTTTTTAGGATGCTTT
The DNA here is from genome assembly GCA_004027205.1 of Ctenodactylus gundi. Taxonomy (NCBI): domain Eukaryota; kingdom Metazoa; phylum Chordata; class Mammalia; order Rodentia; family Ctenodactylidae; genus Ctenodactylus; species Ctenodactylus gundi. The sequence goes on along the minus strand of PVKB01000003.1, from coordinate 2,185,108 downwards.
GTTTTAGAAATAGTAAAAATGAGTGCTTAAAGTTTAGAGTCAAGTTGGGCCCATGCTGTAGGCTTATAATCTCGGCACTCTGGGAGGCTGAAACAGGAGGATCGCAAGTTGGAATCCAGCCTGGGCAACTTAGTCATTTAGCAAGAGCCTATCTTAAAATCAGAACTAAAAATGGGCTGAAGATGTAGGCCCATGTGAAGGCCATAGGCTCAAGCCTCGAAGTTTCAATACCATAGCCAGGGGTGGGGAGGACGGTTTATAATCAATGCTGAAAACTGCAGGAAAATATAAAATCTGAAAGACAAAACTAACAAAGCTGATGATTTCCTACAAGTACCTTGTTTCTTAATGTTTCTTTCCAGAAAATACTCCACATAATATATATTAACATTTTATTGGTTGTTCTCACGTAGAACACGTTTGTTTACTGCAGTGAAGGATTTTGTTCTGTTATTCTTGGGAGTACACAGCTTGTGCTCTTCCAAGTTGAGGACTAAAGTTACAACCACATAACCTATTTTATCCATATGCATTATCAACTATTTAATTTTATCCCCTTCAATGAAAGAGACAATCAAGTTCTCTTCCTTTCTTCTGGAAGAAGTCTGATTTCGTCTCCCACTGACACCACCTTCCTCCTAGAACCCTGAGCTCTCATTTGTGTCCAGTATGAATGCTGAATTTATGAATTTATTTAACAGTTTTGGTTTCCCTAAAATGGGTTATTAGAATGTTGGTGTGTTCTTTACTGACCTTGTGATCAATTTTGTGAGTGTGGACAATGTCTGCTCCTGTAAACTTAAATGCCATCTATGTCACTTACAATTTAATTGGAAAGTTAAAGCTAACACACTTAAAACTTTAGAATGTTGTTAAATACTACACTTTGATAGTGATTATAAAGGCAATATGACATCTAATTTTAAAAGAGAGAGCTCAGGTAAGTGTTAAAGATAACATTTAAGAATTTAAAGATAACATTTAAGAATGAAAAGAACTTTTTGAAGTGAGCCTGGAAAGATGAGTCACATGAATATTTTGCAAGGAAAGGAGGAAGTATTCCAAATGGAAGAAAAAAAGAGGAAGGAAAACAAAGAAAATTCAGTATGTGGAATATTGTTCTAAACACAACTGGCCTAGTTGTTTTATTGGATCGATCATATTGATTAACTGTCTTGATTTTGAGTAGACATAGTGTCAGCATCCTTAAGGAGGAAAACACACTTTCCTGTCAATATCCCTAATTAACTTTTGTAACTTGAGGGTACCAAAACGTACACAGTCCTTTGGCCACAGTCTTATGGTCTGCACTTAAATATTAATTCCTTTTAAAAATTTTACATCCCTGGGGATATTCAAGGTAAAATATGAAATTTATCAGTTGGGATACCCAGAGAAAGTAGAGTCAAGTGGGTGAAATATTGGGAGTTTGGGAGCTTGGTGGGGGAGGGGGACGGTCGGGGAGGGAATAGGAGGATGAAAAGGGAGAGAAGAAAGGATTGTGAAGTAGACATGATATATATGTGCACAAAATTCTCAAGTTCAATGTAACCATCATATATTACACACACACACACACACACACACACACACACACACACACACACACACAAATAAAAATAGGAAAAATTCATTTATTCAATTAGATAATGCATGGAGGTAAATGATTCAAACAGTACATAGGGTCTCTAAGGCCCATCAGAGAGATAGCAAGTTTTACCAGTACCTTTCATATCTTTTCAAATAAATGCATGACTTGGAATTATATATTTTTATATTTGTGTTTATATTTCTCTTTATGTAAATAATAACATACCATAATAGCAATAGTATATCATACTTTTTAACCTAACCATTTATATGAAAAACCAGTTTCATCTGTACATGTGAAACAACCATAGGAGCCTGAATTGAGATCTTGGAAAAATATTTTGGGTTCTTACAGTTGTGTTGTTGTTATCTATATAGTCTGAAGAAAGTCTGCCCCAAATACTCAACTCTGTCTTCTATTTACACATAAAACTCAAATCCATCTCAATATGCTGACTCCTATTCCCATTTGATTCCTGAGAAAAACAATTGTTTGATGTTGTGTAGTTTATTCATTATACATACTCCATTATGATCCTGATTCTATCAGATGTTTGCCATCTGCTTGTTTGTTTTGATCTGTGAATAGGTTGTGAGTCCTTTACAGCTTTTACTTCTGCTGAATCCTCATCTCTCATTATTAGGACTGGCATATAGTAGTTACACAATAAATATTTGTGCAAACGACTAGGGAAATAATAGCTGCACAATAAATATCTTCTTGATTTAAAAAGAGGCCTTAACTGTCACTGTTCATAAGATCCGTATTTCCTTTCCTTCTTTGGTACTTGACCTAATATCGTCTCCATTGTGGCATTTTTTTAAACAATGGAGCAGGAAAAGAATTACAGGTGCAAAATATGTTAAAAATTAGTCACCTGTCATTGTTGACACAATGCACCTTTAATATTAAGTTTTATAAGAAATGTAGACGATCCTCTACAGTTTGCATCACAAATTGCTGAGGAAATGTTGACACAGACAAAATAAATCTGCCACTTCCAGATTGGAGCAATTGGCCATAGCTGTGTTTGCATATCTACTCCTGGAGCCCACTTCATGATGAATGAATGCATTTGTGTGATGCTCACAAAGACGCTTCAGTCATTCTTTTGAAAATATTCCTATTTGGCTTGGTCAAGCACAGGCTGCTTTAATAGCATCGTGGATCCGCTGCCACGGTAGAGCGCTACAGCGCTATGATTTCGCTCGTCTCACCATCCATCTAAACCATTCTCCTGTGCTCGCAGTATTCAGCGGAACTCAGTGTAGAAGTGAGTTGTTGACAGAATTATTATTTGTTCCTGTTTCGGAGTTTGTGGGTTGGTTTTAACCATCCTTACTCAGGACACAAGCATTTTTCTTCACTTTGCTAAGAAGATCGTTTAATACTCGTCCTTAAGCCGCCTCATTATGTCTTTCAGAAATACTATTCGCATATAACAACTAATCAGGAAACTCAAAGTGTTTGAAGTGTGTTGGGAAAACAGATGTTCGCTATTTAAAGTGTGGCGGCTGATTGTTATTTCTTTTTCTAGTCAAAAGACGTTTGGAGCCACTAAATAAGTGCATTGTCTGGAAGCGTGCATCTTTCTGTGTCCCACGGGTGGGGAATCGTCATTGTTAGACTTAGAAATGAAAATATTCTGCTAATGTTCTGCAGCACAATCCATTTTGCACAGTAGGGAACTTGGGTTCAGGAAACAGTAAATTTCACCCTTCTTAGCCTAGCATGAAAAACAGGTAAAGAGAACGGCAGTCACTGGTTGAAACACTAGTATGCTGAAAAACTCCAGTAGCCATTTTTGACTCAAAATGAGCTTGGTTGGTTTTTTTTTTTTTAGAATGACTAAAATTTATGAATACGTATGAATGTTAATATGCTAGGCGTCTGAGCCACAGAGTCAAATCGAAAGGAGGAGGAGAAGGAAGAATTAGTGAAAGCTTTCAGTACTCAGTCCTTCAGCTATGGAATTTAGTAGTATTATTATTTAATACTTTGTTGCAATAGATTCAAAGTAATTATCCATTTACTTTGCAAAGAAACTTTGAGTTTATTAGATCCAGCTTTCTATTTGGCTGTGGGAAAAAAGGCCTGGGAGGAGAGCGTGCTTAGTCAGGACTACCTGGTGACTTGGTGCCAAAGTCGGGATTTGAATATAGGTCTCTCTGAGGAATTTAGAGTTCTTGCTTTTGTATTTCCCTGCAACTCTTTTCCAGTGGCCTGAAAGTTTTCATTGTAGGGTAGCTTTTTGTTTGTTCTGCTTTTACTGAGAGCTAAGGCAAGCTGAAGGTGAGAGAAGATCTCAATTTATGTGGTGCATGGAGGAGCATGAGAAAGAGAGTTGAAACTAATTCTAAACTGAGATTTGCTTCAAAAGATTTTCTACTTTTCCCTGGTTGCTGAGTACTTTTAAAAGATCTCCCAAATTACTGAATAGTCTCTGAGTTATTAAAAGGACTTAACTAATACTTGGAGGAAGATGCGCCAGCACCTAATGACCAGTTATAGCATGTAACAATTTGGGATTGTTGCAGAGTCCACCTGAAGAAATGGGACTTTAAAAGAGAGAGAAAAACAATGCAGATTTATTTGTCATTCCTGACTATATAAAATAATGGTTGTTGTCTGAACCAACCTTCTTAAAGATTAATTTTAAAAGCAATGCCACGAGTGGTTACATTGTTAATATCACAAATGGAAAGTTTGAAGTTGAATTTCCTAGAATTATCTCAGATAAATGCTAAGTGAAGGTGATGCAATCTGAGCAGTCAGAATATGTAGCCAAGGAGCTCAGCGATCACAAAGACAGGTGTTATAAGTCAATCAGATAACTTTCTGGTAAATTTATTTATTTATTTTTGTTTTATTTTCCCTCACTTTGTGTTGACATATATATATATATATGCAGTACATAATGTTTACATTGAACTAGAGTATTTTGTGCATATCTTTATATATCATGTCAAAATTATAAACCCTTCCCCTCTCCCTTTTGACCCTCCCTGACTCTTCCTTCCCTAGTAGTTCCCCCATCCTCCCATTTAGTTCTACAAAATGCCTGTATTCTGGATTTCTCATATTAGAGAAACCATGCAATATTTAATCTTCTAGGTCTAGTGAAATTGAAAGGGAAGAAACCACTAGTACTGTTATTTATACAATGCATGATTTTCAAGTACTTATGTAAATGCATTTATAAGCTGGCCACTCTAAGTGGATCATTGAATCCAATTTATTATGTTTTGATTGAGCACGGCCACAGATAGTGTTCTCCACTTTTGTATGTTGCTACCTTGATTCTCAGTGTGATGGTGTAGTATTTGGGGTGTGGGCCTCTGAGAGATGGTTAAGTTATAACCATAGAGACTGAAAGATGAGATTATGCCCTTATAAAGAAGAGACACAAAGGTGATCCTCCTCTGCTAAGTGAGGAAAGAAGGGAGCATCAGCCTAAAAACTAGGAAGCTAATTGTCTGATACCTTGATTTTCAGCTACCAGATTCTAAAATGGTGGGAAACAAATACCTGTTCAGCTGCCCTGTCTGTGGTATTTTTTTGTAACATCCTGAGCTGACTAAGAGATATTGGTACTAAGAACTGCTATGGTAAATACTTATACATAGGGAGGGAGCTTTGGAACTAACAAATGTGAAGAAATTTAGGCAATCACCTTTTGCTATTAAAATCAAGACATCTGTAATTAAAGAAATTTCTGACACACAAATGCTTTTCTTAATGTCATAAAGATATAAGTAAGCATCATAAACCCCTAATTACATGGTCACCTGACCAAAACGATTATGATACAAATTTCTAATTATATTTTCCCCATATATTTACAATCAATAAGCTTCTTTTTTGCCTTACTGTAGCAATTCAATGGTGATAAATAAGTATATTTTCTTAGAATCCCAGCATAATTTTCTGAAACAAGGTCATCTGTCACTAGCCTGTTTGTGCTGCTCCAACTTTTTACCAGAAAGCTCTTAAGGGATTTGTGAATTAAATCTTTCTTTGCATTTGAAAAGCTTGCTTGGTAATTGTATGGATAAAGGCCCTTAAGTACAAGGTGACTTAACCAAAACTATTATTTAGGTCATGTGCCTCTTTACTGCTAAGCAGTTAGGAAGACACCCATATAATTAAATGATCCTTAGTATTTCATGAGTATCTGTCATTTAAAATATTCCTCCCACTTGGGAAAGATGACAGCTATTAATAGTTGACCCTTTGGACTATAATGTGAAGACAAACTTATATCCTGAAGCACATAGAATGGGTTTGACCTTCCTCAGCTTGTTAGAAAAAATTATATACATATTTTTGGTTAAGTCTTTTGGAGCACAATATGTGAATATTTCTTTCTATACAAGTTAATGGCATGTTGTATTTAGTCTCTCCTGGCCTATCACCTAATGCTAATATTTGCTACAGAGCAAATAACTATAAAATTACCCTTTTAAAATATTCTTCATTTTCAGCTTTGTGTAGACAATTGCTTTATTGTTTATGATTCATTTTTCCTGTAAAAATTTTATTTCATTGCTCTTATAGATTTTTCCCTAGTCTGATACAGTCTCATAGCATCATCTATTATTTTTTCAAAGATCTATTTCTCTTTAAGGCTACTAATAGGTAGCTTTTACTAAATTTGAACATGAGCTTCCAGGTGTATTCTTTTCCATTTGAGACTTGGACGCTATACATTCTTGCCATTCCCAAATATTTGAATTACATAAAATGAACTCTCATTTTTGTAATTACCTGTTCTTCAGGCTCAGAGTCTACAGTGTTTTAGAAAAGAAGCAAAGTAGAAATAGTGCAGGGGAGGAGATTTGAGAAATGCTTTTCAATTCAGATACAAAAGCTAACCACTTAAGGAGGTGAAATGAGACAACTCAAAGTGCTTTCAACATTTACATAATATATTTTATTCTGTTTCTTTTATTAATTCTATCTCCTCTCTTTCCTAAGCTTTGTTTTTGTTTTGCCTATGGCATGCTGGAAGTTTTCTTTTGAGGCGTGCATGATGTGTAGTCATTTTTTGCTGTGTTCTCTGTGACCCATGCCAGGACAACCCAACCTATAACGTTAGAATTAAACCCATAACCACATCTTTGGCCCTGCTGGTGGACTGATAATGGGAGGCAGGGATGCAGTGGTAGGCTTGCCTTTTTAGGCATCTACGGAAGATGGTTTAGGAAAACGAATGGCAGATCCTGGATCTGGGACTTAGGATCCTTTTCTTTTATTGCTTTTATGGGAATTGACAATTATTTGAATCATTTGTTTTCCTAAAGCTAGAAGTTTTATTTACTGTTTAGTACTATCTATGAGTAGCAGGCTGAGAGCTGCTGTTGAGGTCCATACTGCAAAAAAAAAAAAAATCAACTAAAATAGCCTTGTAACAAAATTCAAGAAATCTACCAACCTGGAATTATATTTATAAAATTTTCTACCATCTGAGTTGATATGGCACCTGGGACAAATGCCATTTCCTGTCTGCAACTCACATATTTGGAGAGAATGTATTTGCCTGAGGATTGGGTGGGGGGGGGGGCAGTAGAAAAGACAAGCAAAGATTGTATTTCTCTTTTGTATAAATATTAATGTTTCTCAAAGCACACAGAGGTCTCTACAGAATTATAGAAAGTGAAACAAAAATCAACATAATATGCTTTTTGCCAGCCTAACATTTAAATGTCAGCTTGGCTAGATTTTTGTGGGTTTTTTTATTTGATAGTCTTGATAATGCAATTTGATGTCTAAGTATCTGAACTCTGAAGATTTGTAGATTCGCAGACGGAAATGGCCTGGAAAATATGGGATGGTGTTGGTGGTGGGGTCTGAGGCAATAGCTGAACATGATATTTGGAATGAAAAAGTCTAAACTATCTTTAAACTTTGTGCTGAACGTAACGGAAGCAGAGCTTTGCCCTTGATTTTAGTCTAGGGATTAGTTCCTCATATAAGAGTTGCCAAAAATTATTGAGACCAAGCAACAAGGGATTCACAAGGACTGGTGCTGGCCAGCAGCTCTGGATCAAAAATGAGGCTTAGAGTAAAACATTCAAGAATGAGTCACGGGTTATGCTTCTACTTCTAACACCAGAGCACAGTGTGACTTGACCTGGCAGTTGTGTCCTTCTTTTGCCTCTTGAGGGTTTTTGTTTATCTTAAGATTCAAGGACACAAAACCCTAATATGCCTCTCATAGAACTCCATTTTCATATGTCTTAATCTATACTTTTGGGTAAAACAAGCCAGATATTCTTGTTTAAAATTAAATATAAAATCAGAAAAGTGAAATGTTTAAACATGTCTGTTTTAGCTTAATTATACAGCAAATGACCAATGACTACTGCAATATTCTCTGAAAAAAAAAAATACTGCATGAAATGGGAGCTGGTATAATCAAGGAGGAATTGGTTTTATTTTGGCACTGCTCCTGAGAAATGCTACTTTATTTATATTGTGGAATAAATGTGTGTACTCCCACCAGGTTCAAGTATCAAATTCCTAGCCAACAATGTGATGACATTTGGGGCCTTTTGGAGAAAATGAGTTCTGTAGAAGAGAGTGAAGGTGGATACTTATGGTGTGATTAGTACCCTTACAAGAAGCCACAAGGTAGCTCTCTCTCTGCCATTTGGGGGTACACAAGAAGGTGGACACCTATCATATTAGGGAAAAGGCCCTCACCAGAGGCAGATCTTGCTGACAGATTGATACCAGATTTCCCAGTCTTCAGAATTCTGAAAAATAAATACCCATTGTTTCCTAGCCCCCTGATCTGGGACACTTCGTTATAGTGATCCAAGTTGACTAGGATTCATGATGCTATTCTGTCCACCAGGATAACATTTTAAACTGGAGTACACTACCCTTGTTTAATAGTTTATCTTTAATTGTGCATGAAAAGGAGTTTTATGAACTCACAAGAGCATTAATTGAGACTAAATGGCAGACCCAACGACGGGATTTTCTTATTGTGTTAGTCAACATTTCTCTTGCTAGGACATGATATCTGACATCTGCAATTTAACAGAGGAGAGATTTAACTTGGCTCATAGTTTTAGCACAATTCAGCACACTGTTGGCTGGTTCCAAGGTGGCAACATCATGGCCGGTGGGCTGTATCAATCTTCTGAACAGTTCCCAAGCCAGTCTTGTTGGTACAATCATGCTTAACCTCTGCAGCCACATTTAATTTTTGAACTAGTTTTATGGCTCACAGCAATCAGTGCAAATACAGAGGCATTAAAATAGTATGATCTCTGATCCCTTTTCTCATGTGCGGGGAGACTGCTTGGGGTGCAGCCCCTGTCCTCATTGTGGCTTAAATTCTTTCTAAGTCCAAAACATGCAAAAGTCCTGCAAGCTCCAGTGTACTTCTGCACATCTTGTCTGAGCCTGGGTAAGTCTGAGCTAAGCAGACATCTTTCTGATACCAGAAATTATTGAGACATCAAGGTACATATAGTTCAATGTCTCAAATGATTTATGATTATGCTTTTTTAAACACACAGTATTCTAAATTGTTACTTGAAAGATCTATTTTTGTTTTATGCAAAGCTGTCTTGAAGTACAGACTTCCTTTTTTATTTCTATTGTTCTTGGGCTTTTTTGGCCATTCCACAATTTGTTAAAAAAAAAAGGGAAAGTACAACTTCTTTTAATAAAAACAGACATGGCAAAAGATAACTGGCAAGAGAAGCTCATAAAAAACAGCTCATGAAAAAATAGCCCCTGTACATTTTGCAATACCCATGAATATCCATTCGTGGCTGGAGCTGGAGAGGCCATTGCATTGGTACCATGATGTTTGGTTGGTTGAAACAATTTTAATTTGAATGTTACCAAAAACAATCTTAGGATAGCTTAGGAATTGTTTGACTTTGGGCTGTTGTCTGGGTCTGTCTGCTGCCTCGTGTAATTTTTTCTTATGCGTTAGTTTCGTGTGGAATACATATTCATAGTGGGGCTCATTGTTCATTATGTGCTCTGGTGGTATATAATGATGTCTTTCACACACATATTACATCCATCCGGTGAGATCAAATACCCGATGTAGTTGGAGACAGAAGGGAAAATATGATACAAAAAGAGGAAAGAGGCATTCTATTGTATGTCAAAACAGAACGGTACCCTCCTCCTGGCTCACCCATCCATTCATTCAATGCATATTTAACTGCTAAGTAGACACAAAACTAGATATAAAGATATAGAAATAATTTTCAGGTTTTTCCCTCAAGTATTACACCTGCTAGTGATACAAACAGATACAAATAATTAAGACCCAGTGCTGTGGCTGAGGTAAGAGTGCCTTGAGGGGACAGCTTTTTAACCTGGTGAGGTCACTAATTGCTTCTCAGAGGAGGGGACATTTAAGCAAGGTCTTGATGTTTTGACAGATAGTAATGGTGAGAAATCATTTAAGGCAGAGAGAAAAGCATTGTTAGTTGTGTCACGAAATTGCCACTTTTAGGTCAGTTAAATATCAGCAATCTCATATGGTTCAACAAAATAAAAAGTCACAAAGATTTGAAAGTGCACAACTTCTATGCATCAGGGAATAGAGGATAGAAAGTAATTTTGAGAAGCTTAGCAAGGGCCAAACTAAGAAGTTTAGGTTTTATTTTGTAAGTAGTTGGAAATCCTAAAAGAGTTTGACCAATGGGCTAGATGTTAAATTCTGTTTTGATAAAATGTAGATGATGGGTCACGGAGAACAAGAGCTGTTTGGTGGCTGTGGTATCAGCCCAGATAAGAGATGATGAGTTTTGGAGCTGGACATTGGCAGTGAGATTTGGAAGGAAGAAACAGGACATTGTAGTGTGGAGAATCAGTAAGTCTTGTCAATCAACTCAATATGGAGTATGAGAGGAGACTCAAAAGTGGCAGAAATTGCAGCAGGAATGAAAGAATGTGTGGTTGATTTTTTTTTAAATAGACAAAGAAAAAGAACTCTGGACGTTTCTGGGTGCAGTAGATAGTCCATTGAATTTTGGGCATTTAAATTTGAAAAAGGAACTGGCACTCAGAAGGTCAGAGGTGGTCCCAGCAGAAGCTTTGAAAGTCATGGTATAGATGGGATCTCCTGTTTTATAAATGTTGCATAATTTATCCCCCCCCCCCCCCCCCGCCACACACACACACCTCGACTGCTTGTTGTGCACAGAAATTGTAATTTTATGCTGGAAATTAAGGTAAAGACATGGTTAAGAAGCCTGAGAGAGGTTTAACTGTAGGTAAAACCAAATTCCCAGACGGTGATTCTCACGGCAATTCTTTACCTTGTAAAGAAAATGCAGACTGAGCGGGGACTGGATTCTGAGGATCTGGCTTCCTTTGTGTTTGCAGTGTGATAACAGAGAGGAGCGTGACTGAAAAGCTGCAGTCCAAGTACTTAACGTTAAGCCTTCGTGCTACTGAGAGCCCTCTTAGCAAGAACCAAAACAAAACCATTGCATTTATTTGCTGTCTAAATTTAAAATCAAATAGAGACCTAAATCCTGAAAAGCTGCCATTCTGTCCATAGAAGTGATGGTCAGTGTCAGAGATGGTTCATTTCTTCAGTGTTGATTTTCTGAGAAGAAACCATTAGGAGATCCAGATTCCACTCCCAGTATTGGGAGGGACAGAGAACCCTGTGGCCTGCTGGATGGCGTGCTGGCAGCTGAAGAATAATTGTTGTAGAAGAAGGGAATGAAGTATAAATGAAGGAGAGGAGCAATAGACACAAAGATCAGATATCCTGAATTTTGCTTCAATGTACAACTTTTTATTATTTGACAGAATCCTTTAAATTATAAAATAAAAAATAAAGAAGTTAAATAAGTTTAAGGTAAGTTAATACCATCACTCCCTCATTAACTGTTTTTTCTCTCACATTTAAAATACTACTCTTGCCATTGGATGTGTTTCTCTAAGTTTTTCCCCAGACCCAGTTCTTCTATTTATTTACCTTTTTGTACACCATAAACCATTCTTTTCTGTGTTTTTTTAGTTCATTTCTCTGATTCCTTCTCTATTACCATTTTCCTTCTCCACCGACACTAACACTTTGGATTTTCATCAGGGGCTCTGTGCCTTCCCTTGCCCTCTTTCTCTTCTTCAGATCCCTTTCAGCTTATTTCTCGCTAGGCTTTGTTCTGCCTTCCATTGTCAGTTGTCTTCTTTCTCTCCCTGTCCTTTACCTTGTCTCTGCCTACTTCTATGTCATTGACAAGAGCTAGAAACAGCACAGTTCAATAACTTGTCACATACGTTGTTAATAACAAACACTCTATATCCAGGAGCATTCAAGGCCAGCTCCCTTTTGATGTGCCCCTTCGGGACCAAAACCAACAACAGAACAACCCCTTATGTTTATTGCAGAAAAGACAGGTGTTGACTAACTGCATTCACAGCTGAAAACTGAAAAATAAAATCTTCGATCTCTAAAAGCTAAGAGAAAATACCCTTTTATCAATTTGATGTGATTTTTAAAAAAATGTGGAATGGAGTGCTTTGAACACAAAGAGAGATAAATATAAGATTTGGTGTTCTGGTGATACAGAAGTGTCCCTTTTCCCCTTTGCATTAAAAGCCATTAGAGAAAAGTCATTCCCAACCATTTCATCTGTGAAGCATCTTTGTAGCACTGTCCTCATGCAAACATGTCTGTCTTCATACTACCCATGGCAGCCCAGGAGGACAGATACACATGGGAGGCTGGTGATGATGAGGACCTTGCTCAGGCTCCATCATATCCTGCATTGCTGCCACCCTGACTCATCCCTCATTCTCCAAATCCTCCCCTTTCTGCACCCCCCCCCCACATACTTTTTGTAAATTCCTCCTTCATCCTGGTGCCAGATGAGTCTAACTGAAATATCACATTTGCTATATTGTTCCCCAATTCAAGAACTTCTAGTAGAAAATGAACTGAAATCACAGGCAGGGGCTACTTAATTTATAATGTGGTGTGTCTTGTATAAACTCTAGAGTGTCCTTGTAGTGACCCACAGATGTGAAAGAACACATGTCAAGGTGAGTCATGAACTGTTCAGTGCCATAACATCTAAAATAGTGCCACTGTGGACTCCTTTGGTGGACGAGTGGCCACTTCTCCTTACCGAAGCCTGTTGAGGATTTGATTGTATCACTCTCCTCTTATGTTGCTCACTCCCTTCTTCCCCTGTATTTAGCTCACGTGGTAGGTTGTCAACATTCAGGAAATACCCTGATCTTACCCACCCTCCAAGTTTGTGTACCCGCTATTTCTTTACTGATACACAATATCTGACACCCACAGATTACAGGAAGAGAGGTTTCATTTAGCCCACGGTTTCAGGAAATTTGGTATGTGGTTAGCTGGCTCCGGGACAGAGCCATCATAGTGGAAGGGCATGGCCAACAAGGTGGCTCGGTGCATGGCCACCAGGAAGCAAAGCAGGGAACAGCGCTGGAGAGGAAGGGACGAGGGACTAAACTAGACCCCCAGGAGGCCACACCTCTGAGCCCTCCCATCCCTGGACACCGACAGAAGTGTGCTCTGTCATCCTTCCCAGTGGGTCCCAAAGTCAGTCAAGTTGACAGTCTACCCTAACAGCCACACATATCACTCTCATCTCTTCTACTGTATCTATCTAGAGATCTTTTCCACCTATAGTGTTTATAGGATGTGATCAAAGTATATGGTGAATGTCTGCAATTTTTTAAAAGTTTATATAGTGAAATACTCATTGCCATTAATCTCCCTTGGACACTCCTCCTGGCTTTGAAGACCTTTATTCCATCGTTCCTGCTAATTTCCAAAACAGTTCCAGAAGTCCTCTTTAATAAGTGTCTTTGTTGTGCCTTGGTGTTCTATATTAATCAAAACATTTACCTTTCATGGTAATTTTAACTTTGGGGGGAGAGCCAGATTTAATGAATAAAGGGAAGGGGACACAATGTAATTTTTTATTTGACAGAAATTGACACAAACATTTGATCAACTAAGATTGACTACAAAATATGGTGATGTTTAAAAAGAAAATCGTTACAATAAAAGTCACATTACCATTAATCCCCCTCAAAATAATCAAAGTATTTTTCTTAATTTTGAACATACCTATCCCATCCCTCTTGGTAAAGATTTTTTTAAACATTCATCATATTTTTAACCACTTCTTTTTACCTTTGCATTTTAAATATATACTTATTTTGTTTTATATTGCATTTTGTATTTTAAAATATACTTAAATTTAACCTTATCTTTTGATGTATCACTTTCTTTTTAAATCATGCAAGTCTTTGAGAGCTAGGATTATATTCATTTTCTGAGACATAAGACCTGACACCCACAACTTAAAGGAGGAAGGGTTGATTTCCAGGGTTTCAGAAAATTTAGTCCATGGTTGGCTGTCTTGAAGGCAGAAACATCAGCAGAAACGTGTGCTGAGCAATATCTCATGTCCTGATGTGCAGGAAGACAGCCTGTATCTACTTCCCTTCTTGTCCTGCCCCTGCACACACACACATGCACACTGCACACACCTGCACATGAACAACTCGCTAGAGGAGCATACAGTGGATACTTTCCAAATAACTACTGAAAAATTTCTTCAAGGGAGTTTTTATGAATCTCTAAGGAGGAAAACATATCTGGGGGAAAACAGGAGTCTTCCATAAACTTATATTAGAATAGCAGGAAAGAGAAGAGTAATAGGGATGGAGACCTCTTATGTATGCTGAATTATAGTGCTTTATGTAATAGAACCGGGACCATTCCCAGACAAAATTAAGTACAAAAGTGTGTGATGACTCCCAGACTTACAGTTAAGTGATATTCTTGGCTTTTTTTAGCTTGAAATGAAAGATATTTACTGGTACAGTTTGTGGCACATTTCATATCCAATAATTTAAAAATATATGACTATTTGTATTCCAATTGCAGCTTATAGCAATCGTATATATTCACTAGTGCTTGATTTAAATTTCAAATTCCATTTCCTTGTCCATGAGTCTCAAGAATTATAGAAACAGTTAAAATCTAAATCTAAACTATTTGGGGGTAAGATTTAGCAACTTACTCTTTTGCTGTTATTGATATCAACTCTTGGCTGAGAAGGGAATCTCAGTTAAGAGTAAATTCTTTAAATTTAAGCTACTCTATCCAGTTGTAAGTTTGGGGGTTTTGCAGCCAAACAGATTTGTAATGTATGTACCACCCATGATCTAATTTAAGCTAAATTACGTGGAAATTGAACATAAACATTTCAAATCAATAAGGATTTAGAGAATATTCAGTTTTTCTTGCAACCTTTCAAGAGTTGTGTTTTTTGCATTTTTGTTAATGTGAAGACCCTGTCTCCACAAGGAATGCTGTGCTGTGGTATAAACAGCATGTAGACAAAATCAGATTGGCAAATATTTACAGAAAGAAAACTTTTTTCCAACATTTTATTGGTATGTATATGTGCAACATTCAAGGATTACAATGGAATTGAGCATTTTGTGCACATACGTATCTTGTCAAGGTGACAAGGGCTTTCCCACTCTCCTTTTGTCCCTCCCTCTACCCACCCCTCCCTCCATCATCCCCCACCCTGCTCCCCTCTTTCACTTTGTCTTTCGTCTTAAGTTCCATAGGTGTTGTGATCTGGGTCTCTCATATGAGAGAGATCATTCAAAAGAAAACTTTTATATACTTCTTTAGGCTGTAACCAAGTGATTAGAATTTTTATTATGGTGCTAGAATTTTCTCTTTCACTGAAAAAAAATTGTGAACAAAGGAACACAGCATTTTATGCATTTGGAGGGGAATGCCTATAATATGTTTGTGTCTGAAGTTCAGGTAACACTTTTGTTCATTTGTTTAGTAGGTGGGTGTTGAAAAACTGTGCTTCTTTGCCATGGACAAGCCATAAAACCTTGCAATTCCTTATCATACCTTCTCACAGATCTCTTAATTTTCTTTCCAAAATCAGTAGAAGTCCCGCATCCAAAGTAGGGTCTCCCTACAGCAGCCTCATGACAACACTTAGGCCAAACATGTCATGTGGTATTTATTATATTCATCTAAAAATGGAAACAATTGCCTGAAAAAGCCAAAAAGTTTTATAAACCTTGTTTTCCACATGTGTGAGTTAAACTATTAATGACTAAAATTGAATTTTTCAATCTATTATCACAATCAGGGATTTTTTGTAGGATATCACTTAATCATTTTTGTATCTATGCAGCTTGTGGTTTAAATTCTCTTAAATTGAGTGCATTTCTTTTTCCACTGCATTCATTTTAATGGTTCACAGCTGACATTATTTCTGAGGTTATTTCTATTCTGAGAGGAACTAAGTCAATGCTCACGACTTACTGTCTTAAATTTTAATTATTTTTGATTAGGTATTACGTGTGATTTTTACCTAAAATTTTTGAAAGTTCTAAGATGATAAGCAATAAAAGTGGACCTTCCTCACCACGTCTGCTGCCACATGGTTCCCCCTGAGACCACTACTAAATTCAGTTTCTTGTCTAAATCTTTATGTATTTACAATAAATAAATATTAGGAGACTTATATATGTTATAATATATATTATATATTATTATTTCCATGGTGTAAATTATCTGGAGGGATGTTGCTAAGTCAAAGGATATGCAATATTTTTTTCTTTTTTCTTCTCATTTTTTATTAGTATGTATCTGTTATACACAATTGTTACATTAAACTTGAGAATTTTTTGCACATGTATATCACAAGTTCACGTTTTCCTTCCCTGCCCCCTTTCTCAACCTTCTCCATCCCCCCTGACTCCCAACATCTCACTTATTTCACTCTATTATTTCTACTCTGGGTTTCTTATATTAGCGAAGCCATGACATATTTATTTTTCTGAGACTGATTCATTTCACTAAATAAGATGGTCTCGAGTTGTATTCATTTACCACTTGTAAGTACAAATGTATAAAGTTGTTTCCATATATCTATCTGTTTTTATGGCAAAGTGTTATTCCATTGTGTATATATGCCACATTTTCTTTATTTCTTAGTCTATTGATGGACATTTTGGCATCTTCTGTGATTAGCTGTTATTAGCTGTACTACTGTAAACATGGGTGTGTGTGTATCTCTGTTATATGGCCAGCAATGATGGAAAAATACCTAGAAGAGCAATCTCTGGGTCAAATGGGATATTTATTTTCAGCCCTTTGAGGAATCTCCATACTGCTTTCTGTAGTAGTTGTACCAGTGTACAGTCCCACCAGCAATGTAAGAGGCTTCCATGTTTCCTGCACCCTTACCAGCATGTATTGCTATTTGAGTTCTTGATAGCCTTTCAATAAATCATGCTGGGAGTAAAGGTTATCCACATACAGAAGAATGAATCTAGACCCACTTCTATCGTCATGCACTTAAATCAAATAAAACTGGATCAAAGCCCAGATATTAAAATGGAAACATTAAACCTCTTGGAGGAGTCTTCACACTGAACAAGATCCCAAGACAATTTTTGGTTTTTGATTTTGACACAATAGGTAAAACTTTTGAAGATAGAGACAAAGACTATCTTAATTCACCTGTTGTAAAAGAACCACTGGAATCAACAAATGGGATTATATCAAATTTAAAAAAATTTGCATGGCCAATGAAATAATTAAAAGAACAAAGAACCGACAAAATGGGAAAAGTTTTACTATCTGTATCTTGGACAGGACGCTGATAACTAGAACATACAAAGAACTGAAGAAAAAATAGACCCCCCGAAACTCAAAGACTCAATTAAAAAAATGACCAAATGAAATGAGTATATAGCTATCAGAGGAAGAATCAAAAGTGCCCAGCAAATACATGAAAAAAATGCTCAACATCCCTAAAACAACATTGAGATACCATCTCACCCCAGTGACAGTGGCACCCAGTTTTATAAGTCTCCTATCAGTAGTAGGCAGTATTATTTATTGATTAATTAAAATCCTGGGTGACAAGTATTAATCTCATTTTTAATGTAATTGGTTTTGATTATTTAAAAAGATTGACTCACTATGATTACAAAAGCAGAAATTTTCTTTCAATAGTTGAATTTGGATAGCCATTCTAGCTCTTCTAGGGAGGAGAATTGTCACAAGGTCGTTCAATATTTCAACACATATTTTTGAGATCTTGCCCAGTGTTCTATTTAGATTATAACCTATTCCAAGAGAATTAAAGAACATTTTAAACTGATCTGAATTCACTCTAAACCTTGCTGATAATGTTGGACTAAATTGTCAAGGCTGTTCCAGAGCTGGCTGTCTAGTACCTTCCCTGTGGAGTGCCTTCAGCCTATTCTACCATGCCAAATGTCATACCAACAATGACTGTGATCTGGTTTTCATTTTACTGACAATTCACAGGGTAGTTTTTGCCCACTGACAGATTGTTGATTGCTATGCAAGTTAGACAAAGGAGATGAGTAACATAGGAAGACTAATGTTGTCTGATCCTGATCCTTTTTAAACAAAAGGTACAATTATATGGGCATCGCTTAGACTTTTCCATGTTAAAAATAATGACGCTTTTATCTCCTCTTCACAAATAGGAAATATAACCAGTTAATGCTACTCTTGTAAGGTAAAATGAAAACCCAAATGCAAGCAAGATCAAGTAATCAAGGACATAAGCAAGGTTTTAAAGACCCAATTGTTGAAAAAAAAAAAAAAAACTAGCATAGGCAGGTACAATATTTTCAAATATCATTTTATGTGAGCTAAGAAATATAAAAGATATCAGTATCATCCGTGGAATGTTGAGGTATTTGATATAATTTAGTTTTCAAAAACAGTCTTGTAAAATATGTTTTTTAAAAAATCACCCTGGTTGGGCCTGGTGATGTGACCTATAATTATTTCTTTAAGGCCTCACCTCTGAACACCTGAGACTTCTGGTAAACATTTCACATCTAAACCATAACACTTGCATATCACCAGATATCTGAGAATAGAGATTTATTTCACTTGGTATCTTCCAATTAAGTTTTCAATTTAAGTAATAATAAAATTCTTCAGGGTAATCTTAAACCATTTGTTACATTTCTAGTAGTGTACCCATTGCTAAAATGTTAGTTTTTCCTTTCCACCCTCCTGAACCAGTGGTGGAAAACATATTCTATAACTGCGGGTTAGATAACAGAAGAGCAGAGAACTTTTTGACAATGTGTTTGATAAGGACATTAGAAACCCAAAGTGAAGGGAAAGCAGTAGTCAATCCCTCCAAGATCCTAGAGTCATTCCTCCCTTGAAATATCCAGGTTTTCTATTAACAGTGAATCATGGAGAAATAGAGGTAGTTTTTGATCTTCCCAGAACTCTACCCCCTTAAAAGCCCAAAACCTTTTGTGTCAGCTGGTTCGTGTTAACTTAGATGATCTATACAATTTATAGCTTGCCAAGTATATGTAAGTGAAATTTGGAAGACAGCCCCAAAGTTCATTGTCACTGATGAATCCTCTGAGAAGTGAAACATCAATTCTACTTCTTGGAACAGACTTCAGTAGTAAAACTCTGAGAGATACTGATGACTTTGTGTCATCATTCCAGTATCAGCAGAGCTATGAGGAGCAACGTTTCTAGTGTGTGGGTTATAGATGCAGCCCTATGGCAGACAGCTCTGCCCAGGCGACACCAAGAACTTTCCAAGGAGAGGTGAGTGCCTGACTGAAGTCAGGGGCAGTAGACAGAGCCTAAACTGACTCATTAGGCATGAATGGATGGTCTGTCAGAGAATAATGACCTTTAAGACTTCCATTTTCACTCTAATGCCTGATATTTATGACCTCTCAGGATGGTTGATATCATTGAAATTTCATCTGCCTCAAAAGAAAGAAATTCCATAAATGAATCCACCTCAGGATGAGGATAGAAATCTGTCCCTGGAAAAGGAAGCTATCTGGCAATCATCAGGGAGTAGGAGTCAGTATGGAACTGCTACACTTACCAGACAAAATTCTCTTATTACCTCTGAATTAATCTGATTATTTCTAGAAATTTCTATTTCATGGGGCTATGCAATGCTGTTCACACTTAAGTTTCAACCAAAAAGTAAAAATTTTAGACAACGCATCCTCTGTGTTAGGTCAGAATATAAAGAAAATATATGATCTGACATTTGAAACACCTTTTTTATTCTTACCAGAGCCTGTTTATGATGCATTATTCTGTCAGGTAGAGATATGTGTCACTAATCATTTGTTGGACAAAGAAGTAAGTCAGTCGCATGCCAGGCTCTGTGCTAATTGCAGCTGTGGAGAACTTTATGGTCTAGGTCATAGGTCAGCAAACTTTTTCTGTAAAATAAAGGTCCATAGACATTTAAATCCATAGTACATATTTAAGACTTTGCAGGGCAGATTATTTCTAATGCAACATTAAAACTTAGCCATTGTAACACAAATGAAGCCTCAGACAATCGATACCTACATGAGTGAATATTGCCATTTTTCCAAAAACCTTTATTGATGAACACTGAAATTTGAAATTTGTATTATTTTCACATGTCCCTAGACACTGATTACATTGGTAATTTTTTTTTTTTTTGTAAACCATTTAGAAGTATCAATTCCATTTGTAGCTCACAGGCTGTACAAAAGCAGACAGCTAAATATGACCTAGATACTGTAGCTTTGCCACTCTGTTCAAGGTTACAATATAGGGAAGACAGTTGCTTAAAGATGTACAGACAAAATTTTTTTTTTAGATCTTCAAAGAAGTGAAGGATTTCTTCTCGCTGAAAACTTCATGAAGGAGGGGACATTTAAGCTACTGAAAGGAGGGAAGCTTAGTTCACCAATGGGTGGTGAGCCTCACCTGGGTACTTTTGAGGGTTAAAGGGAACACTGTGCAGTTACTGCAGAACAGTAGGTCCTGGCTTTCTCACAGCAGTTGGGATACATGCCTGGCTCAAGAGGGCAATCAGGAGCAGAAAGCCCGAGTGTGGTCAAGACAGAGTATACTGTGCTTCAAGGAATGAGATAGTGCGAGTTTGTTTTTAAAAGCACATTGAGAAGAAATAGTAGGTAAAGTTAGAAAGATAGTCTGGGCATGAAGTAGGCTTATACTTCTTCGTTATTAAATATGAAGCTAAGACATTTGGGCACTGTTATGTAGATGGTAGATAGGCATTACAATTTTTAAACAGTAAGACAATGCCGTCCTACACCAGTGGTATCTGGTGTGTGGAAGGATGTGGATCATGAGAGAAGACCTGCAGGGGCCCAGATAAAAGGCCTTAGCAAAGTTGGCCGAGGTGACAAGGGAGCCTGCTCTGAGTTCAGACAATGAGAATAGAAAGGAAGGAGCACATGAAAGACACATCAGACAGGAGTCAAGAAAACCTGTAAACTGAATACAAAAGATATGCTAAGAAAAGGGAAATCAAAGGACTTGCAGCATTTTAAGTCTAGGGGACCGTAGGTGTGCTGTGTTTGTGGGTCAGAGAAGGAAGGAAAAGGAAGACCTGCAACTGAATAAGTAATTGGGACCTTATTGTTCTTTTATTTGGAAAATAGATACAAGGTAGTCATACTCTATTGTAATTTAACTTTTCAAGATACTTCAATGCCAGGGTATCACAGATGAAATGAAGTTTTGAGTGATTCTATGCTAAATGTGGGCCTGAACAATTTGTTTTGAAAAGGTAGGGATCTGACGGAGGGAGGGCGAAGGGCAGAGTTGCACGTATTTCTTTATAACCATTCTTTCTGTCGTCTTTTGAGGACCCAGTGGGATACAATCCATTTTTAGATTAATACAGTGACTTTAGTGCTTGCTGTGAGAGTAAAAATGTACCCACCTGAGAAAAAGACACAGCTACAGAATTCCTCTTGCTAGAATGCAATTCAGAAAGACTTCCCGCCATTGCTCACATTGCCTAGATATTTCAATAGCTGTCTTGAGACTTTTTAAATTATCCAAATTAAGTCCATTAGAAAATCTCATTTCCTATAGGACATTTACGATTATGACAGATGTCCTGAAAGAAAGGAATAGTGATGAGATTCTACAACTTTTAAGAAAAATCGAATTGAGTTTCTTGTTATCCCCTGATTCACAGAATGTAACCAAGCTGTATTTTGTCCAAATATGACGTTCTAGTGAGTTTTTAAAGGATTAATTCTTTTTTTTTCTGGAGAAAATATATCTGAAGAAAAGCAAACAGGTAAATAAATTTTAAAAAAGCAACAGAGAAGTGTAGCACCTGATTGTAATTACCTGAAAAATACACACATCTGGTGTTAGTCACTTCCCCATTGTGGGGGCAGAATAGCCTGTGCCTACAAGTGAAAGGAGCAAAGGTTAATATGGGCTCATTGTTTCTGTGGATTCAGTACATGGTCAGCTGACTCCAAGACAGAAACAGCACATAGGCTGGCATGGTGGTGGAAGGATGAAGCAGATGATCACGTGGGAAGCAGGAAGCCGAGAGAGAAGGAAGGGACTATGGAGGAGATGCCCTTGACCAGGCCACAAACTCAGTGGCCTGCCCTGTTGACCACACCCCTCACCTCCACTGTGAGACTTTGGAGCTACATGTTAGTTTTAAATCATTATAGGCTACCAGGCCTGATTTATTATTCTATTATTCTGAAATACAAATTAAATTAAAAATTCTTGGGTTGAAATTGGATTTTTTAAAAGGGATACTTTTTGAATTGGCCCCAAATTTGAAGAATTAAAGTGAATCAAATTACTACCAGAACAAATTTAGAAATTCTAATATTCCTACTATTAGAGTCTCTTGAATTCTATTTTTATAATTTTTCAACATCCTTCTATGTTTAAATATGTCTTCGGGGTATGGCTTCCTTTTGCCCTAAAGCCGTGCACCGGGGAAACAAAGCTGACTTGAAGACATTATCCTCCCCAGCTGCTGAATAGAATTCCCAAGCACTAAGTGTCAGAGACTGGAAATGCTGCCCTGACATGGGAGAGACTCATGGAGAAACCATGGTGCAGACATGGATCAGTCCCCCAAAGAGGCAGAAATCATAGCAAAACATTGTGCAGGGAACCGCAATTCAAATGGCTGTCTGTTCATCAGGGCCAATAGCATCAGAATGTGGGTTTTACTCTGTATGAAATTTCCATTTGGGTTCTGCCTCTTCCTTGGTGGCCAATTCCTTGAGATTAGTCAGTTTCTTTTTCTAGAATGTTTACAACTTATACAGGACATTATAAATAGATAATATGACATAAACACATACCATTGGGCCATTTTAATATATGATATTGCATGTATTATGTATAATATAAACATATAAGTCAAAGAATACAACAGTGTAGATATGTAATGCCCATGTGGTGGCCCAGCCTGGCTCTGCACCTGTCATATCCCCTGGTCCCTCATGTCCTCCTGATGGTAGTTATTCCACACAAGGGCTCTGACAACTGAGATTTCAAATTAAAGCACACCAGGAGTCCAGGTTTCGTTCTCTGTCTTCTTGCCTCAAGGCACCTCTCTTAGGTTCCAGCTACTTAACAACTGCTCTGGCAGGTCAAGATACCAGTCTTGACTTAGGACATACCAGAAAGATTGAGAAACAGATACTCTTCCCACATCTGGTGAGGTTTTACTTTCAAGGATTGTTAACCAAAGAATGCTAGAGCAACTCATTTCTGTCTTTTCCTTTTCCTTTTCCTTTTTTTTTTTTTTTTGTATGTGTGATGTGAGAGATTGAACCCATGTTCTGAGCTACATACCTAACTCACTCACTTTTATGTCAAGACAGGGTCTCTCTGAGTCTTTAAGTTGTCTAGGCTGGGCTTGAAATTGTGATTCTCCTGCCTCAGCCTTCTAAAGTACTTGGCCTAAGCCATCAGGGCTGTTTTTTTTTTTTTTTTAATTCTGAAATACAAGTGGAATAAAAAATTCTTTGGTTGAAATTAGATTTTTAAAAAAGGATACCTTGTTTATTTTTGGATTGGCTATGGTTAACTTTTTCAATGAAAGATCTATGATGAATTCTAGAAATGTGTGTTATGATATGCAGATACTGTTGCTTTGCACCTATGCAGAAAATTATAATCCTATTGATGTAACTGGTACTAAAAAGAATAGGCATTGGAGACCTTCATATTTGCTACCTCTATAATTACTTTTCATGCTGGGTAAGGACATCAAGTCACCTTACCACCCCTCACCACCCAAAAATGTTGTTAGGAAATTCACAAAGATTATACATATGATCAATAAAGGTATCAGAGGGCTTTATCAGATACCAAAGGTGTGCTGCATACAGTTGCTAAGCATTATTGCTGCTTCACTTTGGTACTAGCATCACTCAAGGAGCATGAGCTTAACTCTACATGTGGTAGGAGATGAAGGCACAGCCCTGCGTTCTCATGCTCAAGAATATTGTGCAATGAGCATTGTGATGTGCCAGTTTCAAACTTCCTGTCGAATGGGCTGATTTCTTTCCTTACTAACCGATACTTTAAGTTTCAAGTAAAGGATGTCAGCATTAGTGCTCATTTTCAAGACTTAGCTTTGACTTTCCAAAACACTTAACTCTGAACAAGACATGATAATGAGAATAGGAATACTTCATTTGAAAACCTTGAGTATCTCCCCTGGATCCTGGTGTGGCTTGTGACCTTTAACAAATTTCGTGAGGCTTTCTAAGTCACATTTTCTCTAAACCTAATTTGGCAGGATCTAGCTTGCAGGTTAGCTGCAAATATTTCAGTTTGTGGAACCGTTTTATTTTTTTAATGCTTTATCTACACCACTGTTAGAAGACCTGTCTGTAACTGCTCCTGGTAGAAAGTTGAGATACTTGATGGTCTTTTTTTAAATAATTGTACCACCAGAATATGTATGTAGGAAGAAAGTAGATAGTAGAGAGGAGTGGAACGTGATGAATTACTTTATGCCGCATGTAGGGAAAGCATGGAAAGGAACATCAAAGAGTTTAGCTTAAAAGGCACCTCAGCTTTTAAAATTATCTACTTGGTTTTGGTGTGCTCTACTGAAAAACCAACAAAGAATTCCTTGTCTCCCTTTCTGTGCAGAAGATAAATTGTTCCAGGCCCCTTTTAATTCTTTGTTCTTTTTTGTCTTTAGGAATAGTACAGATGTTCTGTGCTGCTTCATCTTCGTGCTGTTTATTTTGGGCTACATCTTCTTAGGACTGATAGGTGAGTAAACGCAGGTATAGACAATATTTAACACTGGTTAATGAATCAACTAGATCAACATCCCATCTTAAACTTTATTTTCTTCCTAAAGCCTTTTTATTGTGAACTGTTGTGTTTTCTGGAAGGAATACACATTATTGGGACATATTGGGTAGTGGACATAATACAAAAGAAACACAGAAGCTTAGTCCAAGGCAAGTCAAAGTTATTGGAGTAAGTATGACTGAAAATAAGAATGAAAGAAAATGCTTATGATTTTTTCAACAATTTTTGCCTTTAAGTTCTATCAAGCAGCTAATATTATTAATGTTCCTATCTGCTAACAAGACCTAAGGCTTGGATTGGTTTAGATAATATAGGAGTGCATCTTTAACATATAAGCAAATTGTAAAGAAGGAACAATTATCAAGAATTTCACTAGGTAAGTCATTGGCATATAAATTGTTCAATTTTCTTCACCTACCAGAAACATTCACTTTAGTTTTCTAGGTGAAAGATTTTTCTAGAAAGTGAAATTAAAAGAGGGAAAACACAAAGATTTTGTATTTGGATTAAAAAAAAACTACCAAAGATACTAAGGTAAATATTTAGGTTTCACAATTGTATGAAATATATCATACGTTTTTTTCCTCAGAGACACTTGTATTGTCTCTTGGGTAATCACTTAGGAAACTTTACCGTGCTATTGGTAGGTGAGAGCTGTTAAAATCAAGTATTAGCTTCTAGCACAGTAATTAATGGTACAGAGTTAATGTGGATGGATATATTGGTAGAAAGTTCTCCCTTACCTAGGGAAAAATGGAAAAAAAAATTCAATGGCCTTCAGTTTTATCTCCTAATAAGAGAAGCATTTTCATAGCAGCAATTAAAAATAATTTCCTGAATATAATATTGGTATTCCTTTGTATAAAACTACACAGAATCGGAAAATTCAAAAAATTAACACAAATAGGGAAAAGGAGAAGAATAAAGGAGCATAAGGCCCTAAGCTAAACCACGTGTTCTTCCAAGTCTTTCTGGATAGTCCTTTGATCTTTCTTCATTATTTTAGCTTCTAAATACTAAAGTAGATATAGCACAATATAAAATCTACCAGTTGAACATTGTAACAAAATGGAGCTTCTTATATGATAAGGAAAATTTTAATTCCTCCAGCTTTGGGGCACATCTTGTACATGTAATTTTGGTAACTTTTGCTTTCTACCATAGAATAGACATTCTCTGCATTAGAACTGGAAGATTTTGCATCGGGCAGATCTGGAGTTTCCTCATGTTATTTAGGAGTTAGCCAGTTATGTGAAATGTTTTCTCACCTGCCAAGTATAGAAATCCTAAACACCTTTAATAGCTTCTGGGAGAAATAAATAGAACAGCAATGATTCCACCAATAATGTTTTAAAATAGTAGTAGGTAGCAATTGTTTACTACCATTGCATGAATCATCTAGCTGTTCTAGATGTTAAAAGATCTAGGTGTTAAAAGAAATAAATTTTAGGGCTGGAGGAATGGCTCAGTGGTTAAAGCTCGTCAAACACCAGACTTCGATTCCCAAGCACCAGATAAACTGGGCATGGTGGCACAGGCCTGTAATCCAAGCCCTTGGGAGGCCAAGACAGGAGGATTGCTATAAGACCAAGGCCAGCCCCGGCTCCATAGTGAGCTCAGGACCAGTCTAGGCAGCAGAGCGAAGCCCTATCTCTAAATAAATAAATTTCTTTTAGATATGATATACTATATTGTTTCTATTGCCATCCATAATTGTGGCTTGAGTGCACATAGGAGGATCATAAATGTCTCATCCTGTGATCAGAATCTATTAGAAAGCTTTGCTTTTTTTTCAAATACGATTCTCCTCCTATCCCAGTTATAATTTCATGTTGCCCACTGAAGAATGTCTTTTGTCTGACATGAGCTGGAAAACCCCCTGTCACTGCCACTTTCTTGCAAACACAGTAAAGGAATGCCTGTCCTCATTCCCTCTGCCGGGACGCAAGAAATTTGTTCATTTTGTTCAAGGTCTCCAGATTCTGTTTTTAATTGTCCTAATTTACACAGGAAAATTAGAGGATAATGAAGACTATGTTCAGTATTAGTTTATTTTAGTGATTCTCCAAATTGATCCTGATACCACTACTGTTATGGTTTGAATCTTGCGTGCTCCCACAAAGCCTTCTGAATTTGGAACTGTGTGTTATTGGAAGGTAGGACCTAGCTGAGAGGGTCAGACTCTTATGGTTTGACCTAGAAAGATTGTGTCAATTTGCTGAGACTGTGGGGAGGGTGCCCAGGCTACAGTTTTCAGGTGGGTGTTGTTGAATTGTGGGTGAGGAAGTAAGGGAGGGACATGCGCCTTGGGTGTGGGGCACCCACCTGCAACTTGAACTAAGTGAAGGAAGGAAGAAGATACTTTGCTGCTGCTTCTGAGACTCCAGACTCACTTGGCTTCTGTCTGCAGTGGTGTGGGCAGCTCTCCAGCTTCTGCCATGTGCTTCTACCACCCAGATGCCTATGAATGGACTGTGTGAGACCTTCAGAAACTATGAGCTAAAAGAAATCTTTCCTCCCTTAATTCTGTCACAGCAACCAATAAGACAACTACTTAACACACATGACTCAAAACTTCATTAATAATATGTATATTTTCCTCATCCTTGAAAAGCAAGTAGTCTTAATTGGCTTAATTCCAAAAGTCAGTTTAATTCTTTTGAAGGCAATTGATTGAAAAATACCAATAGAAGGGCTAAGAATTTTTCAACATGAGAGTATATACAATATACACCTTCACTTAAGGAAGCTGGCACTAAGACAGTTTCACACCTAAGAATTCTGGCATATTTTACCATCTTCTTTACATCAGGACCTCCACTGATTTATCTTTTATCCATGATTTTTTCATTAGAAAGTCTTATCTCCTGAGAGTCATGTTTCTCATAAAATGCTGAGAAAACACTGTTCTTTGCTCTCAGTGTTGAATTTGGCCAGCAAGGGTAACAACAGAATGCCTGAAAGGCACTTAACATTCAACCTACAGAAGGGGAACTTCTGTTCAAGTGGATGGAGTGGAGTCTGGGTAGAAAGTAATCAAATCTCCTTCAAAGATCAAGCTAACATTTATGCTAATTGCCCTCTTTTGTCCTACTTCACTGATGGGTGCTATTCAATTATTGTGTTAACTAGGAAAAAGAATAGAAATGTTTAATATGCAAATTATTCTTTGCTATCCTTGTACTAACATTATGTGTATAGTACTGGCAAAATTTTAACATTTATCAAATTTTTATTTCATTCGTTTTCTAAAATGCATTTCCAGTTGAGTAGGTTAGTTGTTATATTTACGTAGGAAGTGCCTGAAGTTGGAGACTAAAGTTGGCTTTAGTTCTTTATTTATTTTAGTCTCTCCCAGGAATAATTATTCCTAGTTGACAAGATAGGAAGCTAACAAGAGTGTTAATGCAAAGAAGCCCAGAACTCTGTCACCATGGTACAAGAAGCCCAAGCCAAGTAGAGAAGCCGTTTTGTAGGGGTCCTGGGGATCACAAAGGAAAGCTGTATTTTTCCTCAAATTCCTGACTCCCCCAGTCATGAGAAAAATACAACTGCTCCAAGCTGGTGAGCATCAGGGAGCAACAACAGAGCAAAACAAAACTTGGAGCCTAAAGCAGGAGGTTGGGTTAGCAAAAACTACAGGTAAGCATGGGTTTTGAGACCCAAGGTCTTCAGAAATTCCCTGGGGTTTAAGGGAGGTTGTTGGCGAGAATTTGAAGGAAAGCATGGAGAACATTCAGAAGCAGGAAGAAAGGGTACTTGGCTTTATAGTAGTGAAAAGCTTGGCAACAGTGTCACTGCTGCTAATGTGGGACGCAGAAATGGTACCTAATTAACTCAGTGATCTAGTGAGAGGGATCATGCTGAAGAGAGGAGCCAACCTTGTCTCCACACTTGAATCTGCTTCACATGGAAGACACCCAGATTTGGAGCCTGAGCCAGTGCTCCAGTTCTGCAGGGTTTTCCATGATCGCTGAACTAATTTACACTTCCACCCATGATAAAGAAAGGTTTTCTTTTCTCTCCACTGTCCTCAATACTTGTTTCTTGTCTATTACAACAGCTTTTCATAGGTCATCAGCCATCCCATTGTTCTAGGTTAGGAGCTTGCTGGTGTGGCCCCAATATCACTGTAGGGGAAGCTGGTAATAGCAAGTCATATTGTGCTTTTTGTCTAATTTAGAACTAAAATGAACCTACCTGAACACAGCCTAGAAGCATTGCTCTGACAAAGTAAAATCATTTCTCCCAGTGAAAAACTAAGCAAGTTTTTGAAATTCTAGTTCCGTTGTCTTAACAATTATTCTAGCAAACTCGTGTGAGTGAAAAACATATTGTATGAAAACAAAGTAATTGTAACTAGTTTTAAATGTCCTTTGCATTCTTTCATATTATATATTTATGAATTAGATCAGATACTTCCTTTTGTTTGAAAGTCTTCATTTTAATAAGAAACACTTGATAATGACTATAATTTGAGCAGATTTTTTGTAGTACTGAGAGAAAATTTTACTGTTTGTCATAATTTGCAAAATGCATGCATTCCTGATAATTTTTAGGCAGACTCTTGTCAGCATAGCAGGGTCTGATTTGTACTTAAGGACATGATCCTCTGCTCACTGTTGGGTGGAAGAGGCCACCTGTGAAATGATAAATATTCTCCTCGTCGAGGCAGTAGGAACAGAGCTGCTTCCAGAAATGTTTCTATAGCACTGGTGTCATCAACACAGATTTTCAAATTCGGTATCATGTGTCCTATTATCTGCTTCATTGCATTTGTAAATTGCTTGTGTTAAAAAGCCATAAGCACAATTTGGCAGGCCTGTTCCCCACATATTAAAACAGTTAAAATGTACCTTTAAGGGATACAAAATAATGATTTGAAAGCCAACATTCCCAACGAGCAAGTGTTTTAGCTGCCCCAAACAGATTTGCAGTTAATTTTTAAGTGTCAGTGCTAGCAGTTGGTCTAATCACATTTTCTCCTTGACAGAGGGCTTTTTAATGGCTGCAACTTCTTGACTCAACCCTAGAGCACAACAGTAACGTGCTTTGCAAATGTTTGAAAATGGGACATAATGTTAGGTAATAACACTTGCTCCTGGTACATCAGTGGCCTACATTTCCTCCCTATGAGCCAAAGGGTGATTTGCCTGAATAAAGTTTTCACTAATCTCTTACCTGCTGAGAACAGCTCCAGCAAAATTTACTGATAATTTCTCTTTCTCTCTCTTGGGCACATGTACGTGTATGCATACATGCGCACACACACACATGCACATACATTAGTATGTATCGACTTCACTTGAAGTGGGCTTTTAAAGACACTTCTAAAACAATGAGCTAATGAAGGAAATAAGGTGATTGATCGAGATTTGTATTAATTGCTGTGACACTTGTCATTTGGTTTTATTCACTAGCATTGCCTAGGCAGTGTAATTCTATAACCTGTGCCCTTAATCATTAATTTAAATAAAGAGGAGGAATGAAGATTCCTTAAATAATGACACTGGTTGAAATAGCAGGCAGCCCACAATCTCATGACACTGCCCTAATGCTTTCATTCCTTTCCCTTGCTTTCCCCTGTAACGGCACAGAGCTGGGTTTAAGACAGCAAGTTCCGGTAACAGGTTAGAAGGACATGTGCACAGCAGCTACTCTCAAACAGAGATCATCCTGCCATCGGACATCTGCAATCTTGTCCTCTGAGACTGATATGAGTTCATTTGGCTGCAGGCTCACTGTTAACTTTCAGTGATTGTAACACTAGCATCTGCACTGGCCAATCGGGCTGATTTATATTTCCCTTGGGAAGAATGTGCTAAGGGATATTACTATGCCAACTATGAGATGTGTTTGTCTCCATGCCCTGAATCTATGTTCAAGACCCTATGAATAATGACTAATGAATAAGAATGTGATTGGCAGTTCAATACAAATGGAAGAATGAGAGTGTCACCGTAGTCTAGACTGGCACTTTTCATATTAACTTTCTTTTAAGAATGAAGGCAAATAGATAAAGATATTCTATAACTAGGTAGGCCCTCTGGACTTTTTAAAAATTAAATTGAAGTTTCCTGTGCTAACTTACACAGAGAAGGACCAAAAAGAGCTGGACTCCTAGAAACAGCAGCTATGAATTTGGAATGTAACAAAACAAATAAAACGGGAAAGAGGTTTTAATTCCCCCATTTGTGAATATTTGATTTGAAAAAGAGAAAGATGATTTTACTACTTTCAAATATAGAAGAGATTTTAAGAAACTGTAGTGAAAAGTTATCTGTTGCTTAACAGTAAATAACCCTCACACTTGAGGATTTAAATTTGCAGGTGTTTCTCATTTTATAGTTTCTGTGGTGAGGAATTCCATGACCTGGGTGGCACTTCTTGAAGTTACAATCAAGATGTCAGGCAAGGCTTTAGTTACCTAGAAAATTAACTGAAGAAAAGTATCTATTTTTATTTATTTATTTATTTGTTTATTTGAGATAGAGTCTCGCTGTATACTCCAGGCTGGTCCTGAGTTCACTATGTAGCCCAGGCTGTCCTTGAGCTCATGGTAATCCTCCTGCCTCAATTTCCTGAGTGCTGGGATTACAGGCATGTGCCACCACTCCCAGTTTATGTGGTGCTGGGGAATCGAACACAGAGCCTTGAGCTTATAAGATAAACACTTAACCACTGAACTGTTCCTCCAGCCTCAAGTGTCTACTTTTAAGATGGCTCATTCATGTGGATGCTGACAGGAAGTCTTGGCTCTTACTGGCTACTGACAATCACAAAGGTTTTCTACAGGACTGCTTGCATGTCTTCATGACATGTCAAATGACTTCCCTTAGAACTAATGATCTAAGAGAAAGGGCAAGGAGGGAGGGAAGGAGCCAAGGGGCAGCTTCAAGGGCTTTCATTTGTGCCATAATTTATTTATTAGCAGCAAGTTGCTAAATCCAGTTCACATTCAAAGAGCAAGAGATTAACCACTATCTTTGGAAGGACAAATGTCAAATAATTTATAGGCATATTCAAAAGCCCATTACAGAAGATAGTTGGCTGAATCAAGGAAAATGGGTTTAGTGATACAAAAGAACTCCATGATAGCATACCACCCCAACACCCGGAATGAAAAATATAGTATAGATTTTGTTTTTTGACCCATTTTTGAAGAATATGAATAAACATCTACCCAGCAGCTGTCCATCGAAGCTTCACCATAGCTTAGAGAGTCTTTCAGAAACTTTGAGTTGACTTTTTGATTGTCAAGACTGGGGACTACTGGCATTTGGTGAGTGAAAGACAGAGAAGATATTAATAGATGTCTTGCAATGTTTAGAGCAATTCTGTACAACCAACTTTACTTCCTGCCTGATTTTTCTGCATCCCATGGATATAGAAACTTGAAACTTGAATTTCTGCTTTTCAATGATAGAAGTTGCACTTGCACAATTTTAATAAATACCAAGGGAAGATTTTACTTTTTCGTTAGATTTCACTAAAATGTGTACATTTACGAAAACTGTATCACTAACCACACCACTTGTAGTACTTGAATTTCTTATACAATATCGCTATAACCTCTTGCAGACACAGCTGTGTTTCCAGAGATTCTCCGTGTAGGTATAATTACCTAACTAATTCACTTTGTCCTCTGGTTTAGCCTCCTTTGCACTTTTGCATACAGCATGTGCATACTGTCAAAATTATAAATGACTTCTTATTTCTTATTTACATTATAATATTGCATTGTATTAATTTTTAAAATGTATCTATATAAGTTGTGCTATTAGTGACTATTATTTCAAGATTGCAAAAGAGGCCTTATAAAATATTTCTTACAAAAATGATATTGGGCATGATGGCTTTGAGAATATTTCTTATGAAAATGATGCGAACATGATGGGTTTGTCATATAAATCACTGACACTATGGCATTATTAATCACTTCCTGTAAGAAGCCCTTGACATTTATGAGGAAATGTTCTAGAACAGATCTATCCAGGAGAAATACCAAGTTATTTACATTGTAATATGTAAATTTCTAGTAGTCATATTTAAGGTTGTAAAAAGAAACAGATGAAATTAATTTCATTAATAATTTGGTAATATATTTTACTTAAATTTCAGATGAATGAATTCAATATGAAAAAATATTGAGATATCCTTTTCCGATGTTACACATACTCCTTTTATAATAGAACTCATACTTTGCACTTACAGTGTGTCTCAATTCTGATAGGTCATCTTAAGTGCTAAATAGACAGATGGTCGATGGTTCCCATGTTGGACAACATTGTTCTAGAAATTCCATGAGTCGAAATGACCCAAGGAAGACAGGAAAATGGGAGAGGCTCCTTGCTTCATGAAGGAGGGATAAAATGATCACATTGCATACCTCTTCTTTTCTACCTTTTCCTCTTTTTTTTTGCAGCTCTCGGGTCAAAGTCTTGGTGTTCTAGCTCACACACACATTTGCAGCCCACAGTTTATATCAAACACTGTGGAGAAGGGCAGCAGCAGTTTAGCAGACACACCCCCCACCACAACTCAAAACAACAATGTCACAGGGGACTCCTTCCCTTGACTCTTCCCTCTTCATCTCCTCATTTGTCCCCATATTATCACACCCCTCCTAAGACACGCTATCCTTCTCTGCAAGTATGAGGAGATCTTCTTTCCCAATGGCAAAGTCTGCAATCTTGCTGGCACTGTTTCCTTGCCTATGCTCTGCATCCGACACTTGCTGGTCCTTATTCAGCTGACATCCTACCCATCGCTCCTTGCTCACTCCTAATCCCTTTCATCCCTATCGTAGTCTCACAGCTAAAACCGTGGGACTGAGAGAGCTGTGCACTTGAACTCGAGTCCTCTTTACATCACTCAAAAGCTGTAGACACTTGAGAAATAAATTCAAGCTGGATCCAGAGTTATCTATAAAACTTGGGTAAAACTAACACCCTCAGGCTTGTTAGACTAATAATGTTTGTCAGATGAGGTGGTGGAGGTAATAAACACAATGCAGGCTCGGAGCATTGTAAGCAAGTAACACAAAACCTCTCTTATTGTGCTCATTCTTCAATCTCTCATTTCCATCCTCAAATTCTACATGTCCAAATCCTAAGCATTTTTCAGGCATTCTCAAGTCTCACCTGTAAAACCTTTATTCTCCCCTTTCATGTATTTCTTGAGAACTCCAACATAAAATTAGTGTTTGCTACTAGTACAGGACAATGATCATTTAGTAAATACTTTATTTTAGTTCATTGGTTGCTAATGAAAAAGGAAAAACAGTGACAGATACTAAAGATACCAGATCCCATTTCCTTTTTTACAATTTTAATGGGTAGTTTTACCATCTATCCAAAAGGCATGTTCTCTGTGATCCCACAGAGGTTCCTAGAGGGGTGGGGTACAGCTGCCCACTGCAATATCCTGCATTGTGTCATGTGTTCCATGTCCTGAAACATGCCTTGTGTTGACCTTAATTCCATCCCTGAATCATTTCTTTTATACCCACTTAAGGTTCCTGAAATTACTGCCTAAATACACTTGCCTGCACTAAAGACCCTTCTCAGGTATTACTTTTGAAAAAACAAACAAACAAACAAACAAAAAAACCCAAGAATTGCTGTTACTGAGTCCTTATTGGATGTTGAGCATAGTGTCAGGTATTCTACTGTATTTATCTTCTCTGCATCCTTAGGGGTTCAGATGTTATTGTACTCATATTTTAATAACAAGTTAGAAAGGCAAGAATCAAAATAATTAAGTAACCTTGTTCCAGATAGATAGAAAGTAGCCAGCCTAGCAATCCCAATGCTTCTGTAGATGCCTGTGTCTGAATTAATACTTGTATCAGGAAATAATAGGACACTTTAGGATAAAGCTAAAAGAAACATATCTCCAAAAATGGAATCAGACAAAATTAGATCTCTTTCTTATGCTTGGCCAACATGTGACAAACTAAGATACAGGAAGAGACTACAATGAAACAGTGTCTGAAGACATTATCTCTTGGGCACTTAGATGTCATTTGAATGCCTTATTTATAGTCTATTTTCTTTATTTTGGGAAGTAGAGATTGGAAAAGGTGGCAGCAGAGTACTAACCCAGATGAGTCAGATTTTATAAGAAGGTATTGGAAGATGAAGCTTCTTCTGACTTAGCCTCTATGACCTTGGGTAGAGAAGTAGACCAAGGAGACTTTTTAGGGCGCTTAGATACTGAACATGAAGGCTTAAATTGGTGAGAAAAAAAGCATTGAGAAAAATTCTCTTCTATAATAAGATTCTCATTCTGAATTGATTTTTTTTATCTTCCCAAGTCACACAGGCCATGTATGTAAGGGTGATTGAATTATAATGTGAACTGTCAAATCCAATAAATGTGGGTAGAGAGATAGCTGGGCAAACTGTAAAAGGATCACGGGACAGGGAGCTATGTTTTCCATAAACATAGGAAAGCATTAGAAGGGCAGTGTGTTTCTAGATTTTTAAGAATGGCATTATTCAAGTTGGGGAAGTTAGAATTGCTCAGTGAGAATTAAAGAGTAGTATCCAATCTAGTCCATGGGTGTTATTTTCTGTGGTTTTATAGTCTATCAAATCAGGTTTATAACTCTTAAAAAAGGAAAACAGTGATGAATTTGCTTGAGGTAGAGCTCAGAATATTCATAAAAAATAGAATTAAGCCTTCAGTTTGAAAAAATTTAATAAGAACATTTGACATTACTATCAAACTTTGAGATTATCAGATAAAATGTATGGTAAATCCTTATTATATATTATTTCTGTAGTTGCTACTGTTTTTCTTTATAATGTCATAGGAAATCATACAGAGCTAGTCACTTTGAGTTGGGCATTACAATTTCATTCCCTTAAATTTTTAAGTGGTTTTCACTTGTGTATAGCCCAAAAGTATGACATCATATTATTTACTGTAAATTTATGAGCTCTGCTATGAAATCATTTAGTTTTGACCCATACAAAAAGTGTCTCCTGGCAAGCAAGCAAGCTTTTGTAGTGTGCCCTCTGATTCGCATTTTAATAAATGCCATTATCTAAGTGCATTACCTCATGTTTTGGCTAGAACCCAGATAAATCCTGAGAGGATAAGGGAAATGTGCTTTCTACTGATTCATCCATATTTTATTTTACTTTTCATTAAGAAATTACTCTTTGAAGAAAATCAATAATCTCCTATGTCTGAGGGTGGAGGTTGGCATGTTGTAGCTGTGCATTCTAATTTCTCCTATCAGACTGCCTTTGGCCATTTGTTGCTAATAGAGTTTTTGTCCTTTCTTGTTCCTGCAGCCTGGAGTAAAGGTGATCCCAGGAGAGTGACCTATCCCGCGGACAGCCAGGGTCACTTCTGTGGCCAGAAGGGCACGCCCAATGAGTAAGTATGCTATTTGGGTTGTGTGTGTGTGTGTGTGTGTGTGTGTGTGTGTGTGTGTGTGTAAAGTCTTACTAAGCTGAAACACAGAAATCACATGAACATCAATCCTACTAGATTTTTTAGGACAACTGAAAATTATAAAAGAGGCTTTCCCTCCCCGATTTTCCTATAGACAACTGAAAGCATTTGAGATGTTTCATACTGTGTGAATTAAGGTACCCTGATATTGGCATTGAAAATTTTATTAGAATGCAAAAAGCTTCTGTTTAGTGAAAGCATAACTATAAAGATAAACTGGACCAGGGATTTTTTTTAATAGACATATTTTAAAATGTTTTATGAAATAGGTCAAATGAAGACTGAGTCATGAGTCACTAATAATAAGCTAGAGTGTAGCAGTTTCATTATTTTTATCACAGTGGTTATTGATGAATCATTTTACCTTTCAAAGTGAGGGGTACATTCCAAGGCCTTCAGTGCCTGGTAGGCTTCTTAGAGCCACTGGCTGCTGTGAACAATATCTGGAAAGAGCTGGAAATATTCTATTGTTAATTGTACCAGAAATTTCCATTTCTGAAAGCAAATGCACATTTCTTTATCTAAATCCCAAACAAAAGAAATTATACATTTTAAGAAAACTTTCTCTTTTTTCTTCTGGCCTTCTTTCCCCCCTTTACTACTTGTGATGTTGCTAGTTATCCTAGGTCTTTATAAATAATTTTGTTTGCGGAAAAGCTGGTTTTGTATGGCTTGAAAAAGGCCCATAACATTCCTTCCCCCACTGCTAACAAAAAATGTGGTCAGAATAGTTTGAAGTTTTTCTTATTCTGCCCATTCATAACTAAGTTTATTGTTCAAGGAGACACATGGATTAAAATAAGAGATTTAGTAAAGAGTTATAAAATTTATGGACAATCATTTTAGATAATCATGAGAATCCAGAAATTTGGAGAAAAGATAAAGCTTGGAGGGAGATAAAGTTTAATCATGTCAGGGTGAGTCTACAGGGGACAGGTTTACATCCGTGGACATCCTCTCTGCAGTTAGAGGCACCTGGATTAAATTCTTATTTAGAGTAGTAATTCTTGTTTTAACCTCAGTAACTTGGAAAATTTTAGGCGTTGCCAAAAAAAAAAGCAAAACTGTCACACCAGGTAGTAAAGGAAAAATCATACAAATCTACAAATCTTTAAATCTTTATTTCTTTTAAACAGGCTATTTTTAAAAGAGCTAGTGTAAGACCAAGTTTTCTAGACTGAAACCAATGGCCTACTTATTTTGAACAAAAATGTGACACCACAAATTTCAGTACATAAAGATTATTCAAAGATAATCTGTAATAAACTATCTTCGCATCTGTCTTATTTATTTGTTGCTGAGACAGAAAACTTGACAACTGAAAGGAAGAAAGGTTTATTTTAGCTTACAGTTTAAGAAGGTCTCACACAGTCCACTCATGGGCAGCTGATATCAGTGGAAGCACGTGATAGAGGTCTAGTTGGAGAAGAACCTTCATGGCATGGCAGGCAGAAAGCCAATTGAATCAGGAGCAAGTTGATGTCTGGAGACTAAGGCCAGACCAGAGCTTTCCCAGGAAGAAGCTGTAGCAATCTTTCCTCTTTACTTTTCC
Organism: Ctenodactylus gundi; assembly: GCA_004027205.1. NCBI lineage: Eukaryota > Metazoa > Chordata > Mammalia > Rodentia > Ctenodactylidae > Ctenodactylus > Ctenodactylus gundi. The sequence goes on along the minus strand of PVKB01000003.1, from coordinate 2,147,308 downwards.
TTAGTTCAAGCTCCTGCTGGGCCACCCACACCCAGGGAAAGTGCTCTTCTCTCATTTCTTGTCCCACCAGTCAATCACACACACCTGAGAGCTACACCTTAGGCGTTTCCTAATCTCAACAAGTTGACACAATTCCTCCGTGTCAAGCCCACGCATCTGTCCCTTTCAATCAGACTCCACCTCCCAAATAGCACACGGGTCTATAGCTGTTCCACAACATCCGAATATATGAAGCAGAATCTAAACATATCTTCAGAATCTAGACGTATCTTCAAAAAATATATGGATTATAAAATTATAGCCCATCCATTTAATGATATAATAGTCACTGAAAATTATGTTGTATATTCAACAGGTATACTGTTGGTGTTCTGTATAGTTTCTTGGCTGGTTGCATGATTATAAGACTGGCCTTCCTCTTGAAAATAACATACTCCTCTATTTCTCTACTATTTTTTTATAATTCTTTATAACTTTATGAATATAGAAAAACCCTAAAGCAACAGAAATTTTAAAGAATTTTGCCTTCTAAATAAAAAACATTTAGTCACTGTAAACAATTGAAACGGAAGTGGTAATCCATAAAAAGTAATTATTTTGACAAATATTTCTGACAAGTACATCAAAAGCTTTATGATATGAACAACTCTTATAACATCAAAAAAGAAAAAGGTGATCATCCACTACAAAAAAAGGGCAACAGTTGTAACAGAAGAATCACAATATATTGGCCAATAATAATAGACTGTGCTTGCCACTATTACATTATAGTTAAAAATTAAATTAAAATTAATAAATATTATTTTTGTCTATTAAGTTGTCAAATAATATTAAAAGATTAAAATTTCCACTATTGGCTACAGAGGTGAGAAATAGGCACTTCATTTTCTACTTTTAGTAGTGTGATATGATAATACACATTGAACATTTATCAAAAATATATAGTCTTTGATTCAGCAGTTCCTCCTAGAAATGAATTTAGTGGAAATATGGGTATATTTCCTATTATTATAGGTACTGTGTTAATCTCTTTACATTGCTATGACAAAATACCTGAGATAAACAACTTAAAGGCACAAGAGTTTATTTTGGCTAATGATTTCAGAGGTCTCAGTCTATGGTCACTTGGTCTTGGTAGTCTGGGCCTGTTGGCATAGTTACATGGCAGACCAGGGCTGTGCACCTCATGACAGCCAGGAAGCAAAAAGAAACAGGAAGTGTGGCTCAGTATCTCTTCCTAGGGCATGTCACATGACCTAACTTTCTCTAACTAGACTACACTTCTTAAAGGTTCCACCATTTCCTGGTAGCACCTCCCAGGCTAAAGACCAGTCTTTTAACATACGGCTTTTGGGGACACTCACAGCCAATTGTAACAGGTGTTATATAATAATAAAAATGAAACAGAAATAAGTTGAGTGTCCAACCTTAGGATATTTGTTAAATGGATTGTGATGCAATCATATGATGAAATACTACCTAATCTTTTTAAAAATTACCGTGTATTGATTTTTTTGGTTTGGGCTTGGAAATATGCCAACCATACATGACCAAGGCATCAAGGTATTAAAATGACATGGCAGCATAATTTCACTTTATGGGTATGTTTATGCACTTATACATTGTATATTTAAGTTTCTCTATGTAAGAAAAACAGACCGAAAGGATATGTATATGCTTATGGTAATTACTTCTGAGTAAAAGAACTATACTTTTATTTTTACTCACGTACTTGAGCACCCTCGTGTTCCAGAAAGCTTCTGAAGGCTGAGGGTGAAGCACGCATAAATGGGCCAGTCACTTGTTCTTGGGAAACTTCTATTTCAGTTCAAGATGTAGCCAAACATGATCAAGTGCTGGGAGAGAAAAACCAGATCAGAAAGAGTGATAGGATCTGATCGATGTGCAATTGGAAGGAAGCGTCATCATGGCTGCAAGGTGAGGGAGGGCTATCATGAGGAGCAACTACTTTTGAATTTAAATAAAAGTGAGGACTGGATCCCTGGGAAGAGAGTTAAGCTACAGGTAAGAAGTGCAAAGATCCCGAGGCAAGCAATACCTCAATAACAGGGGAAAAAAGTCCAAGAAATTAGAATATACCAAAGAGGGCAGTGCAATGAGAAGATAGTTTAGAAATCAGAAGGTGCCCAATTTTATGAGTTCTACAGGCTTTATTAAATAAAGTATTTAGATTATTTATAAGTGTAACGATAGTATTCAGCAGGAATGACCCCATCCATTTGTTGTTTCTAAAAGACCTCTCTTTTTGCTGTTTTATACTTTCTTAAACTATTTTAATTAGCCACAGTTTGTCCTCAAAAGTATTTTCATTCATTGTGAGAAAATTAATGAGATATCATAATAGAATTTAAAAAATGAAATCACCAGTATTTTTTCTTGTTTATATCCTTGTGTGCATTGAAAATTTCTACCAAACGCATGCATTACTGTTTTTTCTCAACTTGTCAAAAAATACTAATTTAAAAGAAAAGCATATTAGCTGAGACACTCAGTTACTTTAGTTATTAAAGTTTTCTTTTAAAAAATGATAAACAATTTTGAGATGAATACATTCCTGGTGTCAAACCCTGACTTGACCTTCTTAGTCATGGGACATGTCCACCTGGACTGAGTTTCCTGATAATGATGCAGAAATTAAGCAATAATTTAGGAGAAGTGTGCATAGTCCACACTTCTGGGTTCCATAGCATACTGTTCATCAAAGTCCTCCAGTAGGCTGATGACTATTAGATGGTCTATATATACTTGAATATGTAAGAAATATCTGTATTATGCTTTTTGAAGATTTCTTGATCTTCAAAGAAGAGAGAATCAAGAAAGTTGTGGATTTTAATATAGTATGTTCAGTGCAGTATGCTATTTTAAGACTAACGTGTTATATTAGTTACTTTACTGCCACTGAGACGAAATAACCAATATCTGCAACTTAAAAGAAGAGAGATTGACTTTGACTCACAGTTTCAGAGGATAGAGTCCATAACTAGCTCCCTGGCAGAAATAACATGGTGAAAGGACCTTGTGGAAGAGAGCTGCTCAACCATTAGCAACCAAGAGACAGAGAGACAAAGGAGGAGCCAGGGGCAAGAACATATCCTTCCAGGTCAATGCCCCAGTGATTCACCTTTTCCTACCAGGTCTGCCCTCCTCACAGCACAATCAGTGGACAGATCTACTGATGAGCATAGCACCCCAGTGATCACATCGTCTTTGAAAAGCCACACCTGGGAGCACATGAGACTGCAGGGGAACATTTTAGATCTAGACCATACCAAGTACCATGTTGAAGCCATGTTCCTCCTTCCTGTCACTGTTGCTGTCCTTAGCCTCTCACACAAAAACACTGACTCCAGGAGTAGGAACATATTCTGTCTATTTCACTGTTGTGTCTTTAGTAACTACAATGTTGCCTGATGTTGTAGTAGCTGCTCAATAAACTATTATGTGAATGTGAATTAAGAGGCACTGCTGATAGGTAATTTGCTCCCGGGGGGACATCAATGTAAAGATCTTAGCGGTGCTTTGTAACAGCAGGGCTAAGTAAAGGAATGCCTAGGAGACCTGAATTCAGAATTAGAAGATTTTTATTGAACATTTGGCCGACTACGACATTGTAATGGTAGCAGTTGCAACCTCAATCCTAGGCCCGTGGAGCCATAAAGCCACAGAGTTGCAATGAAATCGTTTTTCTGGATAACATGTTTAACCTAGGCCTAAAACAAATCTTAAACAGAACTGTTAAAAATTTTTAAATGAATGTATATCTCTGTGTGTTTCTAAGCCCAAGTGATATACATATATATTTGGATGTGAAAGCAATTTAGGCAGCCCCAAACCAGAGAGATATGTTTGTCATAGCATAACCATTAGCCTATTTGTCAGGCCTTCCAGCCCTCCTTTGGTTCTCTGAAGCTGTTCCTTAGAACCGAACTTAAAAATGTCTATTTAGAGAGGGTGCAGTAATATTTGGAATGGCAAATTTGACATCTTGTGCTTTATCTATGCTGAACCAAAAGGACCCTAGGCAAAACACAGGAGTCTTCTAAAATATCAACACAGATGAAGCAGGGCTTCAAAGGAAAGTGCAGTGCTTTGTTGCTGTGTGTAAGTTTCTGTGCCTTTTCAGTGTTAGGAAGTTGTTCACAGCACTTGGGTTACAGACCTTTTCTTTGACAGTTCCACTAAAAAGCAGAAATCGGATTGATTTTGATGCCACCTTCTGGCTATCACAAAAACTTCAGTTTAGGAAGACTTAAAACAGCTTGAAATTGTCTGAATGCAACACCGCTCACAAGTGAGACAGATATAAATACCACCCGCCCTGCCGGATAGGGTGCGCTTCCAAGAGGAAAACAGGAAAGATTACGTGGAGAAAGTGCTTCCATTTAAGTTTTGTGTCTAAGTCTACATCTAATTGAAACGACAACAATGTTCTTTTTGATTCACTGAAGAACATTTTATAAAATGGCAGGAGTGTGCTGCAAATCTGTTTGATTAAATACACTACAAGCCCAGGTCCCCTACTTGATTTTATTTTAAAAATTTGAATCAAAATAATACATGGGTGTGAAAGCAAATCCAGTAGCAATGCAGAGCTTACAATAAAAGCCATGACCTCCCATCCTGCCTCTCTGCACCCACAATTCTCGTGCACAGACACAATCCTTTCTCTCTCTGGTTTTTGTTCTAATGACAGTTATTACTGTGGCATCATATGTGATCTTCTCAGTCTTTTATCTAATGCTTCAATTTTAGATGGTATCGATTGACAGTCTGGGATGAAAAACAAAGTCTTCGTTCATTTACCAGATCTCTTTTCCCGATCTCCACATTTGACAAATCTAGATTTCCTTATGGTCACTTAAGACAACACATTAACACTTCTGTTCTACTAATGTTTGTATCTTAACTTCTCTTCATGAAAGAAAATGTTATCCCTCCACCTTCCTCTCCACTTTTTTCCTTTCTCGTTCTGCTTTTTCTATATTTATTCTTTTGCACAATCAATTGTATAAGCATTATGCTCAGTTCTGCCATTTTAACAGAATCTACTGTATTCTGTTTGACAAGTTGATTTCAGAAGGCCAAGTCTAGTGGCACAGGCATGTAATCCCTCACTCTGGGATGCTGGCACAGGAGGTTCACAAACTTTGAGTTTGGAAAGTCTATTTGATCCAGATACTGCCCTACTGGGCATATTTCCAAAAAGAAAGAAAGTCAACATACCAAAAAGACCCAGGCATATCCATGTTTATAGCAGCACAACTCATAATCACCAAATCCTGGAAGCAACCTACTTGCCCATCTTATAGAAGAATTTTTAAAGGAGACATGGGGTACCTATACCCAATGGAATACTATGCAGTTATAAAGAAAGATATGAACCACTTGAATGAAAATGGAACTACCTAGAGTCAATAATGCTCAGTGAAATGGACCAAGTACAAAAGATTGACTGTATATGTGTGTCCCTCTTATGAAATGCACAAAAATAATGACATAAAAAGGCCCCAACGTGAATGGCAGGGTAGAAAAAGGGCAGAGGTCAGATAGGAAAGAGTGAACTCCTCTGAAAAGGGGTGGACACAGATGCATACTAGTTCCCCAAACTCATGATTCTAATGAGTCACAGAGTTTGAAGTTTTTGTACTTACAAAAAAGGTTATGTTTTATGTTATGTGAACTTTTTATACAAAAATATAAAATAAAATAAAAGCCAGTGCCCTGCTGGCACTTGGAAACACTGTCCCATCACTTAAGTCTGGCCTTCCATGGCTCTAGATCAAGCCTGCTTCACATCTTGTGAGGGCTGTCTCTTGAAAACTGTTTAAAATCTTTTTTTTTTTTTTACATTTTTGGTGTTGTGAAATCTCACAACAGATTCCCCCCCCCCCCATTTTATTGATATGTATAAGCACAAAATTTAAGGTTTACAATGAAGTTCAACATTTTGTGCACATATGTCTCTTGTCAAAGTGACAAGGACTTTCCCACTCTCCTTGTATCCTCCTCCCCACCCATCTCTCCCTTCCTCCCTACCCTACCCCTCCCCCCTTCACTTTGTTTTTCGTTTTAAGTTCCATGAGATAGTTGTGATCTGGGTCTCTCATACCAGAGAGACCATTCAATGTTTTACTTTCTGCTTCTGACTCACTTCACTGAGCATGATGTTCTCAAGTTTTTTCCATTTGCCTGCAAAAGCCTCCACACTGTTGGACTTATCACCATGCACCAAAATCAAATCAAAGTGGATCAAAGACCTAGACATTGAAAGTGAAACACTGAACCTCCTAGAAGACAAAATAGGCAAATATCTAAAAGACACAGGGGTAGGCAAAGACTTCCTTGACAAGACACCAAAAGCAAAAGAAATCCCCATTATTAACAAATGGGATCTTGTCAAAGTAAAAAGTTTCTGCACAGCAAAGGAAACTATCAACATTGTAAAAAGAGAACGAACAGACTGGGAAAAAAATATTTGCCACCAACATCTCAGATAGGAAGCTCATAACTAGAATATACAGGGAGCTGAAGAAAAGTAAGCCTACCAAAATAAAGAATCCTATTGAAAAGTGGGCAAATGAAATGAAGAGGCAGATCTTTTTTTTAAAAGTAGTTTTGGTTGATCTTTAGCAACTCTTTTAATTTTTAAAATTTAGTTTTGAGAACTGTTTTTAATATGATTCTCAACAGTTCTGGGATTTTTTTCCTCTGCTGTTTCTTTACTTAGTAATCCCTTACATTTCCTTTTTGAAATTATTGGCTGTGTCTTTTCCCACATGTGTTCATCTCAGTGCCTTCCCCCAACCCTGAATGTATTTTTCATCTTTCTTTGTTTTGTGTTCTAAGTTTTCCCATTTTTTCCAGATTTATTTTGGTCAGTCATAGCTTTCATGATGATAGGTCCCTGTCTATTCTCTAACTTTCCTTTGTAGTAACATCAAGGTTTATTTCCTGGATAAGCTACTTAAATTACTCTAAAAATACGGGAGGAGTTTTAAAGGATACTCCGGTGCCCTAAGTTATGTCTGTTTCACCCACTGGTTTCTGCTTGCTTCCCTCCATCTTTCTTCTAGCCTTGTGGTTGCTTTTATACTCCTGGTGCTAGCTGATTATCAGTTCTTAACAATGGAAGAACTACCGAGGTACTTGTGTGGGCTTACCTGATTGCTGTGTTTATAGGCCAGTTTTCCAGGGAAGCCTCTGTGCCTAGTGTTGTGATGAGGATGGAACAGGGGGAAGCGGGTGCCAAGCATTGGCTTTCAAAGGCCATCAGATGAAGGACTATAGGTAGGGATACAAAATTTCATAACAGCTTTTACTTGTCTCAAAAGTTTCACTCAATAAGAAGAGTTCATTTTCTTTCTTTTTCTTTTGTTTTGGGGAAGATACTGGAATTCTAGGTGTAGAGGTACAGAAGTGTCAAGTTGTTGATTTGTACTGAAGCTCTCCATATAAACCTTAGATTAATCTCCTTGCTCACTTCTCACCATTAGCCCCGAGTCCAGTGTTCTCCATCAATTCTACAGGCAGATCTGGTTGCACCCTTCCTCTGCCCACAGGTGTATGCACTGTTCATCACTCATCCCCGTGCATTCTATTCTCCAGAAATCATTGCACCAAATCCTTTGCTTCATTCGGGCCTTAGCTAGTGTGATGAGGTTTATTTCTTTTTATACTTTTCTTATTTTGTTTCAGTGAGTTTCTGGAAAAGATGTGGGCCTTAGAGATGGATGCATCATCTTGAACTTGTGGTTCACCACTTCTTTTTCTCCTCCTCTTCCGTTTTTTTTTTTTTTCAGAAAAAGCATAGCTTATCTTAAATTATGGTTTTTTAAAGTCACTTCCTCAGATTTGCTCAGCAGCAACCATCACCATTCACTTTGTGTCTAAAGAATCTGAAGGCTCCTGAAATTTGAGAATATCAGACAGAAGGATTATAGGTCGTTACAGAGAAGTTTAAGATGATTCTAAGTCTATGCAGTGCTGGAATTGGTCTCACTCATTCAAGAACATTTGTTCAGTGGCTAGAACGGGCCAAGCACTAGGCTGCATTCTAACAATACAAGGATAAAACGATGAACCAGGTATAAAATATACTCTGGAGGACCCAGTAAGTGGGTGAAAAACTTGAGTTTATGTAGCATTTTGCAGTTTGTAAATCAATTTTCCTAGAGAGAACTCTTGACACTAACTGATTTTCCATTCACAGTTTTAACTACTCCTAAGGGACCAATGATCCATGACATGCCATACTTTATTCATTTACTTAGGTACAAATCTGAATCCCATGCAGGCTGGAATGTGTAAATGGTGTGGTTTCTCCAGAGGGGGGAGAGCCAAACAGATCTCTAAGTAGCCCTGTGCATATTGAGAGGGAATTCATCACCAGCTGCAAGAGCCATTGGAACTCAATGGGATACAAATATCACACAGGCTTGTTTTCCTTCTGTCATTGCCTTTAGCTAGTCCTTCTTGGTTTGAAATCTCAGGGACATTGCACGGTTTTCTAGACACTTTCTAACATGAAAAAATAATGATGGTGTAGTCCGAGTTAAAATTTCATCTCCTGTCTTCCAGTCCCCCAGCTCAGGTCTGACCCTGTGAGGGAGACACGAGTGAGAGAAAGAGCCGGTTTTACCTCTCTTCTCTTCCTTTCTGCTTCTGACTCTTTTACCATGCTGAGACAGGAAGTAAGTGTCTGTAGCTTTGGCGGCCGCTGCCCAGGTCCATGTGGCTGCTGCCACTGTGGCTAAGATATAACCAACTAACTGCCAATACTCTTTTTGGAGCATCCAGAGACTGGCTCTCTTGTGGGGAATAGGTAAAATTTTTCTGGGAAATTTTTGTTCTGAATCACTGGTTAGTATAAAATGTCAGCTTCGGTTTGCTCTCCTATGGATGCCCCCAACTCCATTCCTGGTGACCTGCCTCTGCAGCCTCTGATGGTCAGGCAAGGCACCACCAGGGATGCCCAAACCCATCGACTTGCCTCTGCCTCCAACCAGGAGAGGCTGCTCTCCTGCTGACTTCTATCTGCTCTACTGACTTTTCCATCTCTTTCCTGGTCTCTTTGGGTCTCAATTTTCCCCGCTGCAATACGCATAGAGACAGCACTGAATTGGTGCTCAACCGCAAAAGAGAGGCTGGTCTGCTTTTTGTACAGGACCTTCAGTCTCAATGAGAGCTTCTCTCCGAGATCTCTATAATGGGGAATTAGGATAGGACAGCCTACCCTTTCCTCAAGAGAAAAGAGAGAGTAGTCTCTCAACTCTGGCCTTCACATCTTAACAACTGTTCTCTCTGTACTGTACCTTATCTATCTTTCGCTTATGTAGGAAAGAGGTGAAAGTGATAGAATGATCTAGCCCCAGTTTCTTGTCGAGCGCTTTCTTTGCCTTTAGAGTTTGGATCCTACTTACTGATTGTAGGTCAGTAGGAAAACTATTGCCTATTGTACAGATATGTTTTATGTATGGACATAGACCTGTTAATTAGTTGGGGATTTGATAAGATTCTGGGAAACATTCTTCTTGGGGCTATGTTTTTTTAAGGATAATGATAATTTGGTAATTATTTTTTCATATTTTAAATTGCATGTATTTGTGATACATAATGGTTACCTTGAACTTGAGACTTTTGTACACAAACCTATTGCATCAGTTTCACGTTTCCTTCCCCTCCCCCTTCCCACCTTCCATTCCTTCCCTCATGCCTCTGGCCTCCCACTTGACTCTATGATTGATTTATACTCTGGGTTTCTCATATTAGAGAAATAATGTGGTATTTAATTATCTGAGTTTGATTCACTTCACTAAGCATAATGATCTCAAGTTGTATCTATTTACCTACAAATTACTCAAATTTATCTGTCTTTATGGCAGAGTAGTACTCCATTTTTTGTATATATACCACATTTTCTTTACCCATTGGTCTATTGATGGGTATTTTGACATCTTTAGTGATTTAGCCTATTATTATCTGTGCTGCTATAAACATGGGCATGCGTGTGTCTTTGTCATATTATGTTTTTAATTCTTTTCAGAAGATATCCAGAAAAGGAATCACTGGGTCAAATAAAATATCTTATTTTCATTTTATTTTTAGAAATTTACATGTTGCTTTCCACAATGGTTTTACCAGTTTATAGTCCCACTAGCAAGGGGAGTATATTTCTTAAGATGTGATTTGTAGACCATCTATGTATGAATCCATGGCTCTATAACCAGACATTGGGACATTCAAGGGAAGAAAAGGAGTCAAGAATTATGATCTTTAATTAACTCCTTAAGTTTTAATTATGCATAATAAGGCAGGGTGTTCGCTTTTCTTGAGCCCACTATAGATTATCTTAGGTCCTCCCAACATGGCTAGTATTATCTTCACTTCACTGGTGAGGAAATTGAGATTCAAAAGAGAGCCATGGCTTGTCAAAGCAAGAAGTAGCATTATAGTCAAAGCTAGTGATGAATTATACTCAGCAGCCATTACTCTGCCACTATCGATGATTTTCAATGGAGAGAAACTATTACTGAATTTATCTATTTTTCTACAGATTAATAAGGTGATAAGTATTTCTTTTAGCAAATCTAGAAGAGCATGAAAATTAACTAAGCAAACGTTCAATTTTAATTCCAACACTTCAATATATTTTTTATATAATTTACTATACTTGTTTTTACAAAATTTAAATCAAATCATATTTTCATACTCTTTAGTAAGCTGCTTCCTAAAATTAACATATTGTAAATTACTACATTTGTTAAACATGTTGTTTGACTTTATTTTCTGTGGTAATGTAATGTTTACTTCAGGAATATATACTTTGTATTGAATCAGTATTTTGCTTTTAGACAATTTGATTACTTCAACATTTTAGAATAACACAAAGATATTTTAATTGTGTTAAAGAGGAGTTGGGAATATATCATAGCCATCTAAAGACACTTAAATCAATTTAAATGTTTTTTAATGTTATGAAACATTAGTATGGTCACTAAAAAGATTATTTTGTGTGTTTTCTTTTTCAAACAGGAACAAGTCTATTTTGTTTTACTTTAATATGCTACGATGTGCCAGTCCCTCAGTGATGATAAACCTACAGTGCCCTACCACACAGGTAAGAATAAATGATACCTCTCTGGTGGTAGGAGCAGTTCCAAAAGTTTTGAATGAAATAATTTATAAATTCCATTTGAGTCCTGTGTATGTGTGTTGGTAAAGCAAAAGTATGATCTTAATTTCATTCATGTACAATAACAACTAAGCAGAGATTCATTATTTTAGAATTGCTAAGGAAACTTAGTGATTACTTCATCTAAGTATCTACTTTTGTAAATAAAAGTCTGCAACCCAAAGGAGTAGATATATTTTTCTCAAGATAAATATTGTACAGAAAGAGTAAAGACAGCTAATGTAACTAGTAAACTCCAGTTGTCAGGACTTACCATGGTCATGTTTATTTTTTGACCATGTAACAATTTCTGGTGTGGAGTCTCTTTTTTCGTATTCCCACCCAAGCTTCCGTTTCTACTCCAGGTACCTCCAAATGGTGTCATTGGCCTTCACATTATTAAACCAATGATCAGTTCCCAATCCACATTTACTCAGTGTGGCAGCCATATTTAATCAATACCTCTTCATTTGGCTTTAAAAGCACAGTATTCTTGTGTATTTTCTTCCATTTTTCTAGTCAGTCCCCATCAGTCTCCTCAGCTGAGTTCCTCTTTCCAACCACATCTCTATGCCCTGTAGTTCTCGCACCAACCAAGCTTTGTACTCTCTAACCTGTATTTACTCCTTTAGTGAATCTGGGTTTAACATATCCTTATATACTTCCCCTATTCACTTGTATGTCCAATCCAAAGTGCTCCCTGGACCCCAAATATTTATAGTGTCTCTGTGTAGATATTTAGTTGGTGTCTCAAATTTAATATGTCTAGAACTGAATTCCTAATTTTGGACTTCATCCCTGGAAGATTCCCCAGCCTCAAAAATATAAGGTACACTGAAAAATACACTGGATGTTTAAATTAAAATTTGAATATAACAAAGACACATTGCCAATGACTTTAGTTCTGCTGTCACTGCTGCTTCATTCCCAAACAATTCAAAATGTTTACCTTTCATGATCATTATTGACTTTTGGGAAGAGCTAAAACGTCATGTAGTGCCAAATCTGGGGAATAGGTGGATGAGGACACTCTGTAATGTTTTTACCAGCTTCCCATTCTGTTGGATAGCACTCAGCAGCGATAATCACCATATTTTTTATCATAATTTATAGAGACATTCATGAAAGAGGAATTCCAGAACTGCTTCAGAAAGTAGCAAGAATGATGGGTTAAGTGTATTCGAAACAAGGGGAAGTATTTTGAAATTAATTGCAGTGTACCTTTTGCTGTAATACTTCTTTTAATGCTTCATGTTTTGATCATTCCTCGTATTCTCTATTTCCATTAATGCCACACCAAATCTCATGAAGTCATTCTGATGCATTTCTCATACACTCATGTCTGAACTATCATGTAATCCTCTGGTCTTCCTTCCATCTGTACCCTGGATCAAACTACGATTCATCACCTCTGCCCTTGTTCAGGGATCTGTCATCTCTTTTCCAGCTTAAGTCAGTCACCTCCTGCGTTGTCTTCTGCCTCTGTCCTTCCTCCTTACCATTCTGTAATCTGTTTTCCATCTGTTAGCAAACATGATTGAAGATTGTGTCCCTCTTTTGCTTAACTGTCCCAAGAGCTTCCCAACTTACTGTGCTTAAAGTCACCATCCTAACAGTGTCCTAGAAGATCCTTCATGGTCTTACAACTCTCTGACCACATAAGACCCTCCTCCCTCTTCTCACTGCACTTGGATCACACTGACCGTCTGTTCATCCTTAAAGGCTTCAGGGACACTACGGCCTCTACGGTTGCCTTTGCAACTCCCTTGCCACAAGTCCTGTTTCTCCAGGTGGCTCTGTGGCTTGATCACTAGTTGTCAAGTCTGTCTGCAAATGTTACCTTCCTCGTGAGACCTGCCTGCTGAACTAGTCTTACCCACCAACACCTCACTGCCCAGCTTTCTTCCTGATCTCTTAACAGTTTGCTCACTTTTTATTCATTCGTCTCCCCCTCCCAGAACACAAACTTTTGAGGCTAAAGATTTTTATCTGTTTTTCCACTCCTGAGTCTCCAGTGCCTAGAACGGATCCACGGTAGATCAGCCATAGGCATTTATGGAATGAATGAATTAATTAAGAGTGAATGAATATCCTCCTTCTCCCTGTTAAGGAATTTTTTCATTGCACTATAGAAATCTGTTGGTCTTACGATAACATAAAAAGTTCTTGCACATTATTCATGTTTGTCGTTTCATAAATGATTGATTACTAGATCATCCTTTCTTCATAACATTGTAGTGCTTTAATCGTTAACGCAACTCTGTCTCCTAGATACCAAATCCATGTTAGATTGTTAGATTCATCTAAATTGAAAATGTAAAAATAGTGATAAAGAATTGCATTCCGAGTGCTCTGTGTAGTACCCAGACAATCAGAATGAAGTCAGTGTATATTTTAGCTGATAATGATGCAAGTTTGCATTTAGTCTACCAGGCAATGGGGTATGGACTCATCACGTTTTCGTTAACTACCAGTAGAGTCCAGACATTTGTCACAAACATTTAAAGGACAGACTGTGACCCATTATGATACTCAACCTCAATGTGACCTTCATTTTTAGCTAATTTTGTGTTGATTACTACTAATCAGCATTCTATTTGAAGTGAACAAATTGGTCTGATAGCAAGAGCAAAGAGCAGTTGCTAAATTTTTTTAACAGCTCATTTGTCTGGAATGAAAATTGATGTGCTACTGCTTATCAACCCACTTTATCGTTTTCATTGCTCTCTTGTATGTATTACATACAGAGCACTTTCATATAGAAGGTATGCTGATAGTCTAAACGTTGGTAGGTCCTGTCATCCTTTGAAGGCTGTGAAAACAGAAATTCTTTTGGTATTCACTTTTATAGAACTACTGGAATATATCTAACAGGGGAACTTGCTCAGTAATTTTTCAATGACTTATAAGTAAAAAATCAAAGCTTAAATGTCCGTGATATATTTGCTAATATGTTAATGATTTACCCAGCTGTTAGTGAACTTTTGACACTTGCATTGGTAATAACCTTAACTTTCTTCCAAAGTGCAGACATGTTGGATGCTGTAAATGTCTCTAACTTGTTCTTCACCTGTTTTAGACAAGGACCTGTGACCAATATTTCCTCTAGATTTATATGAATGTATGTATAAGATGGTATGTGGGTGTGGATGAGAGACAGAGAAAATGCATATGAAAGCCACTACTTTTTGAAAACGTTGAACTACTGCTTGTACAAGACAATAATAACTGTGCAATTTTCTATTTTTGTTGTACTGGGAACTGAGCCTAGGGCCTGCCTGGTGTATCCCCAACCTTTTATTTATTTATTTGTTGTTTGTTTGTTTATTGAGACAGGATCTTGCTAAGTCACTAACTTGCCACACTTGAACTTGTAGTCCTCCTGCCTCACTTCTCAGGATGCTAGGATTATAGGTCTGCACCACTACACATTAATGAATTAAATGACACCACACATTAAAGAATTAAATGACATTCATTTAGTTATCCTCCTACTTACTTAGTTGTGAGAGCAACACCAAGTGTCCAGTTTACTACAGAAACATAGTACAACAACACAAATAACTGAGAACAGATGTCAGTTCAGCTGCCATGAGGACAGATAGTAAAGCAAAAGGCTGATCATAGGTTGGCATAGGGAGATGAAGGAAACAGAACTGAGGCGGGTCCTGGGTCTCACAAGGAAGAGCTGGGTTGACAGACTTGCAATTTTGTATGTGTGTGACAGGGTCTTGCTCTGTAGTTCAGGTTGGTACAGAACTCACTTTGGAGCTCAGGCTGGCCTTAAACTCACAGCAGTCCTTCCTGCCTCAGACTCCTGAACTCTGGGATTCTAGATGTATGTCACCATGCCCAGCTTATATGATTTTGGGGAATAGAACTTAGGACTTTGTGCTTGCTAGGCAAATGCCCTAACCATTGTGCTCTTCCTCTACCCATTTACAACATTGACTGCAGTACACAGGACTTAATATGACTTTCCTTTGTTGTGTTTTGTTTTTGTTTTTAGTATGAGAAAAAGCAAATCCTATTGTTTTTTGTTTTTGTTTTTGTATGAGAAAAAGCAAAGCCAAGCAGGTGCACCTCCATGTTTCTGCCTTCTTTTATGGAATTACTAATTGGATTGCAATCACTTTCCAGTGGCTTCATGGAGAAGCACAGCCATCTGATTTGACACTGATAGACCCCAAGTTCATGTACACCAGTTCCAAGGGAGACATCTCTACCCAGGTCTAGATGGCATCGGTGAAGGACTATAATAGTTATAGGCAATACTGTCCTGGTGAAAACTACCCTGATATTGTCCACATCTTATGGTAACACAATTCTAATTATGTTCAGAAAATTATCACAAATTCATCATCATTAATAATTATCAGTGACATAAGATGATTATTCAGAGCATTTTACACCATCATTAGTTTATTCATATATAGGAGAAGAAACAAGAGTCTGACTTTAAATATGAATAAACTACATAGGCAAAATTAATCTTAAATTTTACTCTGATCTGCTAATAAGATGTTTCATCAAAAGTCTATCATATTTGTCCTTTGATAATGATCCTAAGAATCTATAGGTGTGGTAAGATTGCACAGGACTACACATACATGTAGGCACATACAAGTGAATAAGAAATTAGTGCTATTAATCAGGTTAGTGGATTGCAACAACATAAATGTCCTGGGTGTGTTTTTTTTAGTTATGTAAATTTTTACCATTGGGGATGAAAGCATGTGATCCTTCAACTGTATGTGTGTCTAGAATTATCACACAATCAGAAGTTAAAATTCAATCTGTCACTGTACAATCTGTCACTGTACAATATCTAGCTGTTTCCACATCACACTGTCATTGAAGAGCAATGAGTCAAGATTGGTGACTGTGTGGAATTGAACTTTTTTACTCTGAGTCTAAAACATTGATCTACATTTCTTAGATGAAAAACAGTGCTTTGTCTTTTACTCTGGTGAGCAATTAGAAGTCTCAGCACACAGGTATTTTCTTGGTTGGTTCTCAGCTTGGTTCCCATTATTTTGTCTCTTTTTTCCCATAGATCTGTGTCTCCAAGTGCCCAGAAAAATTTTTGACGTATATGGAAATGCAAATTTTGTACAAAAAAGACCAGAGCTACTGGAATTACTACCGTCAATTCTGCAAGTCCACGGCTAAGCCTACAAAGGTGTGTTTAAACTTACAAGGAGAGAATTTAACTTTTGTTTGAGTCTCATGCATAATGTCACCATTTGTTCCTGGACAAACTCACAAATCTAGGAAGTAATTATTGATGACACCATTCCATTGTAACCCAAATGTATAAGTATACTCATGAAAACATACACCACATACAGCAGATCATCGTGTAGAACAGAGTATTAGGGAAGGCTGAAAGTCCATTATGTTGTTTCAACTCTTGCCCTGATACAAACAAATTCTCTACCTAGATGGACTTTGTTTCTGTTAAAAACTAATCCCATTTTCAGTCACCATTTCATTAATATGGTTATAAATTTCCATAGAGACTTAATAACAAGAAAAATTTCATATTCAAGCACAGTTTGATAACTGCTCATAAAAAGATTCTACCTAGGTTGGGATTTATGAATGACTTCTAAAGCCTCATTATGTAAAGAAACAGCAATGAATTTTATGTTAGAGAAGAGGCTGTTTTCCAGAAAAATAAATTTGAAGAATTAGAGACTCAGGATATGGCTTAGACAAAGATACACACTTTTATCAGCGTGCCTTGGCTTCCAAAAGTCTGATTTGATCATTATTGATTCAATTTAATTATAGGTGAAACTTTAAAATGAGTTTCCCAAGCAATAATTTGTGTGTGTTATTCTTGTATGGGATGGAAAGATTTATGGAGTTACACTTTTAGAAAAATAATTTATATCAGGAATGAAAGTGGCTTTCACGTCACCTGCAAAGCATAACATGCTCCTTTTTTTCTTTCAAGTCTCTCACAGAAATCCTGATAGATGACGACTGTCCAACAGCCATTTTTCCAAGCAGACCTTGTATGTGGTAATTATTTTATTTTAAAAACGCAGACTGTAGCAAGGAGTTATTTAGTTAAGTTTCTTATTTCATAAAGGAGGAAACTGAGGCCAAGAATGTCCTATGACTGGCCCAAGGTTCCAGAATTAATTAGGAGAAAAGTTGAAGGCAAAACTTAATCCTCCTGATTCTGGCCAGGGCTCTTTCACTGTGGGTTTTGGAGGTTTCCTTTGTAGACACATGAGAAGACTAAAATCTGATTCTGAAAAGCCAATTGGATTGATTATTTGGAGCTCCACAAGCATACATAAGTACACATACAGATAAACTGATATACACCTACTCCTGGACTCAGTCCAAGAGTATTTAGAAATTGTACGAGGAGTGGAGTTGGAAAATATACTTGGCCTTATGATTTGCCATTTGAAATACGTATAGGTCTCCTGACAAAATCTATATCTTACTTCTTTAAAAATGTTAAATTTTACTTAAAGTGATAATACTTAGGAAAAAAGTGAAATGACCATTCATTTTAATTTTGCATGGATATAATCCTAACTTCAGAGAAAAACTTTACATAAAGTGTCCATGATAATAATTACTTGAAGTAACTAAAAAGAAAGAGAGAAGAGAAATAGCAAGGAAAGGAAAGAGAACCAACCCTCTAATACCCAGGAAAAAGAGGGTAGTTAAATAAGTATAATGTATTCATTAAATGAAATATTTTATAATTATTAAATGTATGTATTCCAATCACATGTACATGTATTTTTATAGTATTAAATAATGCAAATTGTTATGCATGGTATGATGATGAGTGTATAGCAATTAAAATGAACAAAAGTATTATGTAATACTGGAAATACAGAAGAATATTAAAGGGTTATTTTGAGGAAGATAAAACTTTTTTGTTTCTCCATTTTCTTACAGTACATATAGATTGTTTTAAAAGTAAAAAGAAAATGTAATTGTCACCAGTTTAGGCAAAAAGTCAAGCACATTGAAGCCACTACCACCATATACAAGGCTTAGACCCTGCTGGCACTCTTCTTTGGGTCATGAAAGACCCTGAAGCAAAGATGTAGGTGCCACAAGTACCAGCTTTCACAGGGAGCTCTAGGCATCAGCTGTCAGTAGCCAAGAACAATGTGAAGAAATTTACATGGAAAGTGAAAATAGTGAGTTCTGGAATAGGTAGGAGTTATAACTTAGAAAACATAGTCCCTGCCATTATAAGTACATTTTGATTAAATCTCATGGTACAAAATGTACATTGAGGATAAAAATTGAATGAGGCCTAGGTAGTAACCCACAATCTAGTGGAGGAGACAGAAAGATAAACGTTATAATCAGCTCACCCTCTTCCTAATAGGGGAGCAAGTATAGTACTCAGTGGAATGGCATGCGGCTAGTAACATCCACTCATTAAGAAGTTTACAGAGGAATTGATATTAGAAGAAAGAAAAGCAGTATACAGCTGTTAAATGTACTTGTTTTTAATTTCCCCCCCCCCATTTTATAGATATATACTTATTAACAAAGCTTATAAAAGAAATACTCTGAAGAGAAGGAAAAATAACTGTATGTCTTATATAACTGATTCTCAACAGGAAAATATGTAAAACAAAGATTGAAAGAAATATAGTTATATTGGGTAGGACTGTGTATAGTTTCATATTTCATGTTTTTTCTACTTTTTCAATTATTAATGGAAGCTTAACAGATTGGGTGAGATCGCCTAGAAGTGCTATGGGGAACAAGATTGATGTCCCTTAGGTGAGAAAACTCATAGTTAGAGATTAAAAAACAGCAGAATATACAGAAAAGAGAGAAAAAAGATTCTAATTTTATGCAACCCCTGCAAAAGAAGCTTTATGAAGGTAGGGGTTATCTACTATGTCCAAGACTCAGCGCAGTCAATTCATTCAATAGCAAGTATCAACTGAGCTCTCCTGGTGCTACACAGCATGTTGAGAAAGAAGTTCTAGAAGAATGAGGTCATTGGAGTCTCTGGAAGGACAGTTTCAGAGGTGGATGCAGAAATGCGATTGGCCTGAAAGTGAGCAAGTGGTAGAGGTGGCTTTGTTAAATTAGCCATAGAAGTGGAGGATAGAGCACCAGAAAGGTAGAGTGGGTACAGAAGCTATGAGCTGTATCGTAAGACCTACAGAGGCAGGATGTGCATAGGCAGAAGATCCAGGAAATGCAGGAAAGCACTTTTCCATATACCAACTGATTTAACATTTTTAGATTTAAACTCCATATGGAAATTGATGCTGTTTCTTATAAGAAAAAATATGAATCCATTACTGACTTCCTTTCCTTGTCATATACAATGGTTTCTTTAAGATATATTAGGTAACAGATTTATAAAAATACAACAATTTCATTTAATCAAAATAGGAACATAATTGAACAGTAATTTAACTTTCTAGAAATTATACTAGTCTACAAAGTGGAGACTCCTCTGGATGGCCTCAGAATTTTTGTTTCATTTCTCTCCACAAAACATGTGAATGAAAAAGCTGGAACAGAAACAAGTTATTAGGATTTACAAACTAAACTCCATTTCCCTTGTCAGCTTACACTCCGAGGTGGCTTTTACCTCCCAAGGGATTATTCATTAATCTCCAGTTTTCAAAGTTTCACTAAAATAATATCTAAAATTTAAAAAATAATATACTTAAATTTTTAATGTGGATTTTCTATTAAAGTGGGTTTTCCCTGAGTGATACTGTCTTGGTGTCATGTATGCAGGGCTTCTTAATTATAGCCTGTGTAAAATAATCCCCAGGCTTAGAATGTAGCTTTAGATTTCTAGCATGTTTGCTTTCTATTTCAGCCTTAGAGGCATTGGAAAATCTTCAAGTAATTAATGAAAGAGCAATTAGCTATCTATATAGAACAATTTATATACCTAGAAAGACTATCGTTATAAATCAGAGGAGGAAATCATGAAAAATGAAGGAGAAAAGTGATAAACATAATTTTAATTTATTTTTACAGTTCTCCAGAGATGTTTCCCTGCATTCTCTAACAAAAATGGCACTTTAACAATAGGAAACAGGATACATTTTGAAGATGGGAGCGGACGGATGACAAATGTTTTGGAACTCAGGGAGGCTGCACAGTATGTTTTTTACATTTCTGTTTTTCAGTTTTGATTCATCTTCTTATTGTACCCAATATCAAAGCTCTCCTGAAGTCAAGGTTTATAGAAAAATAATTTTGTGTTATTATGAAATATATATTTCTTTCCAGATTGAATTATTTGTTATATGTTTATTAAGAAAATTGTGTAAAGAGGAAGAAACCAACTGGAATCAGAAAAAAATAGTTATATTTTTCAAAATGGTTAACCTTTCATTATCAGGAAAAATGGAAGTGTGATGTAGAAGAGTATTTTTATCATATCAGGTTTCTATGTAGTAACTGTAACTCAGTGTATTTACCCTTTCTTTTTTCCATACTCACATTATTAGGAGATATATTTCTCCAAATTCATGCTCACATTTATGTGTGTGCAAACATAAACATAATATTTGAATATTTCACTGCATAGCTCAGTTGTTACATTAAAAAGGAAAAAATGAAGATATTCTAAAAATTTGTATTTCTTAAAGGACAGTGCTACAGTCCCTGAACTTTGAATTATCATGACAACATGGAGGAATTTGGAAATGTAAAACTGTGTGAAAGAAATCACAAAAATAATAATACAAGTATGATTCTCTTAGTTACTTTTTCATTGATAAAACACAGTACCATCTTGGGGAAGAAAGGTTTCCTTTAGCTCACAGTTTGAGGAAGTCTCAGACTGTTCATGAGCAGGGACAATGGCAGGAAGGGTCTGCCTGACAATAGCTCTCACAGCATCACAGGAGGAAGAGTCAGGACAAGAGAGGAACCGGGGCAAGAGTGCGTCCTTCCAGGCCACACCGCCATCCATTCCCCACGTGCCCAGTAACTCACCACACACAGTCTGTCACAGTCAAGCAGGCCCCACCTCCCCACAATGCTCAAAGTCCAGAGATAATCCACAGCATCAAGATGCATGAGACTTTGGGAGGACATTCCAGACAACCATAATGGATTCCATTGATACAAAATGCAAAGAGGCAGAGCTAAATTAAATTGTCCTATGGCACATACACAAATGCTAAAAACTCACAGAAAACATAGAAGGTTGTTATCACAAAAATCAACATAGTGTTGACTCTCGGGGAACAGGGAGGTGTTGTGATTGGGGGCTTTGGAGGGAAGCCCGACTAGGGGAGTGTTATATGAATGTGTTCACCTTGATAATTCATTAAATTAGACACTAATGGCTGTGTGCCATTCCATACATGGCACATCTAGCCTTGTTGCTATGGTGCCATCAGAGGAGCAGGGAGTTGAAGATGATGCCCATGCTTACTGTCTGTGAACACAGTAAATTAAAAGCTGATTTTATGACTTAAATTTACTCCTTAAAGTGAGGCTTCTATAATATCGAGGGCCTGGTGCACACACCAGAGAAGAATCTATTCCCTATTCTTAAAAGCCATATTCTCTCCATGTTCAACTTAGCTATCTTCAGTGAATCTATCTTTGAATCTGCTTTTACTAGGGTGACATTCTATGTGTTATGCCCAAGAAAAGAGTCATGACTCATAGATTATTCCTGAACACATGCTTTGAACAGCAGCCTGCAAATCCCTTTTATCCTAAAAGCCTTTCTGTCTACTGTTAGTCAAAAAATAATTGTTGTTTCCTTTTTTGAACTCAGTGGTATCAATAGGCTGCTCGATGCAAGGGAAATTGGATTGAAAGTGTTTGAAGACTATGCAACCACTTGGTATTGGATTCTTATGTAAGTGAAGACACCGAGGTGTCCCTTCTCCAGCCTCCTGATTCTCTCTTTGTTGAGCACCTCCCCAATCCCTTGTTCTTAATCATGGGTAGAGTGTACACCGAGACCTGTGAGTGACTTTGTTTCGAGATGAGTGAAGAAGGGGCAAGCATGGTGACAAATATGCTCAGTGTTAGCAGAAATTTGTAACAAGTTAAGTTTAATTTATTAAATGTTTAGTAAGAATATTCTCATATTTTAAGTCATCTGTGGCTGTATATGTAGTCCTTTCTTTCTTTCATTTTTTTTTTTTTTTTTTTTTGAGACAGGGTCTCCCTCTGTAATCCAAGCTGGTCCTGACCTTGCTGTGTAGCTCAGGCTAGCATAGAACTCGTGGCAATCTTCCTGCCCTAGCCTCCTTAGTGCTGGTATTACAGGCAAGCACCACTCCTCTCATCCCCAGCTCATGTGCTACTGGGGAATTGAATTCAAGGCTTTGTGCTTGCTAGACAAGTACTCTTAACTGCTGTGCTATTCCCCTATCTCTGTTTAGTATTTTTGTATCTGTGGTGTTTATGTGCTGTGAACCAGATAAAATAAACATGGTATCATTTCTTTGATTCTTTTTTCTGCATTTGTTCCTCTTTTAACCTCTAAAGAATCATCCTTATATTTTAACACATCCTTTTCATATAATGATTATTATTAGCATCAAAGTTCATATCACAGTTTTTAGAAGTTGAAAAATGTATGGAGAAGGAAGAAATTGTTAATTTTTAGGTGAAAGACTTGGATATCTGTGAAGTTAAAGAAATGTAGTCCCTCTACTGAAGTCCTTAAGCATGTTTAACATACCTTAGACTGTCACGAGCTATCCAGCTGCTATGTCATTTCCAGAGCTTAAAAGCTTCTGAGGTTTTCTAGTGATCAAAGATAAAGTTAAAACTTCTTTTGATATTTCCAAGGCCTTTTATAACCTGATCCAAGTTAATTTCTCAGATCCATTTCCATCCAAGTTTCTTGATTGCTCCTACATTCTTAATACAAGGAGCAATTGAAAAATACAGTGTGCTCTTACATTTAGAAAAAAAAATTTATGTAAAACACATCACCATTAGTCCCCAATCAAAATATTCCTCTCAACCTTAAACATGCTTAGCCCAACGTTCTGGCAACTTTCTGAAACAGTCCTGGAAGTTCTTTTATTTAAGTAACTGTAGGAGATGTGATAAAGGGATACAATGGAAAGTGCTATCTTGAGCCCTCCCACGGAAAGTCAGGCTCCTAAAAACGAGTCGTGTCCGCATCCACCTGATCCGGTCCCATGTGACTTCAGGCTCTTTACAAAAGTCAAAATGATCATAAAAGGTAAACATTTAGAGTCAGCTAAGAACATTGAGGTAGCCACAACCGGGCAACTGAAGACATGAAAAATGGCCCCCAGGACTGCTTCAGAAAGTGGTAAAAATGAAGGTGTATGTGTGTTTAAGGTCAGCGAAAATACACTTAGAAAGGTTAAAGGTAATGTGTCTTTTACTGCAATACTTTAATTTAAAAAGTGAATGTTCACTGTATTTTTTTTGCACGTCTTGAGTGGCAGATAATAAGACCAGTAGGTCTCATGTTTCTTAGCATTCTTTTCTTTTACATGGCATGTTCTTTTTGTTGGTGGTGGTGGTTTGAGAAATAGTCTTGCTGTGTAGTTCATACTGGTCCTGCACTCACTGGTCCTGCTGAATTCACAGCAATTGTCCTACCTCAGCATACTGAGTGCTGGAATTAAAGGTGTGCGCCACTGTGTCCAGCTTATGTGGTGCTGGGGGATCAAACTCAAGGTCTTGTTCTTGGTAAGCAAACACTCTAACCACTGTGCTATTCCTCCAGCCCTTGTGGCATATTCTCTGAGTACCTGATGGCTACACCTCATTCTTTTAAATCAGTTTAGTATCACTTATTAGACCTTCCTTATCTTCCCTATACATTCAGTTCTTTCTCCCTATTTTCCTCATATTCGTTGTGTGTGTGTGTGTGTGTGTGTACATATGTGCATGTGTGCCTCTGTGTACACATAGTTATCTTTTATACTGAATCTGAAATTCCGTGTTTTATTTTCCTTGCTGTTTCTTTCTGACAAACTATCAAATCTTTATGATGGTAACCAAGCTTAACCCATCATTATTTTCCTAGCTCTTGGTATAATTCTGGGGACACAGTAGATGCACAGAAAAATATGAGTTCAAAGATCAGTTACAAAAACATTAGGAGAGCAGAGTCTGGTGATGCAGGCTTGTTATCCCTGCAATCAGGAGGCTAACACGAGAGGATCACAGCCTGAAGCTCACATGGGCGGCCTGGTGATTCAGCAAGACCCTGTCTCAAAATCAAAACTGAATAATCGCTGTGAATCTATCTTAGTGTAAAAGCCTTAGGTTCAATCCCCAGCAGCACAAAGGAAAAGAAAAGAAAAGATAAATCCAGGAGGATAAAACAGATCCAATATGGCAAGATATTTAACTATATGGAACTTTATAAAGTTGAAATTGTATTGTGTCTGAAATACTAGTAATTTCTAGACCTGTAAACAGATTAGTTCATGAGATTTTACTTGTTGCATTGACTTATCTTCAATTCTAATAGTTATGCTCAGCATGTTAGGGTACTCTGCATAGCAGAGGTTGTAGTTTACACCTGACAGTAGTTAAACTCTTTTACCTTTTGTCAGGTAGTAATGTCACCAGGTAATTTCCATATCTTCTGTTTCTTTCCTTTTTCTGCTCTGACTTGAGCAAGCGTACATTACGTTGGACTCTGCCACACACTTCACCCTGAACTGTCCAGTGGCTACACTCATCCCTCTGTCCAGAACATCAATACTTCCCTTTATTTTTGCCTCTTCTGCTGTGATATATTTTATTAATACACATCTAAAGTGCTGATATTCTGGGACTTAGTTTATCCAGTTAGAATCTTTTAAAAATAATTTAAAATACACTACAAATAACTTTCTTTCTGGAGTCCAACCTTTTTAAATATCCTCCTTAGGCTATGCCACTGCATAATCCTTCGATCCTACTGAACGTTTGAACATTAAAGTATCTGTGATGTTAAGGCAGAATGGTTTTTGAAGTTAAAATCATAGATACAAGACTGACTGAGAAGGCACTCAGTACCAATGGCAATAATGATTAACCTGTTCTGTTTAAAGACAACACTTGAGATCATAAACTCAAGAAATGCACCAGGCCTTGAATGAGATTGGGAAACTCGCAGATAGCACCACAGATGTCAGCTATGTTCCCAATCCTAATGAATTCTCTGAGGAAATTAGTTACATCAGAAGACTCTATTATGGCCATCATCTAGGACATACAGAGGGAAAGAAATTTCTCCAGCACCTCAGACAAACTCTAGGCAGAAATGAAAACAGACAGAAAATACTCATTCTATTGATTAATTGAAAAAGCCACATGTCCAAGAGACACAGTAGCTCCAGATCATGACCTGTGGGTCACTAGGAACCCATAGATGTTTAGGGATCTCAGGTATTACAAAGTACTGTAGATAATTAGACCACCATGATAATGACTACAAAATCATAAATTCAAGAACTTTGTAGCAAATTATTTTTTTTCCTGCCTCCACACCATTCCTTCACTTCTAGAAGACCATAGTAGAAAGTTTCCATTAGTCACTAGGTGGAGAGTAAAGCAACATATGTACCAAGGCACTGTGGCAGGTAGGTCAGAACTGCACTGGAGGAATTGTACTTTTCCTTGGACAATGATGGATGCTAAACTTAAGTTTCCTGAGGCACACAAAGATGTCTAGTATGAAGTCCTCGATGGCCCAAATTTTTTGTGATGATTCTGCTTTTTTCTGTGAGTCATAATAAAAAGCATCGTACATAGCCTTTTAAAAAAACATTTTATGTGTTTCTTTACCTAAGTGAAATAAAATAATCATTTCATTTTTCAAGGGAAAAGCCTTATTTTGATATTTATAAGATATTTGACACATTTGACCCCTGTGTTTCTCCTCTAGTGGTCTGACTATTGCCATGGTCCTTAGTTGGATGTTTCTGGTCCTCCTGAGGTACATAGCTGGCTTTCTTTTCTGGATCTTCATGTTTGGTGTACTTGGTGTTGTAGGATATGGTAGGTATCATGACTCTTAAAGTTGCCAAATAGCAAAGTTATTTTTTATTCTATTTGCCATTATCTATTACCAGAAAACGGATACTTGCTTGACTTAATTATTCTCCCCTCCAAATTCAGTGAGTTTATAGAATTATATAATTTTTTATAACTTTTTCAGGATTATCTTGGGGAAAAAAGTGTTACTAGGATAGCACTGTTCCCAACCAGCTTTTGGCATCCTGCCTCATGGGAATTATGGAAGTGATAAAAGGATCCCGTTCGGATTAATGAAAAGGATTTCAGACAGCTTCTTTCACTCCTTTAACTTTTGTATTTGATCAGAGAGCACTTTTGCATATTTAGAGTAAAGCAATCAATTTTCTCTTTCAATTTAGTACTTTTATTCCTGGTATTGTTGCACAATTTAATAATTCACACTGCATAATGAGGCATCCCCCTCTAGAGGCAAGTATTCTGAATTACAGTCATTGGATGGAGAGTTGCATTTCAACCTAACCACAATCCCTCAAAGCTGTACAACTCAAGTACAGCGTGACCTTGAAGGAAGCAAAGTTGTCTCCCGTGGATGATATGCCATTTATAATCGTTTTCTTTCAGTCATCTAAAACATGTATGGGACACTGCTGAAATGCTTGGAACTTTTCTATTCAAGAAGCCGATTTCCCCTCCAACTGACATTGAGCTGACAACACCAGTTTATGACTGTAAACATCAAAAATAAAAACCTCCTGTTTCTGCCCAGAGTTAAACAATGCAAAAGTTCTCTTTGATGATCGGAAGACCCATTTTTTTTTCATGACATCAGCACAGTAATGGTATTTCCATCTGAGAGGATTGGAAGGATTAAATGAGACAAAGAGTATATACTATGAGAACTGTGCCGGGAACACAGTAAACAATCAACAATTGCTGGGTTATTGTTGTCGGTCATCCCCCCACCCCCTTATAGTCAAGAGGTTTCCACTAAAGAGTCAGGTCCCCTCCCCTGTTGTTTGTCTGCCCCTGCTGTACAATCCCTTCTGAATTCCGCCCAGCTATCTCCTGAGCAGAGCCAGCTAACATATCAGAGGTGGGTCCGTCTAGAGGGGCTTAGAAAGTCCACAGAAAGCTATTATTTATTTTAAATGCCTTGTTTTGGTGCTCCCACTTGGAGGTCTAAATAATCCATGCCCTTTACCACTAGAAAAGTTAGTCGTATGATGTAATCACTCTTTTATTGTCAATAAGAGAAGGGCAATGAAGTTGGTTATTGACATCACCAAGTTGTTTTTAGCAGTAAAAGAAATCTGAGATGATTGCAAAGGGTAGAAAGGTCATCATTATATATAAAGGGCAGAAGAAGCAATCAATTTCAGCTCCCAATTGACTCCGTAGGTAGTGCTAACACAGCAATTAATTGTGTGGCAATTAAACTTGAAGCCACTTAGGGTGAGGAAATGTCCAATCCAATTGAAAATTATAAGCAAAAATGACTGAATGTAACTGACCTCTACTAGAATCTTGGACAACTGATTTTCTATGTATAACAGAAAACAAACCACTTCCTTCTGAAAACAGCACACTTATTAAAGGCATAAAATAGGGAAGATGTGTCACACTAAGAAGGAAAAAAAACAGATTATTGGTGGGCAAGTGATAGAACAATTCTCAGTGAACACAACAAGTTAGGAAGTGTAAATGAATATGGTTTTGGAGCCTAAAGGAAAAACAAACTCAGATTCATCATGTAATGCCTGTGTGGTCATGCATCTAACCATAGCTCCTTTGGCTATATACTAGGACTTGTGATCACGAAACACAATAATGTATTTAAAGCACGTAGAAATCTGCTAGCCTAGTGCAAGTGTGGTCCCTATGCTTCTTTCTTAAGAATCACTTTAAACTTGATTATTAAATGGGACATATTTCAAGAGTATTTATAAAAATTGAGTAGACAGCTCTAGATTAGGAAAGTCTATAAATAAAAATGATCAATTTTTGGAAGAATTAGAAGCAATGACATGTAGACACAAATGGATCAGGAAAAGCAAAAGAGATAGAAATAAATATAAGCATATTGATACATTAAATACAGCTGTATTACATGCACCAACCAGAATACAGCAATCATCATGTCAGAATAACATATACAAATACAAATTAGAGCTGTATATTATTTATAAAAGTTACACAACACATAGAAAATACATTTGGAAGTGAAAGGCCACTGAAACAAATACTAGCAATCATTAAAAGAGAGCTGTGGAAGTCATGATAACATCAGACAAGGTAGATTTTTAAAGAAAAAGTGTTATTAGAGATAGGAAGGATTCAGTTCACTAAAACAATAATTGTAAACTTGTACGTATCTATTAAAATAACCTCAAAATTCACATAACCAGATGGGTAAATAAGTAAGCCAGTAAATAACAAGCCGATATTGAGGAGAAGGCTCCCAAGGAGGAAATTTCAACATATTGTTCTCCTGAACAAATATATCACAATTTATATAACCAGTCCCTGCTGATGGATATTAAGGTTATTGTTAGTCAAGAGTAAACGTAAAGCCAGATGTTGCCACAGCCATCCAGATAAACTCTTAAAACAAATATGGTGGCACATTTTGACTATTAGATCCAAATAAAACACTATGTTAACATGAGTCTTGACTTTGTGGAAATGACATACCTCTGCTTCATGTAAATGTACATAATGAACACATGACTCTTATTTCAGAAAGTAACATTTCATGCTAATCCGGTTTTCATTCTTTTCAAGGAATATGGTACTGTGTCCAGGAGTACATTAGACTTCAGAAGCACCCAGGGGCTGAACTAACTCTATATGAAATTGGGATTCAGACTGACGTAAAGATGTACTTTCAATTGAAACAGACATGGTTCGCATTGAGTGAGTAGATATTTAAAATTACTTTTGTCAAAATAGAAATAATGGGAAAGGAAAAGCTTCAGTTGATTGACTCCTGTTAAATATATTTGTCGCTAATATATCAATAATTATAGGTAAATGTCTACAAGCTAGAGTAATGGGAAAAGTTATTTGAAAATGTATTATGTAATCTATGATACTACAACTTTACAAAGATCTCAAATCATTTACTTTCTACTCAGAATGGTTTGGTTATAGACATTTCTAAATATAACTAAGACAGGTTTAAAAAAGATACAAATGCATCATTTTTCAAACTTGTTTTAAAAGGTAATGAAAAGTGAGAAGCAGCAATTTTTCACAACAAAGCATTTATATATATTTCTGTAATAGGAATTAAAAACATAAGCAATAAGTAATTTAAAATTTTTACATTTTGAAATATGTATTCAGATTATTGAAGTAGTTAGAGTAATATTAACTTTATTTTTAAAAGCAAGATGATTTCAGTGATCACTTTAATCTTATTAAAGTATTTTAATCTTATTACAGTATTTCTTACTCTTCATAGATTTATATCCTCTAATTAAGATTTTTATAGTATATAGTTACATGTTGCTTTAAAAAATTCGTCTTCACATTGTTCATATTGCTCCTGGCCATGTTGGAGGACAACTGATAAGGAACCAGAAAAAACCACAGGTGTTGATACCTGGCGTTGTATCATAATTTTGGACAAACCCTCACACATTGGAATCCTCCGGCTTTCAAGGACAGCTCACATTATATCACCAGAATGCTGTTTGATTTACACCATTAACATACGCTCTCCATGACCAGAATGCAAGTGCACCTATCTGTTAGCAGAACACCACTTGACCTGGGCGGAAAGCCAAAGGGGAGCAAGCTCATCACTGAGATGCTGCATAGATGCTGTAGGAGATGTCTTCTTCAGGCTGTCGTGTCGGCAGGAGGACCGAGCTCTGTGGTGCAGAGGGGCCCACCAGATTCTTCTTTTTTCTGTTTTCCTTAGATAGGGTTTCATTAGGATGGCAAATTCTTACTCTTTGGCTTCCCATGTCTAACTCTCCCAAAGACTATTTCCTTTTATATTCCATTATTTATAAAATGTATATTACAAAAAAAAAATTCTTTTTTTTTTTTTGTCGTACTGGGGATCAAGCCATGGACCTTCATACTAATCCCCATCCCCTTTTTTAAAGAAAAAGGGCTTGCTAAGTTGCTGAGATGCCCGGGCTGGGCTTGCAATTGCAACCTCCTACTGCAGGCTCCCTGAATGCTGGGATTATATAACTGTGTCACTGGGCCCGGATTTTGCTTCATTTGTGTCTGGATGGAACTTAGTTAAAAGTTGTAGGGTTACCCACTGCTGTATCCCAAAACTCTTCCCAAAAAATGCCACTGAAATGATCTGAATCTGCCATTAGAAAAACTAAGAAATGCATTTCTGGGAAAATAAAGTTAGTAAGTTTTCAAGTCTAGTAATGTCAACCTTTTTTCAAATGAGCCCTGGGTCTAATAACCTATGTATCAAACATTTATTGTTTGTTTTCTTTGTGTTTAGATAAAGTTCCTCATACTAGAGGCAAGGGAATGCATATGAATTTATACTCATTGAGGAGAATGCTTAAAAAAGAGTAATATATAGAAAATTACAATTCCATGAACCCTGGATTGTGTTAAGAATTCACTCTATTTCTCTCATTACACTAACTTCTTGAGCTTGAGAACATTTCTCAGCTCAAAATTCCAGTATCCTCCTCTGTTAATAATACAATTATATGTTTTGTTGTATAAAATTTGAAATATATTTCTATTATTTACTCTTATTAAACACAAGAGGAAGATATACCATATAAATTCCAAGGACATTTAAATTTCCCTAATGTAGCCATCTTGTTATGTCATTCTGTAAGGTCTAAGTTTAATAAACAGTATTTTGAACCATATAATTTTAAAATATGTAGTGATTCTGGTACATTTTATTTTCTTTTTGGTTTGTTCAAAGAAGACAATTTGCAACTCAAATTAGTATTTTAGGAGAATAGAATTTACACTAAAACATAAGTACATAATTTAAAAGAAGATGAAAAAGCAAACTAATTTCCTCCCACCTCTCTGGGTTAACTGATTTCTACTTCTCTGGGATATTAGCTGATTCTTACCAATAGGACTATAAAACAAAATAATGAATGCTCTGTCACTGCAAGTGTTTAAGTCTGAGCACAGTAACAATATAGCCGCGGCATATAGGAGGGCTTACACCAACAGGTTGGGTTTGTAAGTTTCCATAGTTTCTTTTATACTTTCAGGGTCTGGTATATTTTTTGATTTTAAGAACAATTTTAAGAATGCATCTTCACATTGTTGAATAGACATCTAATAAAGGTTTCTTTTCCTAAAACTTTGTCACTAAATTAGATGTGTGTCTTAGAATTGAGAGAATATGATAAATAAGGCCATGTGGCATCATTCTAAAAGACCCACTAAACTTGTGGAAGGAAAACTGGAAGAGAGAACGGACAGAGAAAGGGATGTTTAATATGTATATATAGTTTACGCATATATATATATATATATATATATATATATATATATATATATATACAGATACATATATATGCATACATATATACATATGTGTGTGTGTGTGTGTGTGTGTGTGTGTGTGTGTATGGATCACCAAACTCCAATAACCCAGAAACGAAACAACAACAACGAAAAACCTGGGCATTCAAGTTTAACTGTACCCAGAACACAGTCCAAAAGAGCCCTTTCCTTTAAGAATATGCATATCCTCTATTTCCTCTTTGTAA
Source organism: Ctenodactylus gundi (assembly GCA_004027205.1). NCBI lineage: Eukaryota > Metazoa > Chordata > Mammalia > Rodentia > Ctenodactylidae > Ctenodactylus > Ctenodactylus gundi. The sequence goes on along the minus strand of PVKB01000003.1, from coordinate 2,115,421 downwards.
GGAAAGTGTTCCTTACCTAAAGACGAATTGACACAGTTCTCTGCTTATATAACCGTCGATTCAGGAGATATATTAGCTTCAAGACCAAACTGGAGTCTCTTTGCTTTGGTTTTAAGATTTTTATTGGCAAAGTTGGGTTGGTTTTATCCCCTAATTCTATCCAAGGTCAAAAATAAAATGTTGCAGCCAAGAGCCTGCCCTGTCTGTCAACAAGAACAATTAAATGAGACACCTTGAGCAAAGGGGGGGGGGGGGGGCAGCTTTCAAACCCATTTATTTTGTTATAGTGTCTATTCAGCAAACTAAAGGGAGTGTAGAATAGGGCTGCCTAGCAGAGTTCTCTCCCTTGTTTCTCTGCCTACGTTCTATTGTCACCAACAGAGTGAAGAGTTTCTGTAGATGAAACAAAGCCTGTAGAATTGACTTGTTCCATTGCAAGCTAAAGGTTTTCATTTACATTTCTTAGCTTTTGTTAGAGCTGTTAGAGTGACTTCTAAGCCTGGCATGATGGAGAGGTAGCACTGCTTCAATTAGGGGGTGTCAGAACTGATCAACAGGATCATAAACTTAGTCCTAGGTTGTGCAGAGAATTTTTGTCTTAAATTGTAGCACATACTAATTTTGTTTTCCGGTCCAAAGTGATCATACTGTGCGTCGTGGAGGCGGCCATCATTCTTCTGCTGATCTTCCTCAGGAAACGAATCCGTTTGGCCATCATCCTGCTGAAGGAAGGGAGCAAGTAAGGCCTTTAATATAGAGACCCAGCACTGCATGCTTCAGTTAACTCAGTCCCTATGCATTGCTCAGATGTCTCTAGCTGTTTTTCTCTTTAAAAAACTTGAAGGAAAAAAAAACTGTTGTCTGTTCAGGAAGACTTAAGTTTAAACTCTGCCTCTTATTATAAAGGTCACCACTAGCCAATTCTTTAACATTTTTAGACCTCAATTATCCATAGGGTACAATGGGATAAAAATTTGTCCAGCCTCTGTCTGAGCATTTTTGAGGACAAAGTGTGTATTAGGAGAAGAGCATATGTGAAGGTAGGTACCAAAGTTCTACATGAAAGTTTACCACATTCCAGGTTATATTATTTCCATACAGAGCCCATGGTAATAATAATGCTTAAGATATTTTGGCAAACTTTAAATCACCATAGTTCTGTAAAGTTGATTATTGTGCAGCTAATATTTCTGTACAAGTAACAAGGTTTTCTTATAGGACAGTTGGTTTTAGGAGTACTAGGCTATATGTGTTGTATATGAAGCTTATAACTTGGGAGCACTTAATACCAAAAACCAATTTCATTTTAAAATGTTATGAAATAAACACTAAGCCTTTTGTAAAATTCATGCTGTGAAGCAATAACACCTATAGTTTCCAAATTATTTCAAAAGGTCACTTGAGGCTAATACACACTAAACTTTTGAATAATGCATGAAAGGAACAAGAAGAACATTCCTATAAAGCCAAAACCATGCTATACTTAGACTGATGGAAACTAAGTTAAGGACCAAGAAGCAAATTATTTTTAATCATCTTTAAGGACTATTTTAACAAAATTGCCATATTGCTATAATAATAGTGCCACCTGAAGCCCGTGGTTTAAACAGTTAACAAGCAGTTTGTTAAACTCTCTCTTTTTCCCCACAATAACTGTCACCCTATCATTATCCACTGAAAACTACTGATTTTCTGGGTTTGTTTCTTAAATAGTGTGTTATTGTGCAGCTCACTGTAACTTGCCCTACTTGTTAAGACTCTGAATGGTGTATGGGGGTGTGTGTGTGTGTGTGTGTGTGTGAGAGAGAGAAAGAGAGAGAGAGAGAGAGAGAGAGGTAGAGAGAGAGAGAGGAAAAAAGAGAGAGAGAACTAGTACAATTGTGAATGATTTATAATTTGCTCAGGAGAAAATATGGCCTGGAATAAATAGATATGAGAATATGAAATTAACTTCTGGACACTTAGTAATGCACGTACCACCTGTGGTTAGAGAAGGAGGGAAGAGTGTAGCTCCAAGAGTGAGGCAAAGAAGGTAACACATATAAAAGGACCCCGACATGTCTATGCACCTGGAATAGGAAGATTTCTATGGTATTCTTCAAGAGTTATATCAGATAGTATCGGGTTTAAACCAGCACCGTGTACTGTGACAATTAATGTAAATAATAGAAACAGCATGTCTAGGATGGTGACCATTACAAACCATATTCTATAAGGAAATGTCAAAGAAACAATTATCGCGTAAGTAGGGGGGAAAGTGTAAGAGTTACTTGAAGGATTGATCTAAAGAAGAAATTGGGGAAAAACAATAATTTCTTCTCCAGAAATTAGTGGATGTAAATTACAAATGAACAGATAAGAAAGAAATTTCTAACACTTTGTTAAAAATGAAATAAGATGTAAAAGTATGCATTTTGAAAATAGTTCTGGGGATGCAAGGAGATGGAAGAGAAAGTAAGGGAAAGGGAGCTAAAGTAAAAAAAAATGACAATGTAGTGTGTAAAAATCAATCCTCCAAAACGAATATAATTAGTATACATCTCAAATGTATACTAATAAATGAAGGAAGGTTTCCCGGCATGAAGGGAAAATTCCAACAATTTATTTAGCACATGATATTCAAGGGCTCCTCCTACTTGAAATGTTTACGAATCTAAATAAAAGAAGAAATTTAATTATAGTAAGGTGTTGAAACTTTGTGGATCACACGGAAATAACTAAAAAGAAGAAAGTTGGGAACTTTAGGCAGGAGTCAAGCAGGAGCACTTGGAAGCAGACCTCAACTTAACTTTTAAAAGATAATTAAATAAAATTAAAAACAACTAAGAATTTTCCAGAATAATTAGTGAAATATAACCGAGAGTTACTACCACTGCTTTTAAAATTAATTCAGGTTTATGTGTAGTTTTAATCAATAGAAATTTAATTCAGAAAGATCAGTTCTGCTTCAGACTTCAGTTGGAATTTCACTTGTTTGCTTTATTTACAGAGCCATTGGGTGCATCCCCAGTACACTAGTTTATCCAGTTTTAACTTTCATTTTGCTCTCAATCTGCATTTCATACTGGGTTGTCATAGCAGTGTATCCTTTGGTCAACTGTGTATATTACTGTTGAGGATCCAGGAGTGGGTACTTGGTGTTCTCTATTTCTGAGAAGGTAAGAAACATCCTAAAGAAATAACCAGACCTTTGTTTTGCATCTCCTAAAAATGTTTCTGGCTACTACAGCCTGCTATTTAATTTCTCCTTTAAAAGATCACGTGGTAGATTTGTTTCATTTTTGTCTTCACATAATCTAAGAAAATGCCTTTTTTTTCTCTCTCTTCTAAGGGCTACTCAGGGCAACTGGTCCAAATAACCTTACTTTCACTTAGATAGATGGATGCATCTTTAAAATAGTAGAAAGGGTGTGTGTGTGTGTGTGTGTGTGTGTGTGTGTGTGTGTGGTCCTGGGGTGGAACCCAGAACTTTTACACTATGCCACATTCCCAGCCCATTTTTTTTGTTTTGATCTGAGACAAGGTCTCACTAAGTTGCCAAGTTGTCCAATCTGACCTCTAATTTGCAATTCTTCTGCCTCAGCCTAATTTCCCTATGGACTTTAGAGTTATCTGCTTTATTGCTTTGTCTATTTATTTCCGATGTACCAGCAAATCATCCTTAATAGACTTCATTCAGTTTCTTGGCTACATCAGGAATCCCTGTTTACAAAGTTTCTGCTCCAGGTGGGACATGTATCCATGAAAATAAAATCTGTGACCCCACGGTAAGTAAAAGAATTTTTTTTTTTTTGTTTACTTACTTCAATACAGAATTCTACTACATTTCATTTGTGACTGTAGAAGCCATCTTAAAGCAGACCTTCTATTCCCTGAGGCAGGGATAACCACATACCGAAGGGGAGGGTGGCCAGTTTTTAGGAGAGCCCTGAAGAAAGTCGGTGTGAAGGAAACAAAGCACAATCATTTCCTGAGCTGGTGTGTTGTATTATATACTCAAAACCTGGTATGGTCGACAAAAACACTAGTAAATCTAGGGTTGGTGGTGATGCCCTAAAATTGCAGCAATCAGGGAGGCTGACAGAGAAAGAGTGCAAATTCAAGCCCAGCATGGGCAACTTGGTGAAAACCTGCCTCCAAATTTAAATAATAATAATAATAATAAAAATGGGCTGGGGTGTAACTCAGTGTAAAAGATGTTGGGCCTGATCTCTAGTACCACACATACACACCACATACACATACACAAGGCCCACAAGTGACATTTTAGTGGATGCAGAGTGTTGACTATATGATAAAAAATACAATACTTTCCAATATGTGTTAAAGAAGATAAGAAATGACATGATAGAAAACAGTGGAGTAACAACAGAAGCTGGGGAGAAAACAAAGAAAGAACAGGATATGCCATTGGGAGCTACAAAAGAGAAAAAGGCAGAGAAGTGTTAGCTTGGAATGACTTTTAATATTCTCTTGTTGATTTTTTCTGATTATAGATTTTTAATACAACTGAAATTCCAAAAGTTTGCCCTGGGGCTCTGTGCAATTTTGCTTTCTTCGGTGGAAACAGTCTGTACCATCAGTACATTACTGCCTTGCACATATACAATGTATTTGTCTTTCTCTGGCTTATAAACTTCGTCATTGCGCTGGGTCAGTGTGCCCTTGCTGGTGCCTTTGCTGCTTATTACTGGGCCATGAGAAAGCCTACTGACATCCCACCGCATCCACTCTTAACTTCATTCGGACACGCTGTACGGTAAGCTTGGTGCTGAACCCTACACACGGTTCCTCATGAACGCTTAGTGTAATTCAGTCTTGGCTACTTACTTCAAAGTACAAATGAGGTCACAACTATGATTTGAGATTCTGGATGCCCCTTGTCTTCTCTGGGCTCCATAGCCACAGTTTTGTAATCTTTACCCAGGCGAACATCCTTCTATATCCCACACATTACCAGAGATGGAAAGGGGTAGAAGACATCAAACAAGATGTTTAGATTTAACTTTTTAACTTGGCTCTGTAACTCATTGATCAGGTCAATCTTCCTATTTTATGAGAATGGACTATCAATAGAGGAAGGAAAAGACAGATGAATGTAGTTTTTATAACCCTCTCAGAAGGCCTTTTTCAATTTCAATGAGAGATCTTTTCTTCTGAAGGGCCCTTTCACCTGTGAAAATTGCTCAGCTAACAATAAATTAGTTAACAGTAAAGTTAACTAATTTTTTTTACTTTTTTCCCCATTTTTATTAGTATGTATATGTGATTCCCAATGGCTCCATTGACAGTGGGGGAAAGGAAGGGAATGTGAAGTTAACACCATGTGTATCTGCATAAAGATATCTGTAACATTCAGTCTCATTTCGTCTTTGCCTAGGTATCACACAGGATCCCTCGCATTTGGATCTTTAATTCTTGCATTAATTCAAATGTTGAAAGTGATCCTAGAATACTTGGACAGACGTCTTAAAAGTAAGATTCCAGAGCGTATCTGAGACTTCCTGACTTCTGTGAGACCAGGTTGGGTTGGGGAGGGGCGAGTCTTGATGACTGTAACTTGGACTAGGGTAGAAAAGAAGGAAATGGTGAAGTGTGGGATTGGCTTTGAGGAGCAACCTAACAGGATTTCCTGAAGGATTGGGTGCCAGGGCCAGAAAGGAAATGGTGGAGGAAAGAAAGAAAAAGTGTGTGACCCAGTTTTCAATGAGCAAATAAATGACTTGAATAGACATTTCTCTACAGATGACATACAAGTGACCATTAAAGGACATGAAAAGATGCAATCTCTAGTACACAGAGAAATGCAGATCCAAACCCCAATGAGATGCCACTTCACACTCCTTAGAATGGCCATCAAAAGAACAGCCACCACATGCAAAGTAGCATATCTTAGCAGCATGCAAATTGGGACTTCCATATATTGCTGGTGAGAAAGTAAAATGGTATAGTCACTGCAGAAAACAGTACAAAGGTTTTTTAAAAAGTTAAAATTAAGATTTCTAATTGATCCAGAAATATAAAAATTAAAAGTAAAGAGTCAAACAAATATTTGCACACCAGTATGCATAGTTGCAATATTAACAATAGCCCAAAGATGGAAACAACCCAAATTTTCAATAACAGAGGAACAGAAAAACAAAACATGTCATACACGTACACAGTCATATTAGCCTAAAAAACAATGACATGGTGAACCTTGGAAACATTGCACTGAGTAAAATAAGCAAGATGTGAAAGTTCTCATTTTGTCCGGCTCTGCTTATGCGGTCCCTAGAAGAGGAAAATATAACAGACAGAAAGGACTGCTAGAGACTGCAAGAGGCTGTTGGACAGAGATGGCAAAGAACTGTTGAATGGTTATAGAATTTCTACTTGAGATGATTAGGAAGTTCTAAAAAAGGATAGTGGTGACAGTTGAAGAACATTTCAGCTGTGCTCAAGCATTACATACTATGCTTCACCAGTGGTTCAAATGGCAAGCTTTATCTTCTGCATATTTATTTTGTATATATTTAAATACTTTTTGTGCATAGATGCTCAGAACAATATTGCTAAATTCCTACACTGCTGCCTGGGATGTTGTTTCTGGTGTTTGGAGAAAGTGGTGAAGTTTTTAAACAGAAATGCCTACATTATGGTAAGTAGATTTTTAAAATTTTATTCATTTGCTGTTTGGCACACACAACCTCATGTCTACCCAGCTCACTCTGCAGCATTTTTTTTTTTTTTTTGTATCAATGCAAGTGATTTTGTCACCACTTTTGGATAAGGATTTGTGAGTCCAGCACATGGCTCAGAGCCATGCTGTCCCAGTTGAGATAGTTGCTTAACCACACTTCATTTGGTTGGACCTTTAATAGCTTTTCAGAAATGTGACCAGCTATACTGGAAAAGTGAAAGGGTGCTAAATTGAAGATGGTTTGCGTGTCTTGGACAATTTAGTGGGAAGAAAGCTTGTTAGGGCATAATACACTCTGAAACGAAACTCTCTTTCCAATTCCAAGATCTACATGATTTTAAGGACAGATCTGATTCTTTTTTGTGAATCTGTGTTGAAATGTGTGTACTTTATCAATGCTTGACTGAATTTAGCCCTTGTTTCCTATAGGACTGTGGAAACTTCTACATTTTTAAAAAATTATTTTAAAATTTAGAAATTATAGCCATATAATTCTTGCTTATTGTCACTAACAGAGTCAAGAGAAGTGACTGAAACAGCCTTGGAGATTCAAGTAGTTATTAATTTTCCCATAGTGAAAATATTGTGTCAAGTCTTTGATCAGTAAGTTAAGTATAAAAGGCATTGGATTGCCTTCACATAAATTTCTGGTGTTAAGACCACAGTATTTAACCAGTAGAATCATAGACAATAACTAAAAGATTTCAAAGACAGAGGCCTTATCTGGCAGTTGAGAAGATCTGGCTCTCTTGAAGGTTGTCTAATCCCCTAGAGCCTAAGAAATACATACATGAAGAACTTTCTGTCACCAGTGACCCTGACAACCATGCAGAATTGAGGACACAAAGTTCCCAGGCTTCCCACAAACCCAGATGTTGAAAAGAGGAAGGGAGAATTAAAAGTAGGGATACCAGGATTTATTTTTATTATTTTGCTATCCTTAGATTGTACTTTGGTCTTCTCAGGGTGTGTTATTGACTCAAGAATAACATCAATTATTTCCCTCAGATTGCAATATATGGCAAAAACTTCTGCAAATCAGCCAGAGATGCTTTCAATCTTCTGATGCGAAACATTTTAAAGTAAGTAATCAGGATTTCAAATTAAAATAGACAATTTGTTGTACCTCACACATTACATCCTTCACATATTGTTATTTGGAGTGTCTGCTGGTAGCCTAATTATGCACGAATATTGTCTTTTAAGTTGATAGACTTAAATCTTTCTCATATAAACATTCTCTTTCCAGAGCTCATAATTGTTATTACCATCATATACCTACTGGCATTTATTTATTTTTATTATTCCTTCTGCTTAAGAGATTGCCCAAATGAGCCACATTATCATCCTGTCACTGGCCATTCCTTCATCCCAAAACTGATGGAGACTGACAAGATAAAATCAGGGAAAGAATACAGCATCCTTGGGATTCAGGGTATCTGTAGACCTTCAAGTAAAGAGAAGCTGACACCTGCATTGCACAATACAATGGCCCTACGATGCCATCTTCTGTTTACTTCATTAAAAATAAGTCAGAACTCCACCTCTGAGTTCTGCCTTCAGTGCTTGCATGAAACAGTTGCCAACTGAAATTTCAGCATGGACATATCAAAATGAACCATAGATTATTTGCCCTTATAAATTTTAAGTTCTTTCTTAACACATGAAATTATACTTTCTTGTTTTTCTCTCTCTTGTATATTTAAGAGTCACAGTTACAGATGAAGTAACACAGTTTGTATTACTCCTGGGAAAACTTCTAGTTTCTGGGCTTATAGGTAAGTAATAATAAAAAATGATTGAGTAGTTGAAAAGATGCTTAGAAAAACTGTTTTAGAATAAAAGAAAAACTACCTACCTCTGCAAATTCATAACATGCATATCATTCATTTTTACTATAGGTATATTGGGCTTCTTACTCTTCACACAAAAATTGCCAGCAATTTTAGGAGGACCAACATCTTTAAATTACTACTGGGTACCTTTGCTGGTAAGACTGAGTCTTAGTTGGGCTGCTGTAACAAAGTATGGTAGACTTTGTGGCTTAAATAGTAGAAATTTATTCCTGACAGATCTAATGGCTAGAAAGTTCAAGGTCAAGGTGGCATCTCAGGCAACTCCTGGTGAGGTCTTGAGAAGGCTGTCTTGCCATTTCCTTTCATGTGGAGAGAGAGAACATGTCTTTCACATTTCTTATAAGGGCACGAATCTCTTCACAAGGACACAACTCTCTTGACCATATTACCTCTCACAGGACTCACTCTAAAATTCCATCACATTGAAAGTAGGGCTTCAACATAAAATTGGGGGGACACAATTCAGTCCATAGCATTTAAGTATTGTCACCTTTATGGTTTATCAGAAATGGTAAACATTTCTTTAAAATAGAAGAAATAATAGTAACAGTTAACTTCATTGGCTTTACCAGCTCTGTTTTAGAGTTTGGACGCTTTAGGAACAACTACTGGAATAGAAGGTTGCATGCAGAAAGACTCTTTCTGGAGTCATTTGTCAGAAATTGAGGAGGGCAGAATGGGGTGGCAGGAGAAGCTGAGTCATGCTGCAGTCACAGCTGGAGCTGTAGGTGACTCCAGGAAGTTCCAGCAAAAGGGAAGCAGCTGAGTCATGGCAGCCTCCATTCCCACAACTAAGGATGATGCCTGGGGCAGCTAGGAAAGACCTGGGCGGGACCTGGCTATGTCTGTTATAGTATGCTAGCCCACATAATCCATATGACACAAACAGCATCAAGTATTCACATTCTCCTCTTTGCCACTGCCAATTTAATACAGGAGGCATAGAGAGATGAAGAAATTTCTTGAGGGCTTGTGTTGTAATTGAAATCCCAGCAATATATGGTCTTAACTCCTTATGCTTTGCTGCCTCGATGTATGGAATTTAAAAACTGAGATATTTTGAGTAGACTTTGGGGACAACAGTAAGAAAATGCATAGGTAATGTAGTTTATTTCCTTCCCTTAAATCTAGAGATAAAGATGCAAAGACGTTATCACTCAATTTTTTTGGAGTGTATACTGAAATATTTCCCAACGTAGAGCATTTCAAAGCTTTCTTATCATGGCTTTAATTTAAAGCCACAGTAGTGTCCTTTTGAGCAAAGTCAACAACATATTAGTTCTCTTCTTTACCCATTTACAGACCGTGATCTTGGGATCTTACCTAATTGCCCATGGGTTCTTCAGTGTCTATGCAATGTGTGTTGAAACCATTTTCCTCTGCTTCTGTAAGTATTCAGTAAGCGTGCGGTCCCTCTTCTCCCTTTGATGGAGGACTGAGGAAGAGATGGGAACACTGTTGTCCGTAGATGGCATATGCACTTGACTGTTGTCAAGCTGCAGCTGCCAAGCACTATGAATTTGGTAGGAGACGTTGCTGAGTAGATGCTCCTTAAACCGTTAACAGCTGAGAAACAAGCCAGTGGCAGAGACAAGTACTGCATGTTCTCACTTGATTGTGCTTGTGTAGCTTGTGCAGCTTGATTGTGACACTCATTCTACAATACCTATGTATATCAAAACATTGTGCACCTTAAATATATACAATTTTATCTGACAATGATACTACAGTAAAATTGGGGGAATTATACTTTGACGGCAAAGCTGTGAGCAAAATACAAAATCACACACACACACACACACACACACACACACACACACCACAAACAACTTAGATAATAGGCAGAGCACAGGAGAAAGCGCTACTGAAATGACCCCAGGCTTTGTGGCATGGTGTTACCAGGATACTATCTTTTCGTTATTTCTTTCTGTTTTCAAGTTTATAGTAGTGACGAACTTATGCTGTGCCTTGTAATCAGAACTGAAACTGGACTCTGGGAACTGGGCTTGGAGATTTTTTTTTTTTTTTTTTGAGGCATTCCCTTAGGGATTATGAGGAGACACACACCTTTCACACTAGGTAACCTGGTAATGCATGAATAGGGTTGAGAGAGTCGCCTGCCCAGGGAGTGGCTGGATCAGCACTAGGCTTAGGGGTGGCATTTCTTTAGAGTTTTTATCACTGGCCATTCACATTGCAGCCACGTAGCTTGTGTCACTCACATACAAAAAAAATGGGTGTTTTATGTTATAATCTCATCTATGATAGCCTGGAGAACCTAGTGCCATCAGGACTTTGAGCTCACCCTCACTTTTTGGAACTCTCTTGGACAAACCTAATAGGATCAGCAACTACAAGATTGAACCTAGGCAAGTGTGATGGCATATGTCTGTCACCCCAGCACTGTTGGAGGCTGTGGGAGGAAGACAGCCAATTCAAGTCCAGTCTTTGGGGAACTTGGCAACATAATGAGACGGTTTTAAAACAACAAACAAACAACAAAGAGCTAGGGATGTAGCTCAGTGTGAAGGCCAGGAGTTTAATCCCTTTAACAACAAAAGTGGCAATGAGTGCAACTGTTAAGCGTAAGGCTACAACCCGGGAGTGACTTTTTTCTCCTCTGGCATAAATGCTGCTTATAAAAGCTGAGAAAACTTAACACAATGCAGAACATGACTGAGTAAAAAAACAAGAGTTAATTGTTTTAGAGTAACTTCTAGCACTAACTTTACACTGGGGTCAGGAAAGGAGATAATTACTATATGAGAATATATGGAAAGGAACATCTAGAAAATAGTCAGAGTTTTTTCTTTCTGAACATGCTAAAGTCACTTTTCAACAGCTGTTTAAAGAAATCAGAGAATTTTGTATACCAGTTAGCAGTTCTTCTGACCGCCAGTGGAATCAGAATGTTGAACTTTTTCTTAGCATGTGTAAGGTTTTCCAAGAAAGCCCATGATTAGAAAATATCATGTGAACAAATTTCAGTGTGTGTATGGAATGGACCAAGGAATACAGAAGTAAGGAGGTGCCTAGGAGTGCTCCGAGGTTTCTTCCCCTACATGGGATGCTAGGTATTTGGAGATTCCTCTGTGATCATCTCCATTCTTGCAATTGAAAATATTTCTCAAAATTTGTTTCAGGAAATGCTTCACCTCCTACAAGTTTGAGTCTTTGAAAGCTTCAGCTAGTAGTATCAATTTTGAATTTATCAGATTTTACTTTGCAGAATAAAACATATTTGCACTCACATTTGTTAATGAATTTCCACGTTCTGGGACTGTAGAAATAGCACAGTGGTTAGGGCTAGCACACCGCCCTCAGTTAGACTCCCCTGAATGTAGACTTGGTAGTGCACACCTGTAATCCTAGCCCTTAGGAGGCTAAGGCAGGAGGATTGCTGTGAGTTTGAGGCCAGTGTGGGCTACATAGTGAGTTTCGGACCCACCTGGACTGTACAGTGAGACCCTGTCTCAAATAAATAAGTAAACAAATAAATAGATAAATAAATTTCTACCTCCTTGAAAAGTGGGTATAATATCAGCTTTATTTAGTACTTCATGTGTTGACATGTGCAGTTTCCTTCCAGAAACTCTCATCTTTGATAAAAGGACCAAGGAAATCATATAGATCTTCCCCCTTACAACAACAGCTGACATCATACTATGGAAATACTCTTAAGTGATACTCAAGCCCAATTTGATTGTATAGAACTGTATGTTTTAGTTTTTATATATCTTTCTCTAATGATTATCCTGGTGACCAGAAAACTCTTGCTTCTTTAATGCGAACCATTTGTAAACACTTTATTTATAGAAACATACCATCTTCTTAAGATTACAAGGCAGTGAGAATCCTGCTGGAAAGAATATAGTTGTGATGATTATTGATGGAATCCAGACCAGGCTTCCTACCGGTACCTCCAGGAAATAACAGTACAGATATGTGATATGGGATATTATAGACCTGTAGGATTAAGGATTAAACAAAGTGTGCCTATCATGTTGCTCCTTAGCTTCTCATTTTGTGTGTGGGGAAGGTCAGGTATATATACGAGGTCTAATGTAAAAGCTTACTGAATAGATAATCCAGCCATTCCAAGAGCATACATACTACCTGCTATGAAATAGAGGTGTTTGCTGAAAATTTAATCATGTATGAACCTCTCCTGGCTACTCAGCGTCATCCTGGTGCCTCCTCACTGCCACTCAGCAGGTAGATCAGTGAACATGTGTCATTTTTGTGTTAGCTTTAGCAAGAAAAAGGTGAATCGCGCAAGATAGGGATCAGAAAACACAAGCATTTGCTTTTGCAAACTATCTGAGGCAGACTCCGAGGATTTAAGGCAGAGTGTTTTAGAGTGAAGTAGGAAGAGAACTGGATCTGATATCAGGACACTGAGTCCATGTCTCCTCCACTTTACTGTAGAGTCTTGGACTTCACCAGAGCCCATGTACATCTCCGGCTTCACCCTCTTCATCTGTAACATTTAATAGCAGTAAATGTCTCTTTAAACTCTCATGTTCAACTATTTCTCTCCATTTGCCACACAATTAGTATACCTTCCATTCAATTTCATCCTAAAGGACGTGGGAATTTACACTGCTGAAGTGATAGGCCATGGGATTTAAAAAATAACACTTTAGAGAGGACATGAGAAGACCTTGTTGGAATAAACCTCTGAGAGTAGAAAGGACCCATGGGAAGAGCCAGTGCTTCCAGGCTGGGGCTTTTGCCTTGTCTGACACCAGAGACTTACCTGCACTCATCTGTCTTCTATTTGACTTACTAACACTGATTTCTCTGATTTTTTTCCCCCCGCTCAACCTTGCTCTCATTTATAAAATGCATATAACTGTCCTGCTGCCGCTTGCTGCTTTTGCCCCGCTTTGGCTGATGCATACCCAGGTGAAGATCTGGAGCGGAATGATGGATCTACCGAAAGGCCCTACTTCATAACCCCTAGCCTGCACGAGATTCTAACCAAGAGGCGACCGGTTCCCCAGATACAGAAAGAATAGAAAAGCTCCCAACAGTGCCAACCACTATTAAGTTGAAGTCTTGTGAATCGTTAGGCCAACTGTAATTTGACAGTGTTGCTTCAGAGTGGTGTGAAATGTCTGTGCTGTTTCTATAAAGGCAATGCTTAATACCATCCAAGGTGTCAGGCAGTTGATGGCATTGGTCTCTGTGAAGTAGCATACCTAATAGACTGTGGTCCCTGCTGAAGAGTCAGTGTTAATGTCAAACGTTTTTTTAAAACCCTATAGCTGAAACTGTTTTGCTATCTTTTATAACGTAGCGTGCTGTTTCTGTTGCAGCACTTTGGAAGCCTTTCCTTTTATAAGTGTATATTTGTAAAGGACATTCAGGCAACTTTTTGAAGCACTATAAATATGTAATCAATCAGCCATAAAAATATTGATTTATAGTTAACCAGCATAAGGTACTAAATTTGTAAATGTGGTGCTATGGTTACATTTACACTGTTCAAGCTGGTGAACAATTTTCTAAACTGTGATTAAGTGTGTGTTCATGGTTGCCTAGAAAGTATATTTAATGAGTCAAGACTGTAACAGACAGACACCACAATACGAGTAATGCCACACAGATTCTACACTAGACAGTGCTGGGGAAGAGTTACTGTGGAACCTTCACAGCCCAATGTGTTCTGGTGAAACTAAACATACATTGAAGTTGGATTTGAGTTCTAAAATATCATTCTAGTAATATGATCTGCTGATTACAATGAAAGTATCTTGAATGATACTGAAATTGCTGCCTAACTCATGCCTTTGGTCTCTAACCGAAATATCTAGTGCCCATGGAAGATCAGTATGGGTTTGTTTCAGAAGGAGTGATTTTGTCTCATGAGTATAACTGTTTTTAGAATTAAAGAGATTCAGTGGCTTTGTTATACAAAAGCTTTCAGTTTATCTCAACTTTCTGTGAGGAAAGAAAGGATAAGAAATTTCAGATTTTACCCTAAAAGACCATTGGCCTTCCATTAGCTGCCTTACCTGGTACCTCAGCAAGGAGCATATGTCAAGTTACGACCCTCTCTCCTGGGCTAAAGGAGAAGTTGTGGCCACACTCCACTGCTGCTGGCCAGAGCAATAACCATTTATGGAAAACATGCCTAAATCTTGCATGGCAGAGCAAAGCATGAATCAGATGCATATCTCTTGCCCATTCATGATCTGTGAAAATGCATAGGGTATGGCTCACTGCAAAATCACATTCCCCATGGAGTTGCATTGATTCACGTTCTTTTGGCTTTTGCCGTGACATTTGATTGCTTCTGTATTAACAGAAATGAACAGATTCATTTAACACATTGATTTGAATATGATCCTCATATTCAACAAGAGAGTCAGAAATGTGTTCTGTGCTACAAGTTCATCTAAGTACTAATTTATCAACCCTCTGTTATCCTGGCTTATAAGAACCTAGACTTAGACTGATTCCACAGCAGCTTAAAAGCAGGAAGGCTTTGAATAGGGAAGGTCTTTGAAATATTGGTCCATATTTGCCTACCCATGTGTTTTTGGTTTACTTACTTAAGATCATTGTAATCAAAAGTGTCACTTGGCTTCACATTTCGGCCAAGAGCCTCTTCACTCTCATCCTCTTTGAAGCATAACTCAAGAGTGAGTGGTCATGTATCTTTCGGGACTTTTATTATCACTTAACATTACAAGGGCCACAACAAGTGTCTAGTGAAAGAGCAACTTTTACCAGTGAACTTGGATAAACAGATCCCTGTGCCCTACCCAAGAGATTCTGATATATAGAGCTTGGAATTGGGCCGCAGTATGAGTTATTGTAAAGTTTTCTAGTTGGTTTTGACAAAGACAGAAGTTGGAAACTCACTTGATAAAATGTGAATCCACACGTGAGAAACTACTTATCTGTATAACCATACAATGGGCTTAACTCCCAGTCAGAAAAACATGCTCTTACATCTTTGTGTAATTGAAATGCATAGGGTAAAAGTGGGCATGGTTTTTGAGAAAAAAATTAGAAGCCATTTTCTTATAAAGCAACTGTACTAGTATCTGTGAAAAAAGCAATATTTCTCAACACTTGCTTTGGAAAAGATTTGAAATACTGTACGCTAGCATTTTACAAATGCTGTTTTGTTCAAGGCTGTCCTACCTAAGTTGTTGGTGTCAAAACAAATGCAATTTTCAACAAATGTGATAATTTAGAAATAAATTGAGAGAAAGTAAAAGTTATTCCCTTAATCATGTAATTGAGAGATGTTCAATATTGGCAGAATCTGACTTGGTATAAAGTGAGATAATATTTTACTGACATAATAACAAGGGCTGATTGTTTTCTTGTACCTATGTTTACAATAACAATAATGCCAAACTACGCTGTTAAAAAAAAAAAAAAACTATTTTGAATTGCTGTGAAGGAAATATGCAGCAGGTGGCGATGTTACTTCTACAGTCTTGCTTTGATAGTTACACTGTGCCATTCTTCCTCCTAGTGGAAGATTTAGAAAGAAATGAAGGTTCTGCGGCAAAACCCTATTTCGTCAGCCCATCTCTGATGAAGATTTTGTTGGAGTAAGGTACCTAAACTAAGAGCCAGTAGGTGAGCCAACGTCATCCCACAGCAGCGTGACACCTTTTCCTCCTCGGCTGTCTGTGCAACTCTTTGTTTCCTGAGTGCTTTGTGTTTGGGGACACTGTATTCATGACCTTGTTGGCTTGCATTTGCATGTTTTATACCAAAGCTTATACTGTACTATGTGAAGCCATCAGAAGTTGCAATGGAATTATTAATAACATGGAACATTTTTATACTAAGATCTTTTGTTTTGTAATTCATTTTTAAATAGAGTGGCTTGGATGTTTTGAAAATGCTACTGCATAGGGTAATATTCTTTTAAATTGAAAAAAATTAAATTGATAAGCTCCTAATATATTTTTTAAGATTACAGCTGAACAACTTCTGCAGGGAAAATTGGTGAAAATTGATGTAAGCATTTTTAAAGCTTTCCCCACTCTTGTTTGACAGTAAACCAGTAATAGGACCACCTCTTTCCAGTCTTTGCTGTCTTTGAGTACAGAATGTTTCTTGTTAAACAACTCGTCAATCATCCAGCCTTTACTGCTTCGTCCTCTGACAAAGTGCCTTACTGGCTGTTTAATACTACCCAGATTTTGTGGGCAAGTTTACAAACATTTTTTAAAATTAAAACCTGCAATGTTTAGTGATGACAAGTCTTGCATTTGTTTTTCTCTTGCTCACTGATGAGAAGCCATTGGTCCTTTTCACTATGGTCGACAGTCCCACTGTTAGAGTGTACATTATGTGGCGTACGTAAATTTCCCTTGCGTCTAATGGACATTCATGAATGTGTACTACATGCCAAGGGGTGAAAAAAGCAACTTGAAAAGATAACTTTTGGGATTTGATTTTTGTTTTGTTTTTATTAAAAGAAAAGTTTTAAAATGTAATCTTTTCTATAGTAGATCTTTGAAAGTACAATAGGTATAAGACTGCATTTTTCAGTGTTTTACACATATTACAAAGGGAAATTTCTAGGAATTACAAAGGGAATCTATACCCTTGAAAGGGTTTTCACACCTGTCCCCTACTGACTAGCTCCATTATAAATGATTGTTTATTTTTCATCAAAGCCTGTTCTGTATATGGCATTTCATTTTCTACCTTTTGATATAAAATAATTAGCTTGCTTATATTATACTTTTTATTGAGCCAATATGAATAGGAATAATTTCTAATTCAGTTTTAGATAACTTTACTGGTACTGCTAAGTTTATAGAAAAGGAAGTCAGTTTTCTCCTCAGCGTCACAGAGTCCATGAAAGCTTCCACTCTAATGATATGCCAGTCACATAACGATCATTGGTGTAAGATTTGAGAGTCAATCCACAATAACGATCATTGGTGTAAGATTTGAGAGTCAATCCACAATAAGTTACGTCAGTTCCTCGATGATCACATCTGCTTAAATGTGACTTTTGATGCTTTCATGCCAAAAATAAGCTCACGTGAGGACATGGCATTATGAGCTCTATGATCAATGTTTCTGCTATGCAGAAATATTAGGAACAGATTGTCTAAATACCTTTGATAACTAAAGTGTTTAATACTAATGAAATTGTTGTTGCTCATTGTTTTAAAACATACTTGATTTTTTTCTTCTAATAAAGATTTAGATAAGAACTAACTGTCTGACTTTTTATTTCTTTAAGCTAGAAAAAAGAGTAAAGCTAATAAAAACATAATAAAATGTCTAATCCACATCAAATATCTAGAATGTTTTCTTTTAATATATAAATTTATTTTTCACTAACTATATATCACTATATCATATAAGTAAAGCTGAAAACTTATATAAGTAAATAAAAGCTAAGTGAGTGAAGAATGAATTTTTAAAAACCCAAACAATGCCTAAATTAATTAATTTTCTCTGTTTCCATTTGTGAAATTCTCAAATTCCCTCATTTTGTTTCATCAGCATCGTAAGAATTAAATAACAATTTAAAGGCAGGAATGAATTTAGGGAATCTGAAAAATGAATACTAATTAACAATAGTTTTCTAAAGCAAGATTAAATGTATCCGAGACTACTCTATCTTAAGATAAAATAGTATTGTTTAGGTTGGCCTAATCATCAAAATTAACTTTTTTTAAGACATACAGTATTTCTTTTTGTGACAAATAAATACTCTTGCCATTTTTCACAAAGTTATAAATCTGATTAAATGTTTGCTAATAAAGATAAGGATTTTTCTTTCTTATTTGAAATAAAGATGTAGTCTGGTTTCTAAAAGAAATCCAAATTCTGCTTTAGATTTTAATAACTTCTATTTTAAGTGACAAAGCAGTGCTCACCAATAAATCACATAAAATTGGACTAGGATAAATTTTATTTTTCTGTGTGTAAAATCTTGAAGAGTTCATGTACCCATCTAGTAAAATCACAGTAGAAAAAGTTCTATGTGGTCATCAGGGATACTGTGCTATTTAAGCTGATATTGGAAAATGGGCTCTGTGCAATGATTCTTTATTTCCCTGTTAGTATCTAACCCTTACTCATTCCAATGTATGTTCTTTCACTTTTACAAGTGGTGCCTCAGGAAATTGCTCTTAAACTCTAACCAGGCATAGTAATTATCTCCAGCATTATCTGGTTCTGGATTGGGGAACATGCTTTATAAATCAGCCTTTCTTGGCATAAGATATGGGGACAAAATTGAACTACGATCATTATTGCAGACCATGGCGTATGAAATGGTATCTTAACGTTTTTTCCAGTTTCTTGCAAATAATACCCTTAGATACTTTCAAATGTTTATGTTTTTAAGGTCTACCTGTAGGATACAAGAATAGCATTCAATATGTAACTAATGAAAAAGAAATACTCATACAGCCAATGCATGCTCCATTGAAATCAACAGCTTTTGCTTGACAATCTAATTTTCATTATCTGTTAACGGACTAATAAATAAAAGGTAATAAAGAAATATCACACACACACACACACACACACACACACACACAACACACACACACACACACACACACACACACACACACACACACACACACACACCAGGAATGTCTTTCAAATTTATAACCCTTATTCTGTGTCTTCAGTCTTGGGGTTAAACACTTTTCTCTCAGATTCTTCCTGAGTTCCTTCTGCTGTTTAGTGAACTTTTCATTTCCCAGAAAACAAAACCAACCCTACTGGACAAACGTGAGCTCACTCATTAAAGGATGTTGAGTACCATCTTATTCACAGCTTAGCCATTAGGATGAGGTCATAGTCATGACCCCACTGAAAACATATCAGGCCAAACTGAATTGGTCCCTCACCCAATTCACAGTCTTCCAATTGCTTAGATGGAAAGGCATTTGAGATAGAAAAGAAATAGGTGCTATCTTCTATCATGGTCTCTTTGCCAGGAGAATGGGAGCTGATATATGACACATTATATTTATTTGAAGTCGCTGTCTTCTTCTTCTTCTTTTTTCTTTAAATTTAACTCCTTGGCTTTTTTTTTCTTGGTATACCTACTGCATGAGTTGGAATAATTTAAGCAAGTGGGAAAATTATGCAGGTAGATAAAACCTCCTTCTACTACTGGTTCAAAAACATGATGCCTCTTCTTCTTCTCCTGCTTCGCTGTTAAAGAACACCGTCAGTTGCCAGGGTAAGAAGGGCATATTCGATGCAAGCAGTGTTTGTGCTGTACCTAAACTAGCATGGAGTGTGCACTTGATTCATTCCTAAGAAATCCTGGGAATCTCTACATTCTCCACCCAGACAAAGGTACCTTGCTGCACATGTCTGCACAGGTAGGGAGATTAAGGTAAGACATTAAAGAAAGCTGGAAGGAGGGAACAGAAAACCTTAAGGACACAAACAGAAGTTTCTAGGAAGATACGGAAGGGGGAGGTTTCAGCAAGTGGGAGACTTCTGAATGTAATTCATGAATCTACTGAAAGAGACACTCAGCAAATCAGAAGCCAGTAACTCAACAGATAAAAATGTTTTCTCATTCTTCTGATAAACAGCATGAAGCAGGCTGTGTTATAATAAAACTAATCAGATGTATTTAAGCCAAACAAAAAGAATGACATCTCAATACAATTTATAATCAAGAAATTACAAAAACATTACCTCCTTTTGGCAGTGCTCTCTCATGCTAGCCAAAGCTTTGTTCTCATGATGAGCTGATGCGTTCTCTTTTTCCTTACCACATAAGGATGGATTCTCTTTCAGATGGTCCTTTCCTTGATCTTATTTTCCCTTGAAATAAGTACTTCTCAC
Organism: Ctenodactylus gundi; assembly: GCA_004027205.1. NCBI lineage: Eukaryota > Metazoa > Chordata > Mammalia > Rodentia > Ctenodactylidae > Ctenodactylus > Ctenodactylus gundi. The sequence continues at coordinate 2,095,060 of PVKB01000003.1, read as the reverse complement.
ATCTTCAGAAGGAAATGGAAGGACGGGAGATCAAGAGTGAAAACGAAGATAACCAACAAGCACTTCGATTGGGCTATGTGGTGACATGACGGGTCCTTGAGGTGAATTTCAGACAGCAGGGCGTTGGGAAAGGCAAAGGACAGCGTGAGGTCGTTGACAGGACCTACTGGCTACTGCATGGGCTTTAAAACCCCTACCAGGTGAGTCCAATTACATTGCTGTTTTAGGCAAGGTGCATGATTGCATTCGTTATACAGAGGCTTTTTTTTTTTGAGTCAGGATCTCATTCTGTAATACAGGGTGGAGGCTGATCTTGGACACATTATGAAGCCCTGACTGGTCTCAAACACATGGCAATCCTCTTGCCTCCGCCTCTAGAGGCTCAGAGCCTTTCTTAGTTGAAAATTGAAGTTTAGTCCTTCTGGCATTGTGCAGAAGGTGGCATAAGAAGCACTGAATCCTAACCATTCATTATTAAGGGCCTAGTCCATGGAGTCATTCAATGTCTGCTCACCAATACTGGTGATATTCCCTTGACTAAAGACTTTCAGCATTCATGATGGGTTGACTTACCACCCTCCTCCCTTCCAGTAGGCAGCTGATTTGGGGCCTTCCTGAAAAGCTAGGAAAAAGTACCACAGTAGTGAGGACCTCTTCTCACCATCACTGCTATACCTGAGTCAGAGCAAACAAGAAATACGTGGGTGCCTCTCCCTTCTGCAGAACTTCGTTCCAAACCTCACCAGATTTCTTGAGCATAGGTAGAATTCTATGGGTCCTGATGAGTGGACTCACAAGAATTTCACTGAAACTTCAGTTCTCCTGACTTCTACTTCCTCACTATTACCTTCCCTTTTTTATTGTAATCCCTGGCCTTAAGCCTAAGTCAGGTTTGTGAAGCCGGAGAATTGGGATGGTGTTTCTGTAGAGTCTTTATCATTACTTATTCTCTAAACAATAGCAAAACCCGAAAAACATTTCTATTTAATGTTGCATAACTGAACAAGGGTAGCTTTCAAAGTAAGGCCTTGGACAGGCACTTTGTTGTGGTTTGGTTCCGGAGTGTCCTCCAAAATCTTCATGTACCTAAGGATACTGTGTAGGGTTGGGAAGTGGGAGGGAAGGATGATGGGGGCTTGACTTAGAGGGGCGTGTGATGGTTCCACTTTCCTTCCCAGACTTCTCTGTTCCACCATGCTGTGAGGCTCTCTATCTCCCGAGCACCAGGTCCAGTTCTGGCTCGAGCTGTGGCCCTTCCACGTGATTCCACCATTTTGCAGCCACCCACCCATGAATGGACTGAGATCTTCTGAAACTGTAAGCCAGAATAAATCCTTCCTCCTTAAAGTCTTGGATGTTCAGTATTGAATCACAGTGATGAAAAAGTAACTAAGACATATTTTACCCATCTGCTGGGCGGTGGTCTCTAGAGACCCTGCTCCACAGGTTTGTATAGGTCGGGGAAAGGACTATGTTTTTTTCTGATCCTCCACAGTAAGCCCTTGTGCCCTTTAGGCGTTGAGTCTACCTTTGGGATTGACTACATCAGGCCTCATACATGAGACTCCTGTTTGCTGAGGCAGAAGAAGACACCTTAACAGTCTTAAGTAAAATCAGCAGAGAAGAAAACTTGCTAAGAAGCCGTAGAAGCCATAGTTCTTTTTTCTTTTTTTGTGAGTCTTCAATTAGATTTTAGTGGCCATAAAAGAAAAAAGCAAAAGTAATAGACAGAAATAGTTTTATCAAATGCATTTAAAAAAAACATCATGTTTATTTCAACTCACTGTGTGAACTGATGACAAATGCCATCACTACATATAACATGAGACCCGAAAAATTCACTGTTATTGGGAAGCGATGGTCAAAGGAAACTTTAAATGAATCAAATTTAAAAAGGCAAAGTAATAAAAATTTGGAATTGTACAATTTTTTGCAGCATCAGGGCATATTCAAAATGCTAATTTTTGCACTTAAAGATAATTCTGCATACAGCATATGTTTTCAAGTTCATAGAAAATGTAGATGTTATATAAAGAAACAAAATGTAACATAAAGTCAACAAAAATATTTTCCTAATTTTGTCTTTTTAAATTGAATCACTTCATGAATTTTTAAGTTTTACCTTTTTTTTTAAAAAAAGTAACATTGTTTTTAAATTTTTATTCATATTAGACACTTCTTTAAAAATAATTTTGGTTTGCTTCTTATAATTTTCAGTCCTTGTTGTTTTTGCATACGCTAGTCTTGGGCATATAAATTGCTCTTGAGCTGGTTTTACTGCGTGCCAGTCATTATGCAACAGTCACTTTCCAATGGCCCTTAATGGATCTTAAAAGCAAAAATAAACCACACAGAGAGAGGACCGTTGAAGGGCCTTGATTGCCTCAGAACGCTACCTGCAGTGTGCGTGTGTGTGTGTGTATGTGTGTGTGTGTGTGTGTGTGTGTGCGCGCGCGCGCGTGCACGCTCATGCATGCAAGCATGCAGGTGTGTGCTTGTGATAGGGGCAAAATGTACAAATTTGTTATTAGGACCCAGTGTATATATGTGACCAGCATGCAGCAGAGGATGTGGGTAACTCATTTATTGCTGCTGTCTCAGAAAAACTATCAACAATCTTTTTCCATTTCTTAATAAAATAGATGCAAAATTATCTTCATAACAGATGGGCTGGGGGTAGCTCAGTGGTAGAGCACTTGCCTAGTTTGTGTGAGGCTCTGAGTTCCATCTCTAGCAATATTTTAAAAAGAGAGAAATAAACAGAATTATGAGCTAATCTAAAGTGCTTCCCTTTCTGACCTGCCACGCCCCACACCACTGAACAGTCTAGGGCTGCTATGGACATAGTCTTCAAAGGGGAGATTTGCTATTACAGTAGTGTGAATATTTGGCTGTCATTTTTTCCCCAGCCAGCTCCTATTTGCAGTCACATAAGAGAGTACCATGATATTTCATTCAAGCTCCAGAAAATTGCAATACCCACCAGTGCCACCCAGTCAACCCCTAAAGAAGCAGTTGCTTCCCCACACTGTGCTTACATCATGCCAAACTGCTCCAAGACCTTTCCCACTTGGCATGGACCACTAGACCATCAGACACCTACAAGGTGTTCGGTCAAAGCAGAGACTTTAGAGTACTGACTGAGTACTAAAGCACTCAGGATCCGGTCACAAGTGCATCCTGACACCGGATCTTCCCTCAAATTTGAAGAAAAAGAAATCCATTTTGACGGTTACTAAATTCTTCCTGCCTGCATATGAAGTAATGTGAAAGATTGAGAAAGTGTCCTTTGTTCATTTTCAATGCCTTTTCTTTAAAGCTGTTTTATTGGCAGCTCTCCTGTTGCTGGGACAAATTACCCACAACTTAAAGGAGAGGAGGCTTAATTTGGTTCATGGCTCATGGTTTTCAGGAGTTTCAGCTCACAGTTGGCTGGCTGTGAGCAGAGCAGCATGGTAGAATGGCAGTTCACATCATGTCAGCCAGGAAGCAGAGAGAATAGAGGAACCGGGGCAGGGGCGGGGGTGTGGAGTACACTGTCCAAAGGCAGGCCCGGTATGATGCCTGTTCCAGTCAGGCCAGATTTCCTAAGAGCACATTTCCCTATAAATTCATCAATGAATCAACCCATCGAGTAATGTAGGACCACGACGATCCAATCACCTTCCAAAAGCCCCATCTGTAAATACATGAGACTTTTGAGAGCATCCTAGACCAAAACCTTTACAGCAATCGTTTCAGGTACATGGTTGCCATTAAACTTTAAATGTATTGAGGCTCTCTGTGTACCTGTCTTGATCTCTTCATGTAGTAACTGTTCCCTAAATTCTTATTTAATAAAATAATTATGAGATGGAGGAAGACTTCATTGAAAAGATATGATCTGAGTTATCTTTGGAAGAATATTGTAGGCAGGTAGAGGATATTGATGAGGAAAGAAAGCTATTAAAGTTTTGGGAAAGAAAATGAAATTCTGCAAGGGAGGCATGGAAGGAGGGAAGTGAGTCCTATATTTTCAACACTGAGTTTGTGCACTGCTGAGGTGGGCTCAGGAGGAAGTCATAGAAAAGGAATTAGATCTGACTAGATGGCGTAGGACTTGAATACAGCGCTCAGGTGTGAGGCAGGAGAGCAGCATACAGCGTGAGAGGGTGTGAGCCAGGAGGCAAGAGGATGGAGGGAGCTTCTTGGTGTGTAAAGAGATGGAGAAACAAGACCTTGGCACAAGAGTGAAGACATATGGCCCACACAAGGTGCAAAGATAAGGATATCTTTATTTTTCAAGGTAAGAACTGGTTCTTTCTTCTCCCTCTCATACTACCAACTGTCAGGGCCTCTTGCCACTGTCTTTTAAGAAAAGGCTCAGGGGCTTTGAACATCATTCATACACTTGCTGCACATCCCTAAACCAATTATTCAGTCTAGAGATTTTTATCTACCTCTTAGAATGTTATTAATATTATGAAAATTTACTATTATAAGGCATCTAACAAAGTATTTAACATGCAATACCTGACACTTGCAAGGATATAAGCAAGTAGGTTAATAAAGATATGTCTTAGTCACTTTCTCATTACTGAGACCCACAAGTGAGAAAAGCAGAGGTTTGTTTTAGCTCACAGTTTCAGGTCATTCATGGGCAGCAGGCAGTCGTGGAAGGCCTGGCAGAGGGCAGAAGCTGCTCATACCACCATGGTCAGGAAACCGAGTGAGCCAAAAATGAAGCTAGAGATGAAGATATACTTTTTGATGTGGTAGTTTAATGATCTGCCCCTTCAAACCAGGCTCTAGTTCTTAATAGAAATGGATTAATCTGAAGATATGATTAACTCCCCCATGGTCCAATCACTTTCTGAATGCATGAGGCTTTTGGAGACATGCTGGATGCAAATTACATACATTCGTGCATGTGAGTGTGTGGGAAATATGTTTATGTAGATATAGTTCCTTCCTCTCGCGTATCACTCAGACCTAGACTCAGAGGGCTGAATTTTATGGCCTTGCTCTCTGTGGTCATGGGCCCCAGTTCCTTTATTCAGGAAGACCACACAGTCTCTAAACTATCTTCTAGCTCTAAGATTCTTTTGCTTCTCCGATTATATAAAGGAAGGTCTGGGAATCACATTCCTTAGCTTTTTTACAATGCAGTTTCTCAGGAGAGGCAGAAGTCACAGTCATTAAGAAGCTTTAGGACCCATGACAACACTCTCTGATCCTACAAGATCTTCCTTGTCACGTAGGCTGTGGATATGCCCAAGAGCCTTACTTCTCAAGAGACTCGCTTGTGATGATTGGGGGGCTTAAGTCTCTGATTCCCTTTGAGGCACCATGAGGTTAAGTGTGTCAGCCTCAGACAGAGATACTAGAGTGAATAGTGAAAGCACAGGTGGTGGCCATAAACACTGGAAAGGAAGGGAAGGCTGTCAAACGTGGAGACGAGACTACATTGAGAGCATATTTCTGGACAAATCCTCATGGCATTCACTTAATAAGCACTCTAACTCAGGGAGCCATATAGTCCCAGAACATAATTTTGTGACAGACCAGACTCATGGCTCCTTAGGTTCAGCACTTTATTTCAAGCGGGAGCCTTAATGAACTGGCCCCCCAAATCCTAGGCACCCTCATCTTGGTTACAAAGCTGTCTAACCCTTTCTGAATTCGTTTCCTATTTCTAGGAGTTGAAATAATTAGGAAAGGAGACTTCTGTTCATTTGTTCTAAACAGTTCTTTCTGCTTTGAAGCATCCCTCAAGCAGCCCTCTTCTGATAACAGGGATGGGAGATGCGTAAATATGAGATTCAAAGCAGAACATTAATCATCAGAAAGTAAATAAAGCACCAGGGCGTTGAAACAGGAAGATGCCTTTCAGGGAAATAGCTATGTTTTATAGACTGAGTGACATTGTTACCCAATTTTGAGCAATAGGAATAGAAGGAGGAAGTGTCGTTTTAGGCAAAGAACAGAGCCCAAGGAAGGCATAAAGGTAGAGAGTGGGAAAACGCATCCTAAAGGCAACTGTTTGGTGGACTTGTTACATAAGTTAGGTAAAGTTTGGAATCGGAATTGTGGGAATCAATGCAAAAACACAGGTTGAAATAATAATGTGAAGACGTTGTATTTACGATTGATGTATGTAAGCTGCAGTATTTTAACAGAGAAGAATAGGACCCAAGCTTCAGAAATTGGAAATGAGATTCAAAGGGGAACTATCTATTGATTGGTAGATTTGGGAGCTCATATTAGAAGACTACATGCCTGGCCCATCAAGTGTGGTGAGGAACCAGCAGGTGTGGTGTTGTGTGGGAGCTGATTAGAACTAGAGGATCTTTGATGGGCTGAGACCTGCAACTCTGAACCTGCACTTGTACGGAATCCACAGGGGACCGTGACTGTGCATTAAAAATTAAGAATTGTGGGTTGAAGGACAGCTGAAAAGAACCTCAACGTTTGTGGCTCTCGAAGATGGCAGGGAGGAAACAAAAAAGAAAGCAATGTGGTAGGAAATGCATCAAGAACTGTGGCTTTGAGTGGGAGACCAGGCGAACAGTGGCTCATTCTAAGGAACCCAAGGATAGAACGGAAGGGCAGCCATGGGATGACACGAAAGGGGTTAACTGTGGAGGTGGAGGGGCCAGCAGAGGGTATTCAGGTACAGAGGCCCAAAAGGCATTTGGAGAAGCAATTGGAATAAAAGATAAAGTCCTCTTACGCTATCTCAGCAATAAAGGAATGAAAATGAAAAAGTTTAAGAAGTCGCTGAAACTGACGTACAATAACAAATACCACAACTCAAATGAACGGCAGACATCAGAAAGGCCAACCCTTCCTATGATGGGAGGAACTGCAGATCCAAGAAAGGCTTTTACAGGTGACTCAATAGAAAAATTACTGAGGTCTAAGCCACCTAATTGTCAACCAACGTCTGTATCGCTTCTTTTTATTCTGATAATTAAAGACCTTGAGAACTAGGACTTTACAGAAGTAGGACTCATGAAAGATAAAAATAAAAATCCCAAAACATGCAATGCAAATCTTAGCAAACAGCTCAGGAAGATAAATTGAGTAATTTTATAAGCAAGCCTCTTAGCATGACACACAGACCTCTGTCAGATTTCGGGGGTATTTCAAATTATACTCGGCATTAGCTAGTAAGATCACCTCTAACTCAGAATGCTTATTATATGACAATTATATTGACTACACTACTCACTAAGTGCCACTCACTGTTCCACGTGCCTTACATGTATTCTTAGTAATCCACTCCATTTTATAGGTGAATAAACTGAGGTACAAATAAATTAATCTATCAAATCTAAATACCAAAGCTAGGATTTAAATATATAACAATGTTTTAATGTTTTCTTTGTAGACAGTTGGCTATGCTTGTCTACCCTCCCTTCCCTGTAAATATATAAAACTTTCTAGAAAAGTCAATTCTATCCCTGCATGAACTGCTGAGCTAATAGGCAGGCTGGGCTTGGGACAGTTTGTGGTTACTCCTTAGATTCTGTCCTCTATGGCTGATTCCTGGGTAATTTGGCCTGTGTCCTATGATACTAATCCACTTCCATACTCTTTTAAACACTTTCAGGCTCCATTGTCTCAAGTCCTCTTACCATGACCATCTTCTTAATAAACTTTGCTTTCCAACATGTTTCAGTAACAGGAGATGGGAAGACACAGCTTTCCATTGTGTTTGAAGGATAAAGCCTTCTTAGAGAGGTTTTCTCTTTCTCAGCTTTGGAAGTAAAGTTTGTCACTGGAGTTGGGTTTCCTCAGGCTGAGATCAAGGGCCCAGCTGCGGGTGGCTTCCTCCCTCCGTCGCGAGGAAGAACACACCACCTGTGCTTGCTTTGCAGTCCGGCTCAGGAAAACGTGCTCAGAAGGCATTGGCCCCTCTCCTCTGGAATAATCCTCCCAGTTGGAGGCAGCGGGCTGAGGGAGGGGTGCAGAAGCAAAGCCGTCTTCTGGGGGCCGTCATTAATGGCTTTATGGGCTGCCTTGATTTTCCACACGTCTGACCAAGTCAATTTCCTGTCTTGGATCCCTTTCCATCTTTGTCAAATCCTAAGTTTTCTCCTATTCATTCTTGGCCTGGCTGTGTGGGTGATCGATTTTAATTTTTTAGCTTAAAATGTATCAAGTATTTGGCTTTTGGGAAAGGGTCCAGAGCAGTGTCAACGGAAAGACCTAAACTTTAATTTTTTCCAAATGACAAACCTGAAAGTACATTTCCTTCTCTTCCACCTTCTCTTTTCTTTTTTTTTTAAAGACACACAATAAAATCAACCACTTAAATGTATGATTTTATTACTTTTAACAAATATATGTAACACTACTAAATCGGTTGTTTTCTATATATTTTTCCATTTGATCAATATGTACATGATATGTAAGTTTACATTGAACTTGAGTATTTTGTGCACATATATATTGCAAACCCTTTCTCTTTCCCTTATTGACCTTCCTACACTCTCCCTCTTCCCATTATCAGCCCCATTTGGTTCTATGAAATTACTGTAATCTGGGTTTTTCATATTAGAGAAGCCACTTGATATTTAACCTTGTGTATCCAACTCACCTCACTGAGCATGATGGTCTCACGTTGCATCCATTTGCCTAAAAATCCTCAAATCTATCTGTCTTTATGAACAAGTAGTACTCTATTGTGTACATATAATACCACAATTTTTGTGTCCATTGGTCTGTTGATGGGTATTTTGGTGTCTTCCACATTTTAGCTACTGTTAATATCTCTTTTATATGATGTTTTTAACTCTTTTGAAAAGATTCCTAGGAGAGGTATTGCTGAATCAATGGGGATATTTATTTTTAACCTTTTGAGGAAATTCCATACCACCCTCCATAGTGGTTATACCAGTTTAAGTTGCTTTCTATTTAAAATCTCCTTTGAACAGAATATTACATAAGTATATTAATACCTCAGATGACATACCAGAACTATTATTAACTCAAAACACAGTGTATTTTTAGCCCAAAGAGGATTATGTTATTCATTAAGACATTTAAACACTCTAATGTTTTCTTTATCTGTTAGAGAAAATTGTAATTGTTCAATACGCAGATATAAGTGGACAAGATCACCATTTCTGTGGTTTAATACGATTGATTTCACCAAGTGCACCTTTAAATTTCTTTTATTCTTTCCTCATGGTGTAGTATGAAGGCTGTCTTGATGATTCAGTTTAAAGAATCTTGATTATATTACTTTGGATAGTTATTTATTTAGGATAAGATAAATGATTATCTAGTTGAGAAATAGTATTTACATTTCAAACTGTGGGAAATGATGTTGTGAAAATACCATGAGAAGAGGGACACAAATATCAGGGTTCTGTCTTCAGATCACAGCTTCCAGACTGCACAGGAAGTAATCACCCCACGGACACGGGACCACTTGGAATGATCAGACAGGAGCATCATTTCTGCAGCCAAGAACGTGAGGAGAAAAATAACTCCGAGTATTGAAGAAGAATAATTTATGTGATTCTCAGTGGCAAAAAAGTCCAAAAAAAGTTAATTTAGATAGATTATTTAGATAACTTAGATAATTTAGATAGATTTAGATAGCTTCAACAGTTCTTAGAGTAGCAAACCCTAGGAGCTATCTTGTGTTACAATTGTCTCTGTGCGTGTCCGTCTCCCTCCTTGGGCTGTGAGCAACCTGAGGAAGTAGCCTGATCTTACTGCTTTCCACTTGGACAGACCCCTAGCAAAGAACCTAATGAATGAAAACTGACTGTGTAAATATCATCAAACAGCTGGTTAACGGGCCAGTATCCCTGTTTGTGCAGTAGGTGTGCTATTTAGGGACGGCAGGGTACTAAGAACACAATGAGGAACAAAGATGACATGGTGTTGTTGCACTTACAGTCTAGCAAGATAGAAAACAAGGATAAAAATCAAGCATAAAAGTGGTACTTTTTGATTGATAGTGTTCAAAATTGAACTGTTAATATATTTAGCATAATGATTTTGACATCATTTTTATGATGTCATCAACATTTGATATTACTACAATGAGATTTTAGCTTCAGTGAAGGACTGTAAGACATAACTTGAACATGTCTAGAGAATTACAATAGGATTTTTATGCCTTGAGTTTCCTTGTTTCAGTAACTTTCTCTTTAGAAAATGGTTTGATTAAACACAAGAAAACAAGAGGAAAGAAAATATCATAATTTTCTGTTTACTTGCTGGTGTCTTGTTTTCTTTTAGTGGAAGAAAGAAGCAGCTTATATATGTTTTCATAATCCTATTTATCTGTCATTGTTATATTGTGCTGGCAAGAGCCAGCTGTCTTCCATAGATATCCTGGGAGCTAGCAGTGGTACTGTATACAATGGCAGATGCTATCTGATACAACTTCCAGGAGGTAGTTCCTGCTGATGTGCCATAGCGGGGCTTTCTAGGAGACAGGCCAACATGGCAAGAATGGTTAGAACTGACAAAACCAGTGCAGAAGAAGGAGGGAAATGAAATCTTTGAAGACTGAAGGATAGGTTGAGAAGACGGTTAAAATCAGGCAATGTTTACAGAACATGTTGAGCACAAGATTGGTGTGGCAGTCTGATAGTGGGTCTGAGAGCTCCGAGCTGTAGACATGGTCACTGGTATTCGGTCTTGGCCAACCTTTTGTAACAGAGATCCTTCTGGTTGGTGAAGAAGGAAGAGAAAGCAAAAAGGCCTCATGTGCGTGGATCAATTATTATTACAATTATTACAATGATTACAATTATTTGTGCAGGTTAATTTTCCATTGAGAAACATTAAAGAATTTTTCTCTACACATGCAGCACTGGACCCAGGTATGGGCTTCCTGTGGATGAGAGGCAAGACAAACAGGGGTGGGAGCCCAAGGGAGGGGGGCTGGGGAGCCTGATCCCTGAGTAATGAGCGTGGAGGAAAAGTAGGTGAAGGAAAGGGGCAAGTTTCCCTCAAATGTTTCAGAAGCTGAAGTCTGGGGTAGAATCCATAAGAAGAAGTCACTAAGTGTCTATTTTATGTGTAAAAACAGCCCCATGTTCTGGATAAGCAAAATATGAAGGTATAAATATAAGTAAAAGGTAACTTTTGACTCCTACTGTCTCATTCAAGCTGCTCATTGAGCATGCTCGTTCCTTATATTGAGTGAAAAACTCGTGCAAGTCCGTGGCTTTTCTCTTCCTTTATAGGTAAGAGAAAATTTATAGACAGTGAAAAATAGCCTCAAAGTAGTAATTAAAAATGATGAGATATCAGTGAGGCATGACACATTTTTATGTTTCTGCCTCCTGATTTTCCTCTTCCCACAGCTTGCCTACAGAATCATTTCTGACTCTTCCACGTATAAGGGGAGGAAGGAGAGATGAGGAGAGCATGGGCAGTCCCAGTGGCTGCCCTGCTACAGTGGCTATAGTCCCCTGGCTCTGGCAGGTTTTTAAGCTGACTCTCTGTGCTCCTTAAGGGCCCTTCTATCTTCCTGGTGGTCTTACATCTGTGGTTTGCTTGACATAGGTGAATGCAATTCAGTCTCATAGTTGCTTCTCTCCTCTCTGTCTCCAGGGAACTTCTTCCAGTCTCTGTTGGAGCTTTTGTGTGCTTTGGGTGTCTTTATTAAATAAGCATTAGAAAACCTCCACGCTGGCTTGCTTACACACACATACAATCTGGAAGTGCAGGTGTTCCCAATGCAGTTGAATCTCCTCCACTCCACTAGCAAAGTAGCCGGCCAAAGTTCTTCTCACTCTCCCTTGGTCACTGTGCTTCCCAACACGAGGGGCCAGGGTTGAGCTCTCGAAAAGGACCTGCTGGAGCCCCTGTCCTTGGATTGAGATGGCAAGAAAGGCCCATTCAATACTTCACCACGTGCTCCTTCCCAGGAGCTTGAACTTGTCCCTTACACGCCTTATGTTGCGAGCAAGTCTTGTAACAACTTCTTAGCCATAGTTGCTTATCTCACAATTCATTTCTGAATGTGGTGTTTATTGTCAATAAAAACTGAAATAAGAATTTCATGTTAACATCCTCTTTCATTGCAGGGACCCAGTAGCCAACATCCACCACTCTTGGAAGGAAAGATTTCAGCTCACAAACTTAGGAGATGTCAGTACATCCATGGGCAGCCAGCGATGGCAGAAGGATCTGGTAAAGAAACAAACTATTCATGACAAAAGGAAGGATCTTGGGCTTAGAAGAGGCCAGGACAAAGAACAAGAGTATATTTTCCAGGCCACATCCTCAGTACTCCACCTCATTCTCCCATCACTGCCTCAGTGATCTGACTCTGTCAAACAGGCCCCACCTCCTAATAGCATGTGAAATCCATAGATAGTCTACAGCATTCAAATACATTATTTAGAGACATTCCAGAGCCAAACCGTAATGCACACTAGACTCAGGGGAGGGCTTTTTCAGATAAACAATATACTGTTCATCAAACTGAGGTGGGTGGTAGACTCATTTGGTAGTTTGCAAATTCTGCTGTAAGCACGTTTTGCCATTTTATGCCATGAAGGCTGCAGGTGGGGACGAAGGGAAGCCTCAGGTGCTTCTCTAGCCCTTTCACCTTCTTGTCAACTCTGAGCTTTTAAGTAAGGTTCCTTTGAAAAAGTGTTACACTGGGGGAATAAAGATGCTGTCAGATAGAACCATCTTGATGGCACACTGAAATTCTATCATCTCTATCTATCTATCTATCTATCTATCTATCTATCTATCTATCCATCTATCATCTACCTCTTTGAGCCCAGGGCCTTCAAAATACTGAAATATATCCCAACCCATTTTTATTTTTGATTTTGAGACAGGATTTCACTAAGTTACAAAGTTGCCCAGGTTGGGCTTGGACTTGCAATCTTCTTGCCTCAGCCTCTCATTATGGTGACATTTCAGGGCTGTACCATGGGACTGGTGAAATTCTTGACATTTCAGTTTTCTCATTTGTTAACTGTCTATCTGATAATATTTTTGGAATTATTTCATGTTAAGTGACTAACACAATGTTGTAATCATGTCAGCATTCATGACAAGGACATTCTGTGCCCTTTTATAACTAAGAAGTTAATGATCAAAGTTTCCAGAAGCCATCCTCTACTGTGGCATTAAATTGAAGGACTGTGCTCTAGTGACACCTGTGACTAGGGATACTATGACAATTGAAGAGATTATGTCAATTTGAGGGAATCAGGAACCACACCTGGATTCGGGTTTGGGAACCACGTCTAGATTAGGAATTGAGAACCAGCCTGGATTAGAGTGAGTGATTGATTTGTGGGCCAGCAAATGAGGGAAGAGAACCCACCCAAATGTGGGAGGCCCAACTGGAACTCCAACGGTATAAAAGGAAGGAAGAAAGAGTGTTACGGCTTCTTCCTCTGGGAAAGCTCTCGCCTTTTAAGGATGCCTACTTGCTACCCTGTACAGATCTTCATCACAGATTCATTCCAGTCTCGACTTGCACCTGTCTGCCTGTTGCTGATCTTCAGTCCCTGATCTTCAGGCTCTGGTCTTTGCCATTGTTCTTCGAACAACAGAGATCTGCAGCAGACTCTCACCTCACCAGCTTCCTACAGTTCCAGACGGGAGATCTACTTCGTGGCTGAGCAACCATCTTAGACTACCTCTAACCTCGGATGTGTAAGCCTTCCTAACAGATCCGTTTTGTTATAATTTCTGTAAATTCGGCCTTTTGAAGGAACCCAAACTAATACGATACCATGTCCTCTCAAATGTTTTCTTTTTGTACTTCCTAAGAGGTATATTAAGACAATTTCCTTGGAGCTTTTTGCGGGGGGTACAATACACAAAGGGCCCAGCTGAGCAGCAATTTCTAACCAGAAGCTGAATAAAACTCATTACTGGAGAGTCCAAAATGTCCTCATTAACTTGAACTCACATCAGTCATAAGGAATCAGAAGAAACATGAAGATTAAAGAAATTAACTCTTATAATTTCTGCTTAGAAACTGCTGTTACCTGCAGTCTATAAACTTCCAACATCTAAGTCTCCTGACAGTAGTTCCCAACGGTACAATTACCAGAAGAAGGACGCATCCTTGATGGTTAATTTTATGTATTATTCAAATTTTATGTATTACTCAACTCAGCTAGACTATGGAGTGTGATTGTTTGGTCAAACACCAGTTTAGATATTGGTGAGAAGTTTTTACATGTGATTAGCACTTAATCAGTTGACTTTGAGTAAAGTGGATTACCCTCTGTCATGTGAGCAGGGCTTATCCAACCAATACAAGGTTTTAAAAAGAAGAGGTTTTCCTGGGAAGGACTTCATCAATACTCTAGTTTACCTAGTCTTGCCCTATGCATTTAAAGTTGCCAACTCCATAAGCACATGAGTAATGTTCTTAAAAGAAGTATCTATCTATCTCTATCTATCTATCTATCTATCTATCTATCTATCTATCTATCTTTCTAGTTCTTGGTCCATAATAAGCAAGCAGGCAGGCAGATAGATAGATCCTATTGATTTTGTTTCTATATTGAAGGCTTACTGTTAGCAAAATTTCACCTTGTTGCTCCTCTCAGTACCCAACACAAGGCTGAACCACCTGTTCTTGGGTAGAGCTGATCATTCCCTGTAATGGTTTGGATTTGAAATATCTTTTGAGAGTCTCATGTTTGGAAGGTGACTGGATCATGGTGCACTACACTGACCAACCCATTAAACTACTGATAACTTCAAAGGCTGCCAGGAAATGGGACCTGGTTGGAAGGATGAGCCACTGCGGTGTGGCCTGGATGGCTATATTCTTGGCCCTAGCTCCTGTCTTCACTCTCTGCTTCCTTCCCACTAATCTGCAAGCTGCTGTCCTCCACACGAGGCCCTTCCGTAGCTGGCCAACTATGCATCCACTGACACCACTGAACTAGGAGCTAAGATAAACCTCTTCTTTTGTCAAGTTGTGGGCATCGATAATTGTAGTCCAGCAGCAAAGAGACTAAGACATTCCTATGAAATACAGCATAAATGGCCAAAAGAGCTGGGTTTTAAAGAAAAACTGTCCTGGATTGGACCTCATACTTATTACCTGTAAGTGATGACTCAAACCTAATGTTTGTATTGGTGCTGCTCCAAACCTGCCGTCCTGCCTGCCCCCCTGGCCACTTGTCCCACTTGCTGGCCTCAGAAACCCAGCCACAGAATGCCCAGGTTGCTCCTCTTACCATTACCTGTGGTCTCCTCCTCTGTCGAATGTTCTGAGGGAGAAGTCACAGTGGCTTTAGCACCTAGACCCAACTGATAGGACCTGTGGAGATCTTATTTTTTTCCCAAAATGGTTGTCAGGTGGAGATAAGTGGCAGAAAGTAGAATTTCAGGAAAACTACCACATGGTGAAGATGTGATTTAATGGGAGTCAGCGGACAGATGGTTTTCTGTCCCTCTGTGGCATTGATTATTTGATGCACTGGTTCCACAGGGAGACCTGTGCTCTTCAGAGAGACTGAGGGTTACCAAGGAGACAGTTATGTCTTCTGTAGAAGCTATGACCAGCTTGAATTGGCTTTTGTCACTTACCTTCATTTCTGTAACAGGAAACTCCCTCCTGTGGGGATGTCCTATTTTGCTTTTCAGTTCTCTTGTGATGGAGCAGCTCAATAAGTCTCAGTCTTGGATCCATTAAGAGAAAGTAGGGAACTGTTGTATATGAAAGTCAAGTGCTCTAATGGCAGCAGCCTGAATGCCTGATCCCCAAGGCAGCTGGCTCCCAGAAGAAAGAACTGCGAGAAGAGAAGCATACCCAGGACTTCCCCTAACCTCACTCATCTAGTTTCTCTAGGGAGGAGAAGGGGCAATCAGCCTGAAGTGTTCAGAGAAAATTCTTTCTCCTGAGAACCAGCAGTGAAGACATGTTCTTCATGTTCTCTCATGCACTGAAGTACTTCATCTAGTTCTACCTTGAATGATGAGTTGTTGGGTTGGGTGTAGGAAAATTTTGTTTTAGGAAATACCATTTGTCCCAACACAAGAAATACAGGAAGTAGGATAGCTTTGGGGCTGAGAGGTCAAGGTCGATGGCAGTGATAGAGGAAGGAGCTGGTTTTAGCCTCTTCACCACTGTAGGTATGTCTTGGGGGAAATGGCTGTGGAGAGAGAGAGAGAGACAGAGAGTGAGAGACAGAGACAGAGAGATAGAGAGACATAGGCAGAGACAGATAGATTATACAACAAAACATAGGGCGTTGTTGAGAATATGAGTGAATACAGGTAGAAAGGCTGCAGCTAAGGGTACCCAGGGTTGCAGAAGAGAGACATTATCTCATTCTCTAGAGCTTAAGAGTCTCCAGCTGGACCAAGGGCAGGGCCAGGAGCCTGGTGTCACCAGGTCCCTGCTTCAGTGGACAAAGATTATTTCAAGGTCCAGGATTGCCAGGCTAGGAGGCAGGGGTATGTGACATCTTCCCTAGACTGCCCGTGTAGTGGCACTATGTGGCATTGGAACCAAAAGAAAGATAAAAGTCTTCAGCAGGCCAGGAGCATTCTAGCCTTAAGACCATAGTAATAAAGGCTGACTTCTCATACAAGCAAGGATAACTGTGATGATAGAAACCACCATGGTAGGAAGGACACACTTGCGGTTAGAATAAGAGCTTAGAATTGTTTCATTAGAATATTTAAAAATCATGCTCTTCCCTTCCCCCCCCCCCCACACCTGCCCCCTGCCCTATGAGCTGGTAAGTTGAGATGACTCAGGGGCAGGGAATATAGCTTGATAGAGCACTTGCCTGTGTTCAATCTCCAGCGCTGAAACATAAAATTCTTGGTTGTATTTTCTATGTATTTTGGAGATAAGACAGCATAGTAATTAAGAGTACATATTCTGGAGCTTAACTGCTTAGATTTAAATACTAGCGGTGCCACTGTGCCAGCTTTGACTCAGGATTCTGTCTCCTCGAATATGACGCAACAGGAACAAACAGGAATATAGAAAACATTAAAGGGAGTTAATGTGTAAAGCACAGTGCCTGGCGCCTACAACATGCTCACTAAATGTCAGGTATTCATATAAATGTTGCCTCGAGTTGTGTTTTCCCTAGAGATCTTGCCTTCCCAATTGGAAACGAGGGCTCCCAAAAGATGCCTCCAAATGGGTGAGCCTGCTTGCATTTTGTGCTTCATGACAGAGTCCTTTTAAAAGAAATAATAATCTGGAAAGAATTCAGAACTCAGAAGGGTTCCAGCTGAGTGCTATTTTAAGGTACAAGCAGGTAGTAGTGTCATGATGATGATCGGGCAACTCAGTAATTCCACAGAGAGACTCAGCTGGCAGCAAATCCACCCGCAGAGCCCAGTGTGTTCCTGGGCGGCTCAGGCATGGGCCCAAACTCTTACTATTTTTTTTTTTTCCATTTCTAAGGAGAATCTAGAAGGGACGGGAGTGGAGATGATCTCTCAAGATGGCGCCAGTGTCCCACAAGCCATTGAGTGTGTGAGGATGACAAAAAGAGATTAAAAAACATTTAAGGCAAGAGAATCCAGGCAGATCCTCAGGAAAATATGTCCCAGCTAAATTCCAGCTGAACCTCAGAATACCTTGGTAAGGAAAAGATGTGAATTTCATTCCCAAAGTTGTGGAAAATAGAATGAAGCCCATAAGGTTGGGGAAAATCTTACCCTGGCAGAGATATAAGCTCCTTTATCCAGCCAGACTTTTTTTTTTTTTTTTCCTCCAAGGCTGGAAGTTTTGTCCAAAGAAGCTTCAAATGTGTTTGGGTGGACAAGTTCAACAGCGTCTACAATCAATTTACCCTTACTCCCTTTTTGAAATCTAACTGAGCAATGATTATGAGCCCCAGATTTAAAGGGACAATATGTCATGAATTATTAAGTGTGAAGGCTGGAATATCTCAGAAACTGTGTCGTGGTCCCGCCCATCTTCCAGAACCCAGCAAGGGACTGTGAGTCTCAGTGGAGTTTATTATATGGTGATGAAATTAGGCTGCAGAAAGGCATTTAATGAATAAGGACATTACAATGTTACTGCAAGTGAGGAATCCTTAGGCTTCATGAGATGAAAGAAGGGGGAAGTTTGGGCACGAGCCAGGGATGAAACAAGCAGCTGCTATACAAATCTCCTTGCTATTATTCTTCCAGAGCATTCTTGAAGTTTCCAGTCTGAGATCTCTTTCCCTACAACAGGGATGAGGAATGTTTTCTCTGGCAAGGGCCTTTTGGATATCTGTGACATCATCCAAGGGCCATGCAAAATTATCAACTTAAAAATTAGCCTGCTGTGCGTGGTGAAACGTTTAATTAACTCACCCCTAACTTGATGGCTGAACCATTTTATTATTTATTTTGTTATTGTTGTTTATTTTGTGGGGTTTTGGTGGTGGTGGTGCCACTGCATTAGTCGGACCAAACAAAAAGTTGTATGGCCCATGGGCCAGAGGTTCCTCACCTCTGCCCTACACTAATACCACTCTGCCAAATTGTTGGCCCAGTGAACAATGCAGGAGCTAAAGCCACTCTCTTCAGCTCACCAGCAAATCTTCCGACTCACCACGCTTCTCCTCGCTTTGCCACCCTTAACCAATGGACTTTCTCGACCTATTTGGCATCCCTTCTTTAGTAGAAAAAAAGAAGGGAAGATAAATCTTGAGAGCATCCCCTGACAGCTGAGAGGACAGCCTTCTCGGCTCGCTCCTGACCTGCCCACATCACACTTCACTGTTAGGGGTACAGTACCATGTGATTGCACTCCTCTACGGCTCCAACTTGAGCAAACTTCTCTGGAAGCACAAAGATACACGTCGTCAGCACTGACTTCCTTTCTCCTCCTGTGTCAGCTTCTTTAGGAAAGGAATTCTCCCAGGAAAATAGCGTCTGCCAAGTATACACGTGTGTTGGATACTTCCCATTTTGGAAGAAGTGATTGCATCTATATAGGTTAGCACACCAGGTATCAAAAATGCTACAAAAAAAGTTGGCTGCATCTCCTGGTCACTTAGTAACTCAAATATTCTACTTGCAAATTAGAAAAACTGGCTCGAATCCAAGTCTCTGTCACTAGCCAAAATGTCTGACTATCTGAAAATATGTGGCTGTGGGACATCAAGAGGACTACCCAAATGACTGAATCATGTCTTGGCAACTGATTAATGCCAAAGAACAACTCAGTCAAAAATTGTACGGAATTTTAAAAAGTCAACAAAAAAATTTTTGGTGTAAACAAAACGGATCCAATTTTTTGTCCTACTTTGTTGAAACCCAGAGCTGATTGTGTTCTGGGCATGCTTTCGTTGATTTGCTCCCACAGCACCTGCCTCTCAACTTCTCAACTTCATTGCAACATATATAGTGTGGGAAAACAAAAGACAAAGACCCTGGTTCAAAATCCAGCCCACTCAGAGAGAGATGCAGCCAAGCTGAGCCTCAATTGTATCAGCTGTAAAGTGGGAGTGAAAATGACTTTCTCTGCAGTTGTTAGTAGTGATTTTGATGTCATTGAAGAATCCAGCACACACCAAGCCCTTAATAATCAGTAGACTAATGAGAGAAAGCTATGAATTTTTAGCACCTGAAGAGGTAGAGTCATTTATCACAAAGCTGATTAAGCTCCCTTCTACTCACCAGGGCTTCTTAACATTGTAACCACCTGATGCAGAGTCCTTCTAGAAGGACCTAAGAGCACAGAGACTTCCAGTCCTCACCTCTGTTAATGGTAAACCAGCTTCTTGGTGATCCCCCACTTCTAACACCTGGTCAGTCTTCAGCTGACACTTGGGTATCTCAGAATTTGAAAACCACTGAAGTAAAGCACTATTTAAAAATGTATTACCCTTTTCAGTCCTAAAGGAATAAGTGGTTTATGTGTTTTGATTTTTTTTAAATTTTAAGTTTTCACCATAATTCTTCAGTCCTTAGGTCAGAACCTCTAAAGGATTAGATAAAATGGGCATTTTGGGAAGGGCTAAACGGGCAGTCAAGGAAGTTCATAAGGGAGCTGGGTTTTTTCTTTTCTTTTCTTTTTTAGCTTTTTAACAAAATTTTTTGGTTTGGTTTTTAAATCTTTGTTTGACTTGCTGGCCAACTGGCTAATTTTGTGCTACTATTTAGGCTCAAGATGCAGCACTAACTAAACTTCTTAGTCTATGAAGCAGAATTTTATATTATTTACTCGTTTAGCTCCAATAAAATCTAAATTACATAGAAAATGTTCAGTCCAAAATCTACCCATTCTTGCACGTGAAGATTCAAAAGCACCCTCACCCAGGAGCTCAGAGATGAGCTTACAACTGAGCAGAGAAAAACGACTCAACGTGCATGATACACAGGCAGGTGTTATCCTAGGTGTTAGACACAGGTCAGTAAAGGTGAGATTCCAGACAGCAAAGACCAGCTGTGTCTTTGGCACTATAATCCATGGATACCTGCTGAAAAGGCAAAAGGGGAACTTGGTAGAGGTGCCATGCTCCCAGTGTTCATCCAGCTATCAAACCAGGCAAGCACCGTGAGCTCCAAATGGTAATCTGGGTTAATTTCACTGGCAAAGCCAGGGTGATCACCCTTGGCATTAGTGGGGACCCTACTAAGTGGGACCCACCGCTGTGTACAGACAAGGAGAACTTGGAGAGGGCCCACAGAAGGCTATCAAGACCAGTACATTCTTCAGAGGACTCAATTCTTTGCAGTGCTGACCTCTTGCAGACTAGAATGAGAGAGAGCTGTGGGCTGGGAGGGTGAGTATGCAGAAGAGATAAACAGTACATTAGTAGCTAAGTGATAGCTTAAATATTTCTACTACGAACGTAAATGAAGAAGACTTGAGTTGGACTCAGCAAAAACTGGGCTTGAAATCATAGGCCTGGTTACAAGAAGGGAATGGCTCTGCTTTAAGGGAAACGCTAATGCTGCTTTCATTTATCTGAGCCCCTCCTCCTCACTCCTCCTCTCTCTGCCCTCCTCATCCACCCCCTCCTTCGCAGAAGGCTGACAATACAGCAGATGCTGTGCTAACTGCTTTATAATCTCATTTAATTTCCAGCATAACCTTGTAAGGTCGGTAGTAGTATGTGCTCATTTATAGAAAACAGATGGGGGAGCCATGTCCCAGCCAGAGACCTGCAGACTCAACCTGGTAAACACCATATCCTGCTGAGGCAGCCATTATGGCTACAAGTGCGTGAGGGAGTGAGGAGGGGAGAGGCTAAGTTAGGAGACCAGAGACTACTGGGGTGGAGTAAGAGGCCCACCTAGCAAAAGTGTTACGCAAAAATGTTTTACGTGAGGGCTGAGCAGATCTATATGAGCCTAACTTGAGAGTAAGGGGGTGTTGGAGGGAATCAGAAAAATAGCTGTGTAGGTATGTTACTAGTCTGGATGAGGGGTGGTGGATGGTACTAGGTGTCCGTGCTAAGATGCGGGGAGGTGGATGCATTCTTAAGACATTTTAAGGCGAAATAAACAGCATGTGTTAAACTGGGAAATGACACAGGACTGACCAGAAATCACGGGTGTGTTTTAAATTTTAAAAAATGATTGCAGTAAAAAATACACTGCCTGTATTCCCCCTCAAAAATCCCCTTTGTTTCAAACACATTTACCACCGTTCCTGCCACTTTCTGAAGCAGTTCTGGAAGTTCTCTTTTGTGTCTTCACAGGCATTGATCAACAATTTGGTGAAAACCGCTGCCAACTGTCATCCAAAGGAAAGGCAGGCTTGTGAAAAGATCGAGGTGTATCCTCACCCACCGCTGGAACCACAGCCCTGAAGCTTCTAGATCTTCCCTAAAGCCAACATGGCCGTGAAGGTGTAAGCATTTTGAATTAAGGCAGCCATGACACCCCAACTGAAGACAGACAGAACTTCCAGAACTGCTTCAGAAAGGGGTAAGAAAAATGGGATAAGCTGCCCAGTGTGGGGCCTACGTTGAGGGAGGCGGATGACAACATGCCTTCTACTATAACAAGTTTTAAGTTATTCATTGTAGTTTTCAATTACAACTCTCTTGCTCAAGGTCACCTAGGTAAGAAGAGGCAGGATAAAATGGGAACAAGCATTCACTAACCGAAAAACTGCGCTCTTCCCAGTGCCTGCTGTGATCCACGGTCACAGGTCATGGGGAAAGGGTTTTCCATCTTTCTGTGCTGAGAGTCGAGGTATTAAAAGGCCCTACTGTGTAAAATGTACAACTGAGGTGTGTGTGTCCTCTTGGCCAGACACAGATTGACAGAGACTATCCAGGACACAAAAAGAAAACAACTACCAAAGCCTCAGCCCAACATCTCAGTCCCCTGTGAGGACCAAGGGAGTGAGATGAGCCCATAACACAGAACAGCTGTAACACGGCAAAAGGTCAATTTTATGATCTGAGCTGCAGAAGACAGAGGAAGGGCGGAGCCACTGGAGAGCAGAGCAGAGCAAAGCTCTGTGGCCACATTTACACAGCAAAAGCCAAGTGGAAGATTGAGTAATTACCCAGTAACTGCAGGCTGGGGAGTCAGCCAACTTGGGTAACTCAGATAAATACTTGTGCTCCGGCTGCTTCTCTTGCCTGAATTACTCGATAATAGCCCGACTGTTTCTGCTTAGTTGAAGAGAACAGGAAACAGGTCTGCACCCATGGCAGGGACCTTACTGGGCCATACCACAGCTGGGCTGAGAACTGCTAGAGAGGACCGTCTTTCAGATTTCACCTGCAAGTGGGACGAGGCACGTAACAGTAGCAAAGTAGTTACCTGTGGTAAAGCAAACCCGGTGCTATGAGGTTCTGCAGGCCTCACAGCGAACAACGGACCCTATTCCAACAGTTCTCAAAGTGAGGAGACAACCTTGAGTGAGGAAAATCCAAATAAAAATGTATCATGTAGAGAACACAAAGGCCTTGCCCTGCGGCCCAGGGATATGTGCAGCAGCCTCCCCTAGGCTGGCCTCTCTTTCTCGCATTTTTCCAGATAGTAAGTGCTCCCTGTACAAGACCCAGCTCAGACATTATCTCCAGGAAGCCTACCCTGATTGTCGTCCCTGGCCCCCCACTCCATTCTACTGTTTTTTCTTCCAGAGGGAAGACTTACCATGCAGGGTTTATTATATGCACCATTATATTGCACCATCAGAAGCACCATTTGGGAAAATTGTGATTATTTTTTCATCTTACAGTTAAGGCTAAGGCACAGAGCAGTTTAACAACTTGCCCATGGTCACACCAGTGGGATATCACAAAACCAGGCCTCCAGACTGTGTGACTTTGTGAAGCCTCTCCCTGATTGAGGTTTTGTATGTAACAGAGCATCGGTCTTGGTGCTGCTGTTGGGTGTCGCAGATGTCCACGATAGGAAACCCCCCTCAGACTTATCTGAAATCTGCTCACAGAACCCCAGCAGGCAAATGGCATGTAGAGTGGGCATCTCTGCCCTGCCTGCTCAATGGCAGCTCAGCACCACCTTACCTCTCCTCTCTTTAGTCCCCGACACCTCGACCCTACCCTCCCTGAGCTCAGTATGTCCCTCAGAGTCGTGGTCCCCCAGGCAGACTTTGTTTCCTTCACTTAGTTTCCTTGGTTGTTTCCTTCTACCCTAACAGGTGCGAAAGCCGGTCACCTGGTTGGATCTATGTCTTCGATAAGATTTCCCTGATCCCTTTCCGATCTCGTTTCCACTGTTGACTTCTTAGGCTCAGCAGAGGAGCCCATAAACATCGCTTTGCTCTTCGAGACTCCTCAGACATGTTTTTACCATTCTCTAAAATGCACTAGGCTATGTCTTGAAAGATAAATGATGAAATGGGGGAACTGCACGTGGTCTCGCTTGGAGGAGTTTTAACCAAAGATGAAATTTGTGGTTCAGAACCATACTGGTGAAGGAGTAGGCTCATTCCAAGGCATCTGAAAGAAATGAGCTAAAAACTATTCGTGGTTCTCTGGAGATTTCACTCTGGGTCCTGGAAGTAAATATTTCCAAATTGAATTTGTAACAATGGTTTCCATATTCAAATATGGCATCATAATCCTTTCGGGTTTAGAAAATATTTTGCAAAAGCAAGTCACCTCTGCAAACTAAATGACAGATTTTCTATACTCACATCACAGGAAATGCCTCTAGTTGAATCATTTTGAAGATGAAGTGAGTTTGTGCATACAGGAAATCAGTGTTTTTTATTTGAACTGGGAGACAGCAACTCCATTTGGGAGCATGGAATTCATTGCTAGCATAGAGACTCAACTTCTGACTTTGATGAAAGGTATAGATATAAGACTGTGCTCCAATGCTTGCCAGATTTCTGGTGCTCTCACAACTGAGTCTTGGTTTGCCTAATCTCCTTCCCCTAACCCTACTCTCCAAATTAATCAACCATATTTTTACCATGTCTTTTCCACTCATTACCTCATTTAGCTTCATAAAATCTCACTTTTCCATTGAGAAAAGTGGCATTGAGGCCTTTTTAAACAATATATTGATGTCAGAAAATGTGTTAAAATCCAAGTGTCTCACATCCCATAGTAAATGATATAAAAAGAATATAAACTGCAGGGGTATGTAAGATTTTGCTGAAAGAAGGCATTTTAAGAATGAGAGGAGAGCTTTTTTGGAAATTTGACATTATCCCATGATACTAGTCATGAAATATTATCCTGTTTTCCTACCAGCTGCACCCAGCTGAGTGCCTACTGGTGGCAAGAAAGGGAATATCTTGGAATGCAAGAGATACTGCTTTTACCCTCCCACAACTTCTTAACATCTTTTTTTTTCCTGATCTCCCCAACACACACACACACACACACACACACACACACACACACACACACAAGGTCCACCTCTAAACTCCATTCTTATTCCCCCACTGAGTTCAGATCCTTCATGATACACGGCAAGAACTGTAGTTGGTGACACAATGCAAGAAGGGAAAAGGGGGTTTCCTGAAGTGGCTTTCACATCCTCTAAGCCTGGAGAAGCCTATCTTCCTTGGAATTCCTTATGCAACTATACAACTTGGAACCATTTACGAAGGCGTTCTCCCGAGATCTGTCTACATCTATAAAAATATTCTGGTGCTCTGGAAAAATCTTGCATGTCAAACTGAAAGGTTAATGATAGCAGGAAAAGTTCCCTAAATTTCAATTCCCACATCTTTTGAATGGGAACTTGATGATACACAGAAAAGCCTAGGAAAAATGTGAGGGCCAAGTGAGAACGGTGACACAATAATCACCAGCAAAGCGACTGGATGGTGACAGCTGAGGTGCCGGGTGCTGAGGTGCAGTCTTCGATAGCAGCTACGGAAACCCCAGCTGAACACGCCCCGCGGAGTACACTCAAGACACGGATGCAGAGCAGCTGAAGGGAAATATCACGTGAGTGACTGCATTTAATTTTACCTCTTTTACAAGGAACCAGTATTCTGAAATGCAAAGTAAAATTTCCTATCAGGTAATAAATACAATTTTTTGAAAAAAGGTCTTCTTCATTATAAAATTAGAGTAATTGAAATACTAATTTCATTGGTAGGCAGGCTTGGCAACGATCTGGAAGAGCTCAGACACTGATGGTGAACATGTAACTTAGTGCAGCTGAGAAATTCATTGCATGTCAGGAGTCTTAACTACATATTAAACTTCTACTAGAAGGAGGCTGTGAATTATAGTGTAGCTGTGACTATACCCATTACAAAGCTGCTTTAAAACAGAGAATAGAGAGTTAAGAACACAGCTTTCTTAGAATCACTGAGCTGCCGCATTCACATCCTTTGTTGTTTCTGAGATGCCAGACATATTACTTTTTAATTTCTACACTTGTAAAAGAGGAGTGACAAAAAGAACCTATTTTATGAGACTATGAATATTTAACAAATATTCATGTATGTGGGGCATGCTGAAAGTATTCCCAATATTAGACTATGCTCACAATGGAAACTGAGAGAACACCAGGCCTGGTAGCACAGGGTTATAATCCCAGTACCCTTAAGGAGGCTGATGCAGGAAATTTGAAGCTGAGAGTTTGAGCCCAGCCCGGGCAACCTCATGAAACCCTGTATCAAAATAAAAAATGGGCTGAGGATGTAGTTCAGCTGGGAAGGCCCTGGGGTCAGTCCCCAGGACCACAAAGGGCGGTGTGGTTGTTGTGGTGGGGAGGAGGGATGGGTGGGATGGGGACAGGAAGAGGACATGCGCACATGCACCTCCATATCTAACAAATTGTTTTACTCGAGCAGTGTAATATTGTAAGTTTGTAAGCCTCAGCCCGTTTAGGATGCTGTAACAAGGTACTTCAGACTACACAACCTATAAACAACGTAAGTTTATTGTTCACAATTCTAGAAGTCCAAGATCAAAGCACCAGCAGATTCAGTCCCATTAGGGCCCTTTACCAATGGCACCTGTTACGTGTCCTTATATGGTGAAAGGGCAAAGGAGCAAACAAGCTCTCACAGTTCTGTTTTATAAAGGCACTAATTCTATACACGGGTTCTACCCTCAATACCTTGTCACCTTCCAAAAGTCCTACACCTCCTTATACCACCGCATTGAAGGTTATTTCAACACAAGAATTGTGGAGGGCTGCCTTCAGACTATAGCACTATATATCCACTAAATGAAATATTGTGAATATTTAACCTGAAAATTTATATTAAAGAGGAAAATAAGGCGCTAAAATAGTACTTATTACATGACTGAACAGAAATAGATATTTATTAGATGTTATCCAGTATAGTATATATCTAAATTTGTTTGGGATTCAGATTTTTTTTTCTCAAAAAAATGTTATCTTTCAAAAGAACAATACCATCAAATAGTACTAATTTTAGTTCCATTACCTCCTGCAGTGGACATCAATGAAAATTTTTCCTATGATAATATTCTTGTGGTACACAGTACACTCCAACCTAAATGATCTGTGTTATGGTGACGTCCTCCATGCCATAACAGATGTCCCAGATCTCACCTAATCTCATAATTTCTACTACCATAATTATATACATAATATGCCAAAGCAAAAAATAATACAGTTATCAGCTTCCAAATGCCTATAATTTTTTGAATTATGAACTATGATTCCAACAATACTGGATACTCAAAAACAGATGTGCTTATAATTTAAAGTAATGTAGAATTCTGAGAATGACTTCTTTAAATGTAAAATTACTGCTGTTAATGCTACCTTGTCCTACTAACAATAATCACTTAGGGATATGACTTCCACCTCAGTGTTTGAATAGAAGTCTTGGCTTGCATTGCAAATTATTATCCTGCCCTTTCCCCAACTCATGAATCTCTTAACACCTAAGGTATTAAAAACTAACAAGAACTGCTGGTTATATAAGTCATTTCTATGCCAACAATAGTTTTCTTCTTCCAACCCTCACAAATGCTCTTTGGTTGTCCCCAGTTTCAAGTAATTTCAAGCCTACATGTTTACATGGAGTATGACAAGTTTTGAAACTAGGATCTCTTACTTCACCAACAGAAGTCAGTGCACGCACGGCCATCTGCTTGTCTCCCATATCACGCTGCTTAGGACTTGCACATCCAGCTCTTTCACAATTCCAGATGCAGGACAGGTAAAGCCCATCAGGCTTCCTAACTTTGAATTTCTGTTTCAACCTTAGGATTCAGCTTTGGAACTAAAAGGGTAGGAGATGTGGTTTGCAAAAACTCTCTGCAGACATTGGGTGGTCACACAGGAAAAAAAAAACAGCAAAGAGAAAAAGCATATTTACAATCAAGGCACCTCCACAGTTAAAGGATGCAGATTCCATCCATCTGGGAAATGCTCTAAGCTGCTAACACTGCTGCATTTGGCTGGACTACAGGCACTTTCCTTGACATCTGCAAAAGGTAAAGCTGACTTCCACACTTCTTGCCTAGGACAGGTAGACCAAAACCCAGGGAGATTAGCAAACATCTCACAAGAACGGGCAGAGAAACATTTGGCTATGTCTTTTGTTTCTAGTCCAAAGAATTCTAACTGAAGTAGCAGGCTTGAAGGAAAGGGGGTCTA
Organism: Ctenodactylus gundi; assembly: GCA_004027205.1. Lineage (NCBI taxonomy): Eukaryota > Metazoa > Chordata > Mammalia > Rodentia > Ctenodactylidae > Ctenodactylus > Ctenodactylus gundi. The sequence goes on along the minus strand of PVKB01000003.1, from coordinate 2,067,100 downwards.
TGCCCACCCCTTTTCCAGAAGTTCACCCCTTTCCTATCTGACCATTGCCTTCCTCCTACCCTGCCATTCATGTTTGGGCTTTTTATGTTATTATTTTTGTGCATTTCGTAGAAAGGACACCATCTCTCGTCAGTCTTTTGTGTTTGGTCCATTTCACTGATAGATGCTCATTAATATCCTAAACCCCATGATTCTAATGTGTTACAGAATTTCGAATTTATGTTCTGTATTTTTAAGAAAGGTTAAATTTTATGTCATGTGAATTTTTTTTACCAAAATAAAAGGTGGGGGGGAACCCACCCTTTCCCTTTCCTTTCTCCCATAATGAAACTTCGGCTTTTCACTTCTGGTTTGAGGCAGATAGTTACTTATGTCTATGTGATTGCTTTCTGCTTGCATTTATGGTTACTAGGATGGAATTACAAATACTTCACTATTACTTCCAGCCCTCAGCCAGATGTGAATCTGCTAAGTTAAACAAAGACTTAAACATTCTCAAAATTTTTTCTCATTTCCTTTTTCCCCCTGACTGGTATATAAAAGAAGCAGTTCATGATGAAGTTTATTAAGTTAAAAATTAGTGAGAGTGGTACAACTTACTTTGGTAGGTCAGAGAAAAGTGTCTCCTACCACACAGGACAAAATCCCCAGCTTAGATTTCACCTGAGAACCACTATCCCTAGTCACTAGAAATTTTACTATAAACTCAAAATACTTGCAGTTTGCATCCCTGAAGAAAAATAGCCTTAGAGCCTGTATTTAATTTTTCAATTGGGATAACCCAAAAGTCTTTTTGAAAAATGTTCTGCCTCCTTTCTAAGTTTTATTATAGTTAAAAAGAGATCATTTCCCAAATTAGATGTTTTCATTTGCTCATTCATTAAATCATCTATAAATGAGTTTCCTGCTAAAATCAACTTAGCACATGCTCACAACAAAATCACTTTTTAACATTACAAGATAATTAGATTTTAAAGAGATTAGAGGCAACTTACTGCTTTGAAAACACATAAGAAGAACAAATGAGTTGAAATTTTCACAAGAATGGAAACTGTTTAATAAACTTAGAATGGTGGGCTTATTAAACTATTGTGTTATTTACAGCCATAATTCATTAACCACAAACACAATCATGTGTTTGCCTGGCATGCTACAACAAAAGCTTTATTCAGTTCATTCAGAAATCATTGGCAAAATAAATTTCAGTTGCAAACTCACAGATACAAGCTTCAAAGTATAAAGTTGTATATAACAAAAAATACAGGTAATATTTATAACAATAACTTACAGATACAAACTAATGATAAACTACAATATCACAAAAGATTGTAAACATTTTGCACACTTGTCAGTCCTTTCTTTTAGGCAAAGTGCTCTTTTGATGACAAATAAATTAACAGATACACACTAGAGTGGACTATTTCCAGACAATACAAAAAATGTTTTGATTTGTTTTCTTCTTGTAAACATAAGTTTTACAAACAAAAAAAATGAAGAATAAAAGTGTCTTGCAGGCCAACTATAGATACATACCTGGGCAGCAAAGATGTTGGAAATGCTTTGGGTGTTAAATAAAAAATTAACATTAATATCTTTTCAATGGTATTTATACATAATAAATGACAAGTTTATAACCTTAATCATTTCTATCCCTGAAAAAAGGAACTAGGTATGACTTATTGGCAGTTGTGTCATTGAATGGGGTAACAAGGGCTGGAGTCCAAGGGTTGTTGGTGAATGAGCTACAAAATAGAAAGAAATTTGTGGATCAGTTTTGTTTTGTTTTGTTTAGGTAAGTCTGATTTCAAGACAAACAAAAACAATTCAAGTCAACGTGCATCATCACTCATTACAGCTGAACGCTCCAAGCAACACGCATGTTCCACCTTCTCAACAGGAGCACAAACTTATCCACCATCGCAATCCTCAGACAAATATCCAGGAATAGTTTTACCCCCAATATTTTTAAGGGGCTACTAACTTTTGCCAAGATAATGTACCCCATCCATACCCCATTCACTGCACTTTACCCTGCAGCTAGAAAAACACAGGGCTACCTTTGCAGAGGTACTGCTGGTTTTCACATGCAGATGTCTGAAAAACGATGACCCATCAGATTCCCTTTATTAATAGTCTACCGTCTCCCCTCCACACACACACACCAAATCACTGTGTTTGACTCAGGCAACACCACAGTCTTTCATACAGACACACATGATTGAAATGCAAGGACATGTAAACAGGAACAATGGCATAGGCTCTGACTTCCTTATTTCATCAAACTTGAACTTCTGCTTGCAGTTGCCTTGCTTCAAACCAAACCTCCGTCTGAGAGCAACTAACGTAGCTAGAGAAAAATCTGTTGGGATGCATGTGAAAGATATTGAAGTATTGAGATTTACAAAATCAAGTCACAGAGAGGAGGGGAAGAAATCAGGGCTGATCTCTCAAAAGGAAAGCGATAAAGTAAAAGGAACCTTTAGCAGGTTGAGAAGTTTCCTGGAGCATTCAGAAGTTAGACTCTGGCTAGTTGGTAGAGAACAAAAACTAAAGATCAAAGGCCACAAAAGAGGAAAGAAGCACCAGGGGAAAACAAAGAAAAACAAACCCAGGCTTTTACTTGAGTCCCAGAGGGATAAATCTAAGTAGTGAAATAGATACACTAGTCTCATGAACACTGATTTGATTGAGTCGATCTGCCCCTCGCCCGCTTTCATACTTAAGACCAGAAATGTAATCTTTTTTTTAAAAAATGCAAATATGACTTGACTGAAAAAGACAACAGAACAGACTCACAGAAGATCCAAATACTGGACTTAATCAAACATTAATTTTAGTGTAACTATAACTAATATTACTATAATTTAAATAAAGAATAAAGTGACAAGAGAGATATCAGTATAGAAATGGAAATTCTTACACTGAAAAACACAACTGAATCAAGAAGTTAATGAGTGAGTGTTACGTTATCAGGTATAGAGAGAATCAGTGAACTAGAAGCAAGATTGAAAGAAAACACCTAGAATAAAGCGTGTAAGGTCAAAAGGTTGCATAATACAAAACTTTTTCCCATGGAACAGAAACAATTTTTTAAGAGAAAAAGATTTGAGAATTTCTTACAATGAAAGACATCAGACTATATATTCAAGAAGCATTCCCATATTAGAATAAAAAATTTTAAACAATAAACATAAATAAGTTGAGGGTCAAAACTAGACATTTACTTTCAAAAGAATAAGATGATGATCACTAACTGACTTTAGTGATAAATGATGCCAGGCCCATTAGATATCCAGATATGAAACAACAGAAATAAGGGAAGTAAGAAGACGCAGTAAGCATACCTTCAAAGTGCTGAAGGAAAACACCTGCCAATCTAGATCTCTAGGTTCTACAGGAAACATCACCTACAATGGCATCAGAAGAAAAACTATGGAGTAAACATAACAAAAGATATCCAAGACTTTTAAGCAAAAAATTCTTCTAAAATATAAGCAAAAGGATGAACAGAATGAATAGAACATAAGCTAAAGTTCATGATATGGAAGACATTAAGGTGACAATTTTCTAAAGTTTATCCATGTATTTACTGTAGTAATTATTCATAAAAATCTTGTTTTCTCATTTTCAGGGTACAAACTGACCAGTTGTCACATTTATGACGACACAAAGGGTCAAGAATAGGCAATACAAATTTGAATAATAACAAAGTAAAGACCTGTACTATTAGATATCAAGAATTACAGTCTTAGCATAATTAACATGGCTAGGTAATACAAGGATAAAAAGACCAATAAAACAAAATGTACAAAGTGTACAGAGATTTGACACATAAAACTTATGGAAACTTGATTTATGATAAACACAACAATACAGAGGAGCTGGAAAATTTGTGTTTTCACCAAGGCAACAGAAAACGTTCATTTTACTATTTTACACCACACATAAAATTTATTTCCAGATGGTTTGTCAATCTAAAAGCCAAAAGCAAAGCAAAGCTTCTGGAAGAAAGGAAGAATATCTTCATTATATTTGAGCAAGAACAAATTCTTAAATAGGTCATCAAATAAAACCATTCATGAAATTTTTTTAAATCAAGAAAATAAGCTAAATTAAAACTAGGAACCAGTGCTCCACAAAACATTCCATCAGGAGTTAAAAAAAAACAACCATCACTGAAAAGATGGCATTTTCAACACATATAATTATCAGAAAGCTCTGTACACAGAACAGATCAGGAAACAAAATCTAGTTTTTAAAAAAGATGTCCAATGGGCTGACAGCTTCAAGACATGCACAGACTCTCCACAAGAGGACATATCAGGGAAACCAGTAATGCCCAAGGGAAAAATGATGCTGAACCTCATGAGTCATGAGGGAAAAGCAAAATAATGAGATAGCAGGACATCCTCACCATGAAGAGGTTAAAGCGCTGATTAAGTGGCTCCAAGGATGCGGAGCAAGCACTTTGGATTCTCAAATGCTTCTGGACAAAGTCCAAGCTGGTCTAGCAACAAGGGGAAACTGCTTGGCAGCACTGACACCTTGGATACACATGTGGCCAATGACCCTATGTCCTATTCTCAGGTACATACCAAACAGAAGCATGAATTAATGTATGCCAAAAGACATGTTCAATAAAATCCATAGCAGCATGTTCATAAATACCCAAACTGGAAGAAACACAAGTGTCTATCAACCACAAAATGGATAAGCTGTGGTAAGATTCCTACCTACAGCAGAATTATTAACAACAGTAAGATAAACAAATCACTGGCTCCTGGAACAACACAGATGAATCTCACAAACAGCATCATTAGAAGTGAGACATACAAGAACACACTGCATCATTCAGCTTGTAAAGGTCAAAAAAAAATGAGCAAAACTAAGGCATGGTTTTAGAAGCCAGGTTTATACTACTTTGGACAAAAAGGATAATGACTGGGAAAAGAATTATGAGAGGTTTCTGGGGTGCTAATGATGCTGTCCTTCATCTGAGTGGTATTTTAATGGGCCTATTTATCATATTAACTCATTAAACTGTACACTTTTCACGTGTGTACTTTTCTATATGTATAATTCACTTCAACAGAAAAGTCTAATAAAACTTGGTCAAGTTCCATTCCAAGATCTGAATGTGTATGCTTCCTCTGATCTTAGGAAAATAAATTATTCTAATATTTATCTGATGAGAACAATTATTTCTTTTTTAATAAAAGTCAAGCAGTCAGAGTGATCATTATTAATAGTTGCATTTTATCTGTTAAGAGGGTGTGAAATTTTCTCTTTAGAATGTGTCACAGAAATAAGAATGTTAAGACAGTGCTGCTCTACTCCAGCCACTACAATATCCTATCAGCTACTAGTGAGGTAATATTGGAAAACATGAATCATCAGTAATGGACCATAAGCAGTTATCAGTTCCCGTCAGATGCTGGGGTACCTACCATCCATGTAGCTGTGCAGTGCGGTTAACATCGTCCCATCTTGGGGCACGTAGGCAGAGTAAGCCATTTCTTCTAACATGGGTGGAGACAGCCTGGAAGGTGGGACTGCTGTGACTGGGGCAGAGGAGGAGTGGTTAGGACTGACGTGTTTCTTGTGACGGGCACGGCAATTCTGAAACCACACCTGAGAGAGGAGAAAAGCAAGGTAATTAGGTCACATCTTAGCTTCTGAGTCCTCATCATGTCGGCCTTAAAATGGATGCAGCTTCCCATGTCCTACCACACAGGCAGACAGCAGAGCAACACTATAGCCCAAATGACAATGGTCATTTTTATTCTCAGATAATCAGCCTAAGCTGGTTTATTTAAGGCGATTCTGCACTGAACTAGCTGAGGGGAAGATGGGGAGGAGGGAGAGGAGGCCAAAGACGGGGAGGGAGGAGGAAACGGCTCAAGAATTCCGGAGAAGAACCCTTGGCTTTACTGTTGGCCTTTAGGAAGAAAGGAAAACAGAAAAAGCTCTTTTCATCAGAACTTTAAACACACATACATACCCCTAAATGTATTCTTAGACACCTGCTGGACATATTTCAAATGCTTGTTCAAGTGATTAAAATCCCTACTGAGAACTTAAAGGTTTTTACAAGCCTCCTGATTCAGTATTCCAGGCGCATTTTAACCTGCTGAGTTCAATTTCTCTTAGTGAATATAGACTATTCTTCCCCCAAAAAAGCATGGTAAAATCAGGTCTATAATAAGAAAGAAACTGGTAATATTTAAGTAAAATTAAATACAAACATGTTCAGCTGGTACAAGATTCACAAAAACATAAATTCTATTGCAGAAAAAAAAGCAAATTCAAGCCAAGCAAGGTTTCACATCCAGAGCAGAATGTATGAAGCTGAACTGCCCAGATGCTTCCAGTAACTCACCTGCCTCTGTGTGAATTCCCTGCCATGGAGTGGAACTTGACAGAGAGTGTTAGTTATTAAAATTGTGTCACTTAATTCTCATCATTCCAAGAAATGCTGATATGAAAAGAAGATAAGGGAAAGGATACAAGCTTTACAGGGAATCAGATAGAAACCTTTTAGGGCCGGGGCGGGAAAAGGCAGGGGCATCAATTCTGTTCAGGGCTGGTTAAGCAGGAATTGGATGGCACAGGCAAATTAGGGCTGATGAGTGTCAAACGGTGGAAACCACAAAGAATTTGTAATGAAAAGCTGGTTGAGAAGACACACTGCCTGAGGTTACAAAACCAGAAGGCTGGCAGAGTATATACACAGGCATTAAAACTAAAGAAAGTAAAAATAAACAATTTAATGGAATACATAGTCCTGAACAGGTGGCTGAACAGGCAGGCAACTCTTCAGGAATGATGCCAGGAGAAGACTTCGACGTACGTGAAGGCAAGGGAGAAGTCATGGCCCGAGCCTCCTTGCTTTCTCTAGACTATTACACTCTGAGATACCAGTACAGGGACCGCAGGCAAAGCATCCAGTCACAGTTTTGCCCACAGGCTCTTTACCAATAGGTGCCCTTTTGATCCAGTGTATATCAACCAAGAAGAGACTCTCTGACTGGTAAGCAGGATGTCCGGAAGTGCTGCCACCTGCCTTTTCCAAACACACACCTCACAGGACTACATAAAAAGTAACACACTGACACTGTGGTTCTCACAGTTTCTTCAAGAAATCTTTTAGTCTGCAGTAAATAATGAGATCTACACAGCTGTAAAATAAATGAAAAAAGCCCAACTACTACCTATTCATTGAAACAAAAAAATGAACTCAGATTTTTGAAATAACTATGAAAAATGTGTGTCATAAATAGCAGAATAACTATCCTAATACTAACTCAGAAGATCATCTGCAGGTAAGTAACCAGAGAGGCTTGCAAACCCAAAATGTAATATAACTTGAATGACACACCAGAGCTGAGAATTCCAGACACCAGGAAGAAAAGTCTTGACAAGAAAGCCACTGCCTTCAGAAAAGTCTCCTACCTACAATGTTCTCTTTTTGTTTTGCAAATCTGCAACATGAGTAGTTCTTTGAGTAACATTTGTAGTTTCTGAGGTCAAAATAATAGCAGATAGCAATCATGGAGATATACTGCAAAAGAGATAATCTAGCTTGGTGTAAAGACACAACCACTTGGAAGGATGTAGCAGGAAGATTATGTATTCAAAGCTAGCCTGAGGAATTAAGGGAGACCTCAAAATAAAGAAGCCTGGGTATATGACATAGGATTCTTTGGGTTCAATCAATTCCCTGTTACACACCTATCTACCCACACACCACTGCAAAAGCCGAGACCTTTAGAAAACCTAGACAAAAAGTCAAATGTGAAAAATTTAATTTATAAAAAAGATGAGACTTTGCATTATTGAGGGAGCATGGCTTATTGACTTAGGAAAAACTGTTTAATCATTTGGGAGTGAAAAGTAAACTTTTACTTTATGTGGAGCCTATCCTGGTGTAAATAACAAACCATGAAAATTAAGAAAACAAAAGTCAATATTGCTATGATTTTTTTAGATAAAGAAGCGTAACAAAGTCCAGAACTATCAAAAATCAAGAAATTTGGGATACATGAAAATGTAAAAGTTTTATGTGAAAAAATAAAAGGAACTTAGTAAATAATGAATGTTTAGCATGATAGACAAGATTAATAAAAATCAGTAACGTGAAAAGAAATAACCCAACCCAACAGAAAAATGGGATGAAATATACAATTTCTAATACTACAAAATAAGTAAGCATGTTCCAGTTCACTGTTAACAAAATATGTAGAGATAAAAGAACAATGAGATTTTCTTTTGGAGCTACCAAACTGTAAAGAATATAAAAAGAATGAGTACATTTAGAATTCTGATGAGTTCAGAAAAAAAAAAACAAACCAACAACTCTTAAATGTAGCTCCTGGCAGAATAAATTGGTGCAGAAGGCAGTTTTTGCATACAGGCTCTAAATGGTCTATCTTTTGACTCAACATTCCCATTTAGAAATTTACCCTAAGGAAACTATAGGACATGTATGCAAGATACATACACAATGACAGCTATGGCAGCATATTTTGAGGTGTTGCCAAACTAAAAGCTAAATCATTCTATGCTCATACCTGCAAGCAATAAAAATGGTCTTGGTATGAAGGGTAGTTAAGAGCAGACTGAAAGAGTTTTACAGTTTCTGTAAGGTCTACAACTCATAATTCAGGTATCTGAAGGGTATGCTGATAACGACTGGATCTGGTTGCAGAGAAGTGAGGTCAAATCAACCAACTTTACCCTTCAATTTCAGCACAAAGTCAATCCACTGTCGGTCACAAAGTATCACTGGACAGACCTACAGCTAGGAAAGCTGGGACTGTCATGTGTCAGGACACTATTTTCACGTACTCTTTGGGTGACCTAATTTGCATATTGCATTAGAAGCCTACTAATCACATTTTTTTCCTCTTCAACCTGCCTAAAATGTTGTGCCTAACACTAAGAAGGAGGGTGGGGGAAGAGATCATGGGCTGCTACTTAAGCCACAGTAATTAACCATTCAAACATACTGTAAAAGGCTACGTCGTAAATCACACACACACACACACACACAATGCATGCACTTGTATGCTAATACATCTTCCTTTGCCATCTTAACAAAATAGCTAACATCCAGTTTTTACTTATTGAAAGTCAAAATCCAAAAATAAGTTTTTGAAGTTTTAGCACTTGAGGTTACACCAACTTGCACATAATTCTTAGGACTCTGCCGAAAGATGTCCATGTGGGGTCCTTACTTCTTTAAATAATGCTCGAAGACCCTCCATTCTCCTTTTGCTAACCAAAATCACCTAAGACATAACACTCAGGAATCTAACATTCTTTCAGACATCACTGCCTCAGAAACACAAAGTCCTAAGTTAGAAAGAATCTTCAGTCTGAACCTCCCCCCACCACAGGAAATTTCACTTGTACCCACAGAAAACTCTCACCTTTAATGGTGGTCAGGCCACATTTGTAGTCTCTGGTATTAGGACAGACCCTTATGAGTGAGAAGAGCTTTCTCACACATTCTCTGCAGGGCAGTATTTCATCTACACTCAAGGATACCTACTGTCTATATACTATTCCTTCCCTCACAATTTCCTGACCTCCTTATCTCCAGATAAATACCCCTGCTGCCTACAATATTAGCACACTATTTCTGCATTCTTAATGACCTAGGCAGACTTTTCTTAAAGGCCATTTTTTTTAACATTGGTTTCTTGTTAAGTCTAAATTTTGGCAACCTAAAATAAACACAACTTTGAGCATCTGAAAAATGTAGAGGCTTTAGGTCTCTACACCCTGTATTCAACCAAAAGCACTAAGTCTTCAGAGAAGCTGCAGTACTCTTGGCCTTGGCCATCCAGTTCCTATAGATGATTTGTTAATTTCCAGCCCTCTGGCTTTCTAATAAACACCAGTGCATCAACAACCCAAATGAAGAAACAAAACCCATGTGCAAGGAAGGAATTTATCCACCCACGTCCTAACAAAGTTCATTTTATCTTGCTGACTCTTCCTCAAGCTTCCTTTGAACCTTGAAAACTTAAAATTATCCTCCATACCCCTCATCTCTCCAGGATACCTTCCCAAAGTTGCTCCCTTGTTCTTGAAACCACCCTCCTTCGTCAGTGTCTCTACTGCTTCTCCACCAGACTCCTTTGATTCTGTGAGGGGTTGGGGATAGGGTGGGAGTTACTATGTCCCATTCACAGAGCATCAATTATCCTGCTCTCTCCGTAAGGTTCACACTGCATTTTTTAAGCTCTCTAATCTCTGAAAGATCTTCCTAAGTTTCAGGTCAGCAGATCTTTTTGCTTGAGTCCTGTCCATCTTTTCAAAAACTCACATAACTCGACTGATCACATCACTACATGATTAGCCCTTCTGAAAGGATGTCATCTTCCTCCCAACAGAAAACCAAGCTTTCTTCTGCTTTTAGTATTTCTGTCCTAGACTACCATACTCATGGATACTTGACTTCTGCTTCTCTACTCCAGTCTGAATTATTTTCTTATCTAACAATCTTCTCTTTTTTCCATTCTTAGAACTCACAAATAAAATACATAATGAGTGTCATTTATTCATTTATCATTTTTTCATTGTGTCAAAACTTCTTAGCATCAGAAAACTTAGTATAAGAATCATGTAATATTTATCTCAAACTTCTATTGAGCTAAACAAGTTCAATGCCTCTAACAAAATTTTCATTCATCTGCAAATACCCACTACCTCACTCAGTCTCTTTCCAAATCATCACTTTGCTGGGCATTCCAACTAGGCTTTCCGCCTCTGTCTATTCTTCCTTCAACTCTTAATTTTTCCCATGTAGTGTCGCTTGTATTTCCTCCTAAAAATCACTTAGAGAAGTCTGTTCGAGAGAGAAGTCAGAATTCACAAGCGGCTACGACTTCAGTACCACAGCAATTTCATTTTCCATAATTCTAAATTCTATATTCCAGTGAGTTGGCTCTCACTCTTCTCTCCCTAGTTATGTTCACACCACTCCTTTACTCTACATCTTCAGTGAAGGCCATCAACACTCTCCTTCCCTTCTCTCCCTTCCAACCCCCCTGCCCTGTGTCCCACCTCAGGAAAATCTAGAAAAAAAAAAACTTGTGATTTTCAAATTAGATACTGAGCTTGAAATTGCAGGTAGATCTTTCCTAAGACTCTTAGGACTGGTGTGAGCATTGAATATGCTTCATTCACAGAGTCATTTGACAAAAGACAGTCTTACCCAAGCAGGCTAATTACTATAACAGAAGTTAATACATTGAAATTTCTTTACAAAAGAACATGGTGTAGTCATAAATACCTTAGGGCTTTGTGCATTTAATAATTGGCCTGTAAAATAATCACCTGTATCACACGTCTGCTCAAGCCCGTCCTTTCTGCCAGTTTCTGGAGGGTCTGTGCATCTGGATTGTTGTCCTGAGCAAACTGTGCTTGCATAACCTGTTTAGAAAAAAAGTAGGCAGTAAATGGTTAAAAATACAGCACTCAACCTGCTGGCCTTAGATAAGAAATAAGATGCACAAGTGTGACACTTGCACTTTTTTTTAAACTTGAAAACCAGTGAGTTAAAAATGCATGCTTTGTTTATTTATACACAATCTGTTATGCGTAGATCTTTTCACAAACCCTTTCAACAACAAAAAAATTGCCTCTTAACTATGGAGTTGGAAATAAACTTACCTTTTCTTTTTTTCATTCTTAGAACTCAGAAATAAAACCCATAATGAGTATCATTTCACATTTTTTTTTTCATTTTGTGAAAACTTCTTAGAATCAGAACACTTAGTAGAAGAATCTTCCAATATTTATCTCAAAATTCTACTGAGCTAAACAGGTTCCATGCCTTTAACATCATTTTCACTGATCTGCAAATAGCACGCAGCTCAACTGATGAGTTCCACTTAGTTATAAAGACACGGTCATTTTTGAGAGCACTGACTCTATGCAAATGAGTACCATCTGGGACCTTTAAAAATATCCATCAGTCCACTAAAAAAGTAGGTATGAGGGTCTAAGCGTACATATATTGAAAGATACACAGATGATGCTGGAACCTTCAGATTGTGCCACGAGAGAGTGAGGGTGGGAATAAACTCCCCCTGTGGTTATTTCCTGGAAGAAAGATACAGACCTGCCACTAACTGGCCCCCTGTAAGTGTAAAAGAACAAAAAAGGGACAGAGGAAGAGCCAGAAATACAAAGCACAAGCCAACATCTCTGTATTATCTCAGGGGAGGGAAAATCAAGTGTGATTCTTGAGCATTATGACTAAAAGTCAACTGAATAGAGTGCTTATAAGATATAAAGAATGAAAAAGGACACTGGTATGATAATGTTTATCCACAGGCACAGACCGTGTGTGTGCAACCTAACTTAAGATCTAAAGTTCTGCTAGTCTCCACACCCTCTGCAACAGGCAGAATTAAGTACATTTGCCACCATGTTCCTTATATAGCACTATCTTTGGCCCGGCAGTTGTCACAGGATAGCTAAATAATTTGCTCATAGGTCTTCTCTTCTTGGCAGAAAGCATATTCCCTGAAAGCAAGAATAATGCCTGGGTTTTCATGTCCCTCTGTCATACAGAGTATGCACTTAAAGAGTTTGTGGCAGAATGAACCTTAACAATGTGAGGAAATCTGGACAGCGTATGGAGAGAAAGCCCAATGTTGTTACAGGAAACCCAATGAGATTTACAAATTGCATTATCCCACCCAGCTATATCACATCTATACACTCATTATAAACAGAACACATACTGTTGGTTTAAAAAATGGGCAAAATGGTCTAAACACCCACAATCCCCCGGATTTCATGTCCTCCTTTCTCACTGCACCTGTGCCACTTTAATTTTTCCTGATGCAGACAGAGTTGTGATTATACATTACAAGCGTGTCATGTCCCAAGGAGAAAAAATGTGCACAGTAATTATGCTGCTGTTTTCATTTTTCAAAAAGAAAAAGTCAAACCAATAATTCAATATTTGCTTTTAAAAATATTGGAATATGCTCATCTTTCTGAAGGACAGCTTGACAATAAGGGTAAATTGCCCAATTTATCAGAAGATCTGGCAAAGGGAATTATTTCAATTTTTTAAGTCTACAGCATCCCAAATACCTAAATTATGGAGACCGTCTTGAGGATTGATTTGTTTCAGCTGATCTGTTCCAGCTACCTCTGTCATAAGACAAAATGCTAATAAATACCAATAAAGGAGAACATGCTTTGCAAGCACATCATTTAACAATTGCTTTTTAAAACTATGATTCTGATGTGCAGGTTTTAAAATGGGGCTTACATATTTTATGTACATTTTCAATTTAAATCTATCAGCCTCCCCGTGAGAGATATCTGGGATTTCACTCTTTGATTTAGCAGCTGCTGCTACCATGAAGCGGAAGTTTTTGTTAAGGCACGTTTTAGTCTCGCTCTGCTGGAAGGCCACGCCAAGGGACCCGAGGATGGGCAAACAGGATCCAAACCTCTTCTCTGCTGTCCCTGGAGATCTCCCTTGATGAGAGGCTCTATACTTCCTGGAGAGGCTACCTGAACCAAGGCACCGTTGTAGGGTTAAAGGAGACAGTGAAGGCAGGATGCCGGACATAAGACTTGGCACGCAAAGAACCCCCCAAATCTACGGTTGTCTTCCTATAGGAGACTCCAGTTATCAACTACCAGTGGCTTCAAATTTTCACAATCATAATTTTAATAATAAAAGTTTAAAGTTATCAACCTTACAAGACTATAGCCAGTGCCTCATGAAGTCAGCCTGTTTTTAAAACAGACACATTTATATTACAGGTTTTGTTCTAATCCAGATACTTTTTATCTTCAGATGAGGGGATTTTCTAGAGCACCTTAGAATATGTGTGAGCACTACTCCAACCCAGATAAATGTTGAGACAGACACAGACACACACACACACACATACATACATACATACATATACACATACATACACACACACACACACAGATTTTGAATTGCCTTGTCTTTCATGTACTATTTATTGATCATGTACTTTCATGCCTTAGAAACCCACAACTATCTGAGCGTCTCCATCAAGTAGGTCTAGAGTTTAATTTTAATCAGTGCACATTGCATTGTCCAGTTCCCTTGGAAGGTTCACCTTTCATCTATGGTTTTCCCCTAAATCATTCTCAAAAATTAAAATTCTCCCTTGAAACATTATTTGTTATAACAATCTTGAATCCTGGCAGGACTTGGCATACATGTGACTTTTCAAAACCCTGCTTTCATTCCTTAACATTGTGTAAATGTCTCCTAAGTCCCAGCTGAAACGGTACCATGTGAAAAGCACCCAGCGGTATTTGGCAGGTGCTCAATAAGTGTTACTTTTTCTTAATATAAAACAAAAATCTCTGCTACACTAATCTTAGAAAACCTGAGTTTGTTTTAGAAAAAAATGCCAGAAGGGATCATTATATGTGTAGACTTAAATATAAAGCACAGAGTAATTATTTGTTTGCTTAAGTGAACCTTATGACAATTAAATTTAAGATAACTAAGCTGAAAATAATCATTCCCCTTTCAGGGGGTATAAACAATCTTTGATACCAAATTATAAAATTATTCCCTGTACTCTTTCTAAAATGAAGAAAGTGACTATTTGAGTAAAGTTAAGCTGGAGACCCCAATGGTAGGCATATTCAATTCTCTTCTACTCAAAAACACATACAAGACTATTGTAGTTGGCTCAAAAAAAAAAAGGCCAATAAATTGGAGTTTCAAAGACTCAGATGCTACCTTTCTAAGAGTTTCAAAATAGAGTTTGTCTTCTATTGCAAATACATGAACTAACAGAAGTGCTGCTCTTAGACTGGTGTTATCAGGGCAGTTGGAAAAGAACAGCATTTTATTTCTATTTTGATATTAGTAACAAAAGACTTCCAGAAAAAAAAAACCTGATGACCATTCATATTGTGATGCTAGAAATACTGATAAACATTTTAGGGAAATCAGTATTATTTTCATACACTTACCGAGTTTGTCTTCAAGAAAAGTATAGGCCAATCTTTTGGGAAAGATACAGTGTTCTTAGGCCACATGGAAATTGCTTTTTGATTTTGGAAGAGGGTGACAGAGGGGGGCTTCAAAAACCATAAATGCCTTGCCATGACTACCTGGAGCTGATCTGCTGTAAAGCTGGTCCGAGCTCTTTTTGCTGGTTTTGGATGATTAACATCTTGTTCTGTGAGGAGGGCACCTTCCACACTAATGCCATTACCTGCATTTAAAAAACATTAATGTTGGTGACTCCCATTGTGCAATTATAGCTGTCTTATCTTTCTTGGCTTGTGAAAATGTACGTCACATATCTTTCTAACAATCTATAATTAGAACCCATGAATTTTTACTTTTTTGCAGTATTAGCAATTGAGCAACTGAACCTAGAGCCTTTGCACTGAACTACAGTCTAGTCTTCTTTAAAAAAAAAAAAAGAGGAAAAATAATTGAGACAAGGTATCAGAAGTGTCTAAAATGTCCAGGCTGAGCTCAAACTTGCAAATCTGTCTTCTTTCCTCAGCTTCCTAGAGTTCTGTGATTACAGGTGTGTGTTACTCCCTCTTAATGGTCACAGAGTTGTCATAAAACATGCTAATATGTTCAAATAGTAATATTTCATTTCTAAGCTTGTGCATTCAGTCAAAAGTACAAAAAGTTATAAGTGCATATCTAAGGTCTGTCCTAAAGAGAACACAGGAAAGCAAGTGCCCACAAAACAGAAAAGCTGAGCCCTATTCTGAGGCTGCTGCCTGAGAACATGGCACCAAGCTGATGCATACAACCACAGTCTTTCCTGTAAATAAACAGATGGAGACCATCGCTAGCTGTAGAGGGCTTAATGAATCTAACCACAATTGTATTTTGTACAAAATCAAGCTTTAAGTTGACCTTAGGAAAAAATTATTTTTATCTCTATGCTCACTGTTCCCAAAATCTCAGAAGTATTTTAAGTACTTATTTACCATTTTCCACTTCTCTCTTTAAATTATCCAGCATGCAATCATAATGCACTCTACAGAGGACTTTCTCTTCCACCAATGCAAATTCCTCTCCTGTGGAAAGTTGTCTCTTGCAAGAAAAGCAGGCAAAGCACGCCAAGTGGTAGACATTTCCTTTGGCCCTTCGGACCCAGTCAGTAGAGTGGATGTGCCTCCCACATCTAGAGCAGCGAGTTCCGTACCTTCTATGGGAGACAGGGAGGCAGGAGTTGAACATTTCAATACCTGGTAAGATATTTACCAGCCTAATATTGAGCAAATGCATGATGTTACTCCAACAGAAAAACCTAACTAAATATTTTGAAAATGAAACAGGAATTAACAAATTCTCTAAAAGTCAAAATGGTAAGCAATTCATATCTGAGACCGAGTCACAAGTCAATATATATTTTTAAAAAACAAAATATTTAAAATAAATAAAACACAAGTTATTTCAGTATTCCCTTTAGTGTGTCAAGTATTGGGACACTTCTAAATTTGTCAAGAGCCTCAAGATATGAAACCCCCCTCCACACACACACACTCCAGACTGAAAACTTAAAAGTGCAAAAGTATGCTAACTCACAACATAAATATTGACCTCTTCAAATTAGGCTGAAGGACTGGGGGTGTTGGCCAGTAGCAGAGAACATGCTTAGCATTTACAAGGCCCCAGGTTCCACCCCCAGCACCAAAAAAACAAAACAAAACAAGAAACCAAAGCAAAACCTATGTTGAGATGATTAGACAATGTTATAACAAGTAAAGCATTTATAACAGAATTTATCAGAGAATGGAGAGAACAGATATTCCTCAATCTGGTGGGTAAAAAAGGAAAACTCACAATTGTTTGTGTCCATGAACAGTGACTGCTAACCACAGGAAGAGGGAATTATTATCTAAAACTTTCAAAGACATATTTAGACACTGAGCACAGATGGATACTAACAAAACGCCACAGCTAGATGTAAATATCCTCTTTGTTTCCAGTCTGAGTGACGGGACCCTCTTTGTCACGTATCCCATCACAGTCATGGGCTCATAGTAGACCACTGTGTGGACCTGAGTCTGCTAATCGAAGCAGCATTGCTGATTTATTTCTAATTGCTCTAAAATGATGAATCTTGAAATTTTCAGAAAGTAATAAAATATGAAGTATTAAAAATCCTAAATAATCCTTCAATCATTAAAAATTATTTCCTTTGCCATAAAATTAATGTTCACTTACTCTAAATGACAGAAGAAACAGAGACGAAACCTAATAGAAAATATATATTTGGAGTACATAGAAAATTCTTTGATTTTGTAAAATAAAGGACTTATGAAATGACTTAAAATTACCTAGTAATTTTATTGAAATCAATCACTAAACTCTATGAAATGCAGTACATACAACATAAATTAGTACTACAAACCTCACTATGTAGTATCAATTTCGTGATTTCCCAATGAACATTTTTCTTAATTTAGAAATGCAAATTTAAAATATGGTAATTTTTTAAAGTATGCTTAGATACAATTTCAATTTCTAGACAGCTATCCATACAGAACTGAATTAGATCCTAGAAAAAAATTTACAATTAAATAATTATACAGACATCACAGAGAAATTTAGTATCTTGTGCGAATAAAATCTTACAACCTAAAGATCAAAGAACAGACAAAAGAAATAGGATTTTGGGGGCAGAATAATTTGATTTGGCCTATTTATATTAGAATGATCAAATCTTTTGAAAAGTACAGTTGGTCACTACATTCAAACTCCTGAAATTTATATGCATCTACTACAGATCATTCTATGGTGAACTTGTAAAAGCTTAAGATGATTTTTTTTTTCTTGTAATGATTTTATTTCAACTTTTTGTTTCCCTCAAATAAGGAACTTTGTCATAATAGGTCATTTTAAATTTCATATTTTATATATAGGCACAGCCAAGAAAATTTCTTATTTTTAATATCTAAACTTTATTCTTAAGTGGAAAAGCTATTCCTAGTGAATTTTTGTATACTTAAATCCCCAAGAGGAAAATACATTTTGTTTTAATACAAATTATACCTCAAAATAGAGTTTGGAACCTATCCCATTAAAAAAAAGGGGGGGGGGGTTTCAAGAAATAAAGCTGGACAAGAAAAAGCATATCATAAGATTTGTTTTGCAGAACAATTTCTTGAAGGGCCTACAGTACTAAGCAAAAAGCTTGACGGTATACCTGAAATAATCAAGTTTGCAGAAAATGTCTTTGTCTTTAATATAACAGCTGGTGTGCCTGCCTAAGGAGGTTCTGCACACACTGCAGGAAAGACACCGGACATGCCAGCACAGGTCATTCACCTGGGAAGGGAAGAAGAGAGGCAGTGTGAGAAGCCACCCCCAACCATGCATACGGACAGCGCTCATGGCTTTCGTGTGTGAGGTGACTCAGTTACTGGTCTTGTGATATTTTCACACACGTTCGACTCTTTCCACCCAAACAGTGTCATTTACGTAAACGTACATCTGGATACATTCCCACCAAGACCGTTGCCAGAAAAACCACACTAGGACCTGCCACCTCTTGTGTTTACATTTAATATGTATTTCTTTAAAATTGTTTCGGTGCTCTTTCTCAAACCAAACCTCCATAGACACAGGGAAAATTTTGTTCAATTTAAAGTCCTATCTACAGATCTTTATTTATTTTTTTCCTTTTCCCAAATTCTCACCAGACTTTCTGTTCTTTAGAAAGTTAACACACAAACCTTTGCAACTTATTTTCTGCCTGAACAATGGTAAAGTGAAAAACTGTTAAGGAGCACAAGAGCAACAACAAAAAGGTGAAAAATAGCCTTGAAGTACATTCATTTCAATAAAAAAATAAAGAGGCAGGCTCTATCCTTACAAACCAGAAACGGCTAAGGTAGAGCGCTGATAGGGTGGCGGCCTTAGCTCCTTGTTGCCACTACACAACTGCACAGAACAAAATGGCAAAGAGAGAGAGACTGGGAAATCTCCTTACTGTTAGACTGCAATTATAAGCACTTGTAGAAAGACACCCACAGATTATTTTCCATTCATACTTCAAAGAGTAAGATGTTAAATTAAGCCCAGTAGTTTATACTTTCTAAATAGGAAGAAATATTGTCAATTTGGGACACAATCCATAATTGCTTTCATTTGAAATGTTGCCATCACACCATATAGCCACCACAACTCAGGCCTGCAAGAAAGAAGATGGGTGCTGCACTGCACGGGGCTGCAACACGGGCTCCTAAAGTTAACCTTTGTTAATCAGATGCATGAACTAGCTTTATGCTTAATTAAATCTCATGTAAAAGAAGAGCAACGATGCATGCCACAAATGGACCCCATAACGAAAACAGGAAGGTCAATTACTCTTGAGTTTTGGCAATCGTTGTAGTATTTGACAATAAAGAACTTTCTATGCAATGAGTCTGTCAGGTCATAACTACTGTCCAATATGTTTATCTGTGGTACGAAATACCTAGGGGAATTCAAAGCTGAGAGACAAAAAAGTTTTACTGGTTTTAATTGCTATTTTACACTTCTTTCTAAAGCATCATTGAGTTTCACTTTTGATGAAATTTTAAGGTTTGATTGTTCTTTAAAAGAACTATATATACTCATCACTATAGAAAACATTCAAATAACATAAAATAGTAGATATCCAAGCTGGAAGAAACTGGAATAAAAACTGGAATTAAAAATACTAATGAATATTGTCTTCGAAATAAAGATATAGTCTTCTCTCTACTTTTCTCCAAAATGTGCTGAGTTATGATAAGGTTTGAAAGCAAAAGCTTCCTCAGTAGTCGACGATGCAGGGCCCTCTGTATTTCAATCATACACCATTTTTTTAAAAGCAAAACTCTTAAGAGCAGAGCCATGACCCTTCTGAGTTCCTCACAAAAGCCAAAACAAAGGTCTGTTTTTTCACCTTTCCTTAAAGTTTATTTTGAACAACTAAAAAACACTGTAATCTTGCATTTCTCTGGAAGGAAGTCGGGCAAAATAAAAAGAGGCGATTCTGGGAATATAACCCTTCCCTGTTGGTTAGTATTAATTCAATCAGTATGAGCCTAGGCACAGGACTGGGACCAAGCTAGAAAAACTACTCAATTTAGGGGCAGGGGAAGTGCCAAGTGGGGCCATGGACACATTCACCTCCTTTTAGGCTTTTATTTTCTGTCTCCATTGGAATTCCTAACACAGCGGTGTGTTTGTGTATTAGTTACAACTTCAAATACTTATCTATACTAGGCCACATTTTTATCTATAACAACTTTGAAATCAAATTTACCTGCAAGAGGGAGTACTCAACTGTGGAGGGGGATAAATGTTAAGAACTCTGAGTTTTAAAAATCGGCATATGCGACTGGAGTTCAGCCAGAGCTAAAGTGCTAATACAGATGGGAGAGCTTAGGTCCTAGGTAGATAATTTCTTTGAGCAAATTTTTGTCCTATCACAAAGGAAAGCTTTACACAACTCACTAAGACAACAGTATTTTATATAGTACCAAGATATGAAATATACAAGTTTATGCTACGTGAACACTAGAAAGCTATTGTTATCTACTTGAGAGGATGATTTGTGTTACTTCATTATAAACTTTTCCCTACTTCTCTGCTATGGTGTTTTAAAGCCTTCATAGGTACAGTTCAGAAACCTTCTTAAAGATGCTGCTAATTATGGAGGGAGCTCATTGACAGTGAGCTAATTTTGATTTGAAAGATAATTCTGAAACATCCATCTGGCTGAGGTTTAGCAGTGTTGAAAGTGGAATAGTAAGAATGCATATTTTAAAAGGCATACTAAGGTGCCAAGTCAGATTAACTTAGTGACCTGTAACTGCTTTCTTTTGCTGCTCTGTCTGGGGAGTGCAGGACAACATTCCCATTTCACAGACAAATCAGCTTTGTACATCTGTGCAGAAAGTTGGAGAAAGCCACTAATTCCCGTTTTGAATTTATACTCCCCATAATTAATCCTTTTGAAAATCTAAGCGCGGTGGAGAGGGAAAAAGTGAACTTGTTTGCATCTAATGAAATATAGGAGAAATGATTATTTTACACAGAGGTTTTAAGGACCAAACTTGAAAAGCCAACGTATCAGGACCAAGACTTTTGGGACCATGAGCCTGCCTGCCTGACATGAATCACTGCGGGCTGCCAGGATTTCTATTCCAAAATTTCCCCACAACATTTTAAGAGCAAAGTAAAACAAATTAACACAGACAGTCAATTCTCCAACCACCACTTGAAACACTTCATCCAAGGCTCTTGTGAATGTGCATCTAACTTTACATCAATTTTCTTTTATATTTTTTACTTGCGGAGCACTGGGAAACACAGAGCAACCCTGGGTGGATCTAAATATTAAACCTTACCAAAGTAAGAAGGCCCTGAAACAGCTTTCCTTTAAACCTGTCTGTTAAGTTTTACTTTGCAACAGCTTCCTGAAACTTTTAATACCCATAAGGCTCATTTTAAAAATGTCCAGAAAAGATCTTTGGAGGGCATATCCCAGAGAGTCTCACCAAAGGAGACTCAGCCAAGGGAAAGGACTCAACAACATACATTGACCCCAATTTCTTCCAAGCGGACAGAAGGGGCATTATTGTGGTCGGGGGACAGTTTGGGGCAAAGTTTATTTTTTATTTTTTTTGGAAAGCGAGGCTTTGTTAAAAAAAATAATAAAAAATAATAATAAAAAAACCCAGGCAGCTGTTCACAAAGGGGTGAGGCTTTCCCCCACGTGTTTTCCACAAGTCAGCGGCTGCCTCAAACACATCCAGGGAGGCAAAGGGCGTTTCTATCTCACGGCCTGACCCGTCCTCGGTCGTCTTATCACCCGCCACCCTGTCCTCAGCTCCAGTTGTCCCCAAGTGGTCAGCAAGTTCTACAGGCTCCCGGGACACCCTGGGCAGCGGGGGCGCGACCCGGCCCGCCGGCCTCTGTCCCCGGAGCCGCCCGTCCGCCCCGCGCCCCCTCCTACCTTGAGCAGGTACTTGTCCACGATCTCCAGGCCGCAGCTGTTGCACACGCACTTGCCGGGCGGGCAGCCGGAGCCCGAGGCCATGGACCGGGGCGAGGACGACGGGGACAGCGGGGCCGAGGAGGAGCACGAGTCCTCGTCCCCCGCTCCCTCGGGGCTCACCTGCGGCGGGCGGCGGCGTTCAGGGGGCTGCACCCGCCTCCACCCGCGAGGCGCGGGCGCCCCGGCCGGCCACCCGCCCCACCCCGCGCGCGCCGCCCGGCCCACCCGACCCCTCCGCCCCCGCGCGCGCCGCCCCACTCACCAGTCCTTCCTCCCCGGCGCCTTTCCGCGTCCTCCCGGCCGCCAGGGCTGTGGCGCGGGACTCCTCCGACATGGGCCCGGGGCGCTGCGGGGCGGAGGGCGGGGCGGCTCAGCGCGCGCGGGGCACGCGGCGCTAATGAGGCCGGGCGCGGGGCGGGCCACGCCGCGCCGATCCCGGTTCCGGTCGCCGGCTCACCCGCGCGCGCCGGCTGCCCGCCCCCTCCCGCCCCCCGCCGCGGATAACAAGTTAATAACAATCCGGCCGGCACAAAGCGTTCGCTCGCTAGACGTCAATCACCGGCCAGCCGGGCAACACCGGGCTAACGGGGGTGCGGGGCGGGGGCTGGGGTGGGGGGAGGCGGAGTGGGGGAGCAGAAGGGGGCTGGGACGGAGAAACTGGATTTCGGTAATCACCTCAATTAAAAGAGCAAGACACACACATATATTTAAAAGGGGGGCCCTTTGAATGGGATAGCCCGAAAGGTGAAGAGGTTTAATAGGATACTTGAAAGCTAATTACCGCGGGATTTAAGAAGCCTGGTGTTTGTTCCGATGACAATTTGAATGAAAATGCTTCAGATTAAACCTAGCCGGCAGCCCTTTCGTAAACTTGCGGCAATTAGAGCCAAGAGTGATTTACACGCGTTTCTTTAAGGTGTAAATGGCCACTTATTGCTCAGTAAGTCAACATTTGAGCTGCTAAAGGATTATTTTTAACCGACGCAAAGAGTGGGTCGAATAATGGAAAATATCCAGCTGAATTTAATTTGTGTCATTAAAAAAAAGGCCCTCACCCAACCTGGGTCAGAATGTTCTGAAGTAGCAAACGCGCGTTACTCAAGTGTTTTTCTCTCTCTTTTCTGGATAATTGTTCCTAAAAGAAAACGCAGCTTCTTCTGGACTTTTTCTGTCTTAATTTATTTTTTTTTTTAAGTCTTATTTGAGGATCTGGTGGGTCCCCCGAACGCAAGCGGTACGCGACACCTGCGTTTCTGATTCCTGGGCTCCCAGATTTCTTTTTTTGTCCTTTTAGTAAAAGTAGCTGGCGGACGCTGCCGCCCGGACGGGGCGCCCCGCAGACGCTCTACAGGGTATCCCCACCCGGCGCGGCAGCCTAGCACGAAGGCCGAGCCCGATGAACACAAAGACCGGGCGTCAGCAGCCGGCGGCCGGGCGGAACGCAGTCAGCAGTGCCCCGCGGGACCCTCAAACTGGCTGCGGGCGGTTCCCAAAGTTAAATCGCGACACACCACCCGGTGGCGCCCCCGGTGGGCCCGAAGCGCTCCCCAGGGTCCCCCTTCCACGCAGATGAACCTTCAGGCTCGCTTTGCACCCCTGGAGGTTGGCTTCCCTGGTTATCTTAAATCAGATCGTTTTTCCGACCCACCCCAGCACCGCGAGGCCTTCCCGGGGCCACAGCTCCGACTGCGTGGCGGTGGACCACCCCGCGGTCGGTGGCGCGGCTAGGCTCAAGCGGGCGTCCCCGGGAATGTGTGGGATCCCACCCGCGGCCGCGTGGACCTCCCGTCCCGCTCCCCCGCAACCGCCTAGATCGCCACCGCAAAGAGAACAGAAAGCAGGACTCACATGGACCCGAGAGCGCCTCAGGCTCCGAGCTTCGTCTCCCAAATTACAGTCTCCATGGCTTAGTTAAGTGAGCTTGTGGGGAGGGAGGGGGCAGCGATTACGGACTAGCGATACTACGTAATAATAAAAAAAAATCGCCAGGTCTGCAGAGGAGGCCGTTACAGGTAGGAGTCTCCGAACCTGGCTCGGGAGCCCAGACTCCGCGCCAAGCCAGGAACCTGGCGGCTCAGCTGCTCGCGGCCGGCGTCAGCTCGCTCACCTTCTCGCGGGCCGCCGCTAGCTCCGGCACGTCCTTGTCTTCTAGTTGACACACGAACATCTGATCGCTCTTCCAGTACATGGCACCGCCAGGGCTGCTCACCACATCCCAACTCCGGAGGGCCAGAGGCTGGCGGCGTCCGCAGAAATTCCCCCTCCCCGCCCCAAAACGCGCATAAACGCTAAGGCGAAGACCCGGGCGCCCCGAGCGAGACCCCCCCTCAGAAGGATCGCTGAGGCTGTCACCGCCCTCCGACCAACCGTGCTTAAGACGCCTTTCCCAACTTCACTGAGGTCTGTCCTTCCAGGAAAAGAAGACAAGGGGGGGGGGGAAGTTTATAGTTTTCCAGAGGGTGGAACCTTCCATAGAGGGCGGGGGGGAGTTTTCCTGGAGGGCCAGCCTCACCTCCTGAAGGAAAACCCGCCTTCTCGACATGTTAAGATCTCTATCGGGGCAAGCCAACTTACGCCAGGTTCGCTGTTAAAGGGAAAGGAGAAAAAAAAAATTTAAACCTTGGGATGGTCTGTTAACTTGATTTTAAAAAAATCTGCTCTCTGCATTTGCCTGGGCTTTTAGATTTTTGCTTTCCAACCAAAACCTAAACAAGGACTCAGGTTTCGTCTCTTTGTGCGGCTAGCAGGAGGGGAACAGGAGGTCTTCGCGACTACAGTGTTTTTGACTTTCTGCTGAAACCTTTCATCTCCCCTGTCTAGCGACGAATGCGGCCACTCTCTGGCAGGCACAGGGGGCTGACTTCTATCCGGAGATTTGCCCTCAGTCTGTGAAAAGTTTTCTCATTAAACCAAAGAGGGAACCTCTGGGTGTCAGAAAAGCTTCCATTTACAACCAGATTTGAAATGAACTCTATAAGAAATACCAAAAAAAAAAAAAAGTTGCTAATAAGTGTTACTCTTACATCTTCCCAGGCAAAATGTAAACCCTAGAAGCAGCCGATTGCTGCCTCAAATTCTGGTGGGGAAAAGGGAGGTAAGTACTCAGATATGGGGTAATTTTGATTAGGTCTGGAGGATGTGTTTGCATCCTTTTGGTGTAAATTTTCCTTCCTTAGAGTCAAAACATGGCATGAGAGTATTCGTAAATGATTTTTATTTTCATTTTTGCCCTTCTTAAAAGAAGCAAAAGAGGAAAGTGATGAAACAGATATGTCTGAGTTTTCTGTGTCTTCAAAGGCCTGTAGCGAAATCAGGTCATGTTGATTCAGATAGAAATACACATTTATTAAAATATATGCATATGCACGTAGAAGAGAGACACGGGAGTGCCCGTGACCACACTGATCGTCAGCGGACTAACGAAGTCCCGGGCCAGCCAAAGGACACTTTCTTGTGAGGAAGGGAGCCCACGTGAGAGTTTGGGACCTTATAATAACTGCAGATTTGGTGTTTGCTCATTCGCGTCCCTCTCCTACAAGCACCCCACTACTCGGAGCATTTTCCTATGGCTGGTTTTTCTTTTCAGGCAGCTGTGCACAAGTTAATATTTCCCCTCCACCCATGCGTCCTGCTGTAGGGGAGATCTCTGAATTTACCCAGTGGAAAGTAGGGAAGCTGTGATTAACCTGGATCCTCTTAGAGACTTGAGAAACAGGGGTGGTATGACTTTCCCCAAAGCTAACTTGTGCGGGGGAGCCAGGAAGACTTGTGTTTTTCATCAAGTGCAAAAATCAGTATGGGGGGTGGGGGAAGATTGAGCCATAATGCGTTTTCCATGAAATAGCAGAAGTAGCATTGTTCTCGGGACGACCGTCCCGAATGCTACGCGAATCCTGGGGAACGTCGGCGCCAGCCGGCCGCGCATGGCCCAGGATTCCACG
Source organism: Ctenodactylus gundi (assembly GCA_004027205.1). Lineage (NCBI taxonomy): Eukaryota > Metazoa > Chordata > Mammalia > Rodentia > Ctenodactylidae > Ctenodactylus > Ctenodactylus gundi. The sequence continues at coordinate 2,041,116 of PVKB01000003.1, read as the reverse complement.
CAAAGTGAAATTAAAAATCGAGGTCCATTTTGGAGGTTTAATTAGAGTTTCTTGGTGGGAAAGGTCCGCAAAGCTAATGCGGAGTCCTTCGCTTTGATAATATCGGGAATGATTTGCGTCGGTCGTTAGGAGACGACAGCGCCTTAGAGCTGTTGGGAGGAAGGAGGGCGGGGGCGCGGGCGTTGCCGAGATCTTTCCGCCACCCTCGCCTAATCAGGAGTCTCTCAATCAGATTTTCAAAATACCGATATCGATCGAAGAGCTCCTGTCTCTGCATGAGTGGGGGAAATGTTTTGGTTGTTAGAAGCTCCTAGGTTCAGGCGAGAAGGACGGTCGTCAGACTTAGGCAGAAGATCTCAAGAGCGGCCTGGCGACTGCTTTTCGCCAGGCGCCCATCCCGGCGCGGACCGTTCCCGGAGGTGTAATTGCGCGCACCCAGCTCGCTGGCTAGGCCTCCGGGTGGTGAGTCTTTATCTGCATCCTGGGCGGTGCGAGCCTCCTTCGGGCTGGGGTCTGCGTGTGGGGTTGGGCGGAGGGAAATAAGCAGGCCCTCCCTAAGAACGTCAGGGCCCCCTCCCGCCTCGGGCCCAAAGACCTCCTGGCCCCTAGTAAACGGCGAGCCTAAGAAAGACGTAGAAGAAAGACGTAGAGCTCCCCAGGCAGTGGCCCGGCTCCTGGGAGCTCGCCTGGCGTCCCCAACCGTGGCTCCTCCTCGGCTCCGGAGGAGAAAAGTTCGCCCGCCACTTTGCAAACTACCCCTCGTCCCGCTTTAGGTCCTCGGGCTAAAAAAATCAGAAAGATTTTTTTTCTCTTTGTAATAAGGGCTTTTTAATGCGAGCTCCGAGATTAGTTTTGAACGAACTAAAAAAAGACACCCTCAAAATATCCTCCTGTGTGTCTGCAGATGGAAAGTGAATCGCCCCGTGTGGGGTTGGCTCTACCGACCAAATTGAAATTTCTAGAAGATCGTTTCTTCTCAAATGAAAATCACAGGCCTAAGGCCCGCCCAGGGGTACAACCTACATCCTGGGACCACAAGGCTCTTTCCAAGAAGGGGTGGGGATAGGAAAGACAGCTTGAGAGACTTCGTGAACTTTCTGGCCCGGACTGTCCTGAGCCAGCGGGGACGGCCGGAGAGTGTCTCCCTAACCCCCCAGGGGTAATGGAAGGGGCCTTGACCCTGTAGATCCCGGCCTTGATTGGAGGTCCGGGGTTGGGGAATGGGAACGCCAGCCCACCCCGACCCCCGCAGTTTCCGCTCACCTAGAAGAGCTGCCGAATTGGGCTGTGAACGGCTGCAACTTTGTAATCGTCTAATAAGCCTTCCACCTCGGTAATTCTTACCAAAAGGCACAAAAACTGGTATTTTCACACCCGGTCTGCGCCGCAGGCGCCGTTTATAAACATCCTTCATCAGTGGGACGAAATTAAGTTCGCATTGACAGAGGTCCCTGGAATTCAATATTTAAAAGCAACAGATCTGAATAGCCCATTATTGCTATGGAAGTCCCCTCCAACCTCACCATCGATGCCGTGGCTTCTGATCGCCACGCCCTAACTAACGACACGTTTGAGGGAACCTAACCTGGACGTTCCGCGGGATTTGGGCACTGTCCCGCGTCCCTGCGCCCCGGGCTGCTCGCGCTCTCAACCCCTACGTGCGCCTCGGAGGAGGACTCGCCTGGGGCAGACCCGTGCTGACGCGGGACAGGCGCCGCAGGGCCAGGGGAGGAAGCCCGGTTCGGTTCAGGACTCCCGGGCCCGCAGTTGCAGGATCCGCAACCTTGCAGCACCGCGCTGTCCCGGCCCGAGGCCCCGTAGCTCCACTCTCCGGGTACGCGCCGGGGCCACAGCCGCCCGAGGACTGTCAGAGGCGGCGGCGACCTGGGGGACCTCCGTGCCAGTACGAAGGAGCAGCTTGGTGGCTCCTGCTGACGGCCACCCCTTCGAGGTCTACTGCGGGAACCCTCTGGCAGGACCGCTCTGAAACTGCGGGTGTACCCCGGGTTCAGAGGCCGGACATCGAGTCACTGGACTTTGCACACCGCCCCCCCCCCGCCCCGCCTATTGTTATCAATCAGGGAAAAGATCGAAGGAGATTAGTTTCAGAGGTTCTTTCTGCACAGACGCGCTGCCCGAGATCTACGTCACCTCTCAGAGGTCTAGGAGCCGCGGAACACTGGGTCCCTTGGGTGCCACAAGTCCCAGCCTCCTGCTAATGTAGACCTCTTACCGAGGAAAAGGCGTGGTGCGATTACACGCGGAGGTGAAGGTGGCCCAAAGGAGACGAGTGGCCGTGTCTGGGGCCGCCCGATTTCTTTCCCGCTGGGGCCCACGGCTAAAAGAACCTGGTGGGCTTTCCCACTCGGAACACCCGCGAAAGCGGAGGCGCGCCTATCCGTCCTCCTCCGCCCGGCCCCGCGGGGCTGCGTCTAATCACCAAGGCCAAGGAGTCAGGCCGGAGCCGGCAGCCCCGAGCGGACCCGGAGCGCAGACGCGGAAAGCCGGGCTCTGCGGCGACCGCTTTTGTGCGTGGCTTTGCGTGTCTGGTCCCCTCCACAGGTCCCCCGCCCCTCCCCGCCCACAGCGCAGTAAACTTATCGGGACCGCTGCAGAAGAAGCGAGGAGAAGCTTTTTTCGCCTCGTAGGGAAAATGACTGGAAAAAAGTCAACGTGGGCGCGGTGGTGAAACCCGGAATGAGAGGAGGGGGCGGTCGGCACCCTCCCGGCTCAACGATACTGCGCGCAGCGCCGTGCGCACCTCGTGACTCGGCTGAGCCGACGACCTCGCCTTAAGCACGCTTGTGGTTTGGAGTTCCTGGGTTTCCGGGTTTGTGCGATGCATTTTGTCGTTAAGAATAGCAGCAAAGCGGCGCCGACGGGAACGGGAGCCCAGCGCTGCTCCGGAGCGCAGGGCGCCCGGTCCAAGCCGGAGAGCGAGGTGGAGAGGGAGACAGCGTATTCGCTTTCAATTTCCTCTTCTTTCCCCATTTCCCTACAAGATCTAGGCGAACGAGGACATCCTAGAGCTCACTCACCTGTCCAGGGAAAGGATGGAAGCCCGGTCACCTTAGGCTTCTCTTCCTTTGTCCCCCGCCCCTTCCCTCGCCAGGTTCCTGGGAAATCTCTAAACACCGAAGCCAAGCCTGATCTAAGCTCACATTGTGGGTACCGGCTGGATTTTCTCCGGTTGGTGGGGGTGGTGCCGGGGACGTCCGGCGCCCTGGAATTTCAGGTCTTGGTAAAGGTTTTGATAAGGGAGCACCCAGCTCTAAGTGACAGTCTCAGAGACAGCCCAGCAAAGCCAGAACTGTCCCGCCTACAACGTTAGTGTCTCGCTCTGACAAAACTTCCAGGTCCCCTCGTTATCTCATGTCCGCTTAAAAGGTACTATCATCAAGGGGAAAAAAATCTGCCGGAAGAAATCTTAAAATATGATTCTTAAAAGTTAAATATCTTACTATGTGGATTTCCACTCGCTACAAGAGGCTGGTTCACAGATGTAGAGCAGAGTTCTCTTCCTTTTTCTTCTCCTCCTCCAGCTCTCCTATCCTTCTTCCCCCTTCTTCCTTTATGGAAATCCAGGGCTTAAGAGCTACGGGATTTAGTATTTATTCTATCACAGACACAAGAGTACAGTTAATTAACCTATCGTGGAATTTCACTTCTCAACACTTTGGCTTTCTCATCTTGAAAGTGGAGCTGCTACACCGAGTTGTCCTGTAAATGGAAATAATGTTGAAAACTGTTTTATTGACACAATGAATTCTGAATAGGTTACTGCTTCTGTCTTCCAGCATCCTCCTTGTTCTTGGGGTAGAGGTGACATCAGCAGCCTCATTTTCTAGGCAATGAGCCATAGTAGCTATTCAGCACCCACAGTGATCCGATCTTAGTTGGTCATTTCTAGGGGCTCAGCTGTCTCAGGTGCTGAGGGTGGACATGCCTCAGGTGCTTCTGGGATTCTGAGGCATATTCAGCTGGAAGCCTCTTCTACCGCAGGCCACCCCAGGAGCACCCTCCTTCCTCCTCTGTTTCTTGCTCATTTGGGGGCTAAGCTGGTGCCCCTGTTTGCTCAGCACATGGACTCCTCTAAGTGTGTGCACTCTTTAGTGTCTGGTGAAAGGGGCAGTCATCGCAGTCCTAGCTTGTTGTCCCAAGGCTCCCCTCACACTGTGACACACATCCTACATTAATTTGACCAAAGCCATAGTTTACCAAACCAGGTCAGAACTTGAACCCAAACACATCACAGGAGGCCCAACTTTTAACCACTTTGATGGTTTTCTAACCATGTTTCTTTGTTCAGTAAATTCAGAAATTGATATTTTTACTCAGTGAATTTATGACACGCTGCTTTAAGAGCCTGAGCTAGCTGGGGTGACGCCACTGGCCTGGAGCCTCTGCTGTATTTTCTGACTGTCTGCAGGCCGCTAGCCACCAGTAGCTAGGAGCACACCCTCCCACCTCTACTACCGCTGGTCAACCGTAAATACAAGAGTGATTTGTAGGATTCCATAAAATAGTCACGCAGGAGAAAAGAGTCAAACCCTTGAATCTGTGCTTGAAATCTTTTTTCTTTCTTTGTAGATGAAGGAATCGGATATCTAATTGTCAGCAATGGATTTAGACCCATTTTGGACAAGCTATGACTCTGTGTCCAAACAAGGGAGGACCCAAAGGCTTCTGCTCACTGCTGGAACTTTCCTTCAGCCTTGACAAAGTACTTGGCAACTGTGGGGTTCCCAGAGGCAGAGGGCACCATCTCCTCTTTCTCTGAAGAAGTCTTAGAAATCTTTGCCTGACCTGAACATGTGAGGAAAATCAACACCAGCAGACCCTGAAGACAGAAGCTATGTCTGCTCCAGGTCTCAGAAACCCACATTGGTGATTAACACTAGATGGTAAAGATTTGCTTTTTGAAGGAAAGAAAATGTGTGTTGGCAGCCACAGAAGTTTCCACCATCTCTGCCTTCTTTGCTCTAAGCTAATGCCTCACACTTCACGCCCCATCTTTCCGTACCTAGAAGAGCCTAGGCAAGAATGAGGTGGAGATGTTGACAAAACAGTTGAGAAAATTCTGGGCTCTACTTTTCATTTGGGATGAAGGGTTGATAATATCCAAGGATCCTCCCGGTGTCATGGCTCCTGTGGGCCCTTCCTTGGAGCCCTTCAGACTTCAGTGTCTACAATTAAATTGGACATATGCTCAGTTGCCTAAGAGATCATCAGAATCTCAATTTATAGAGAAGGTATGTGTCATCATCTTAGGAGCCAGTTGAATTTGGAGGAAGGGTCAGGGTAAGCTTCCTTGGACCCACTTTGTTCACATAGGAAAATAAAAAGATGGTGTGTGTTGTCAGATTTTAATATGGGTTTTGATTTGCTCCAGAATAAGGAAGGAACCCAGCATCAATAATCAAGGTGGGAGCTGAGGTCAGTGGGAGTCAGGTACCGCTGACCAAGGTTTTCCTTGGTCTGGAAGGAAGAAAGAATATAAGAGTGACTGTCCCTGAGCAAGGCAGAAGATGAATTCTTAGTTTTTGAGCCTGGCAGGTCTCTTTCCTGCACCAGGTCATAGAGGGACATCCTGAATGCCCAAGTCTTGGCCATGTTTCTCCTCAGACCAAGCCTGTAACAGGTATAGGTATTTGTCCAGGACTCTCAGAGCACCTTGGTGCCTGGCATTCAGACTTCTTAGAAGGAGCTTTGTAACATAGATTGGTTGCACCAGCCCCAGCCTTGTTGAATTTACCCACCCCTAAGGAGGAGGCAACTGGGCTTTCTCCTGAAGACCTGGATTTCTCTGCAGGTACAAACATGGCAACATGGTGAAATCATTTTTTAGGAGTGGTTGATTTCACTTGTTTCTATTCAAGAGGAACTCCAGCAGGGTTTTTTTTTGTTTGTTTGTTTGTTTTGTTTTTTTTTTTTTCAAAGTGACAAGTTCACATTACACCACTCTGGTGAATAACACCTTGACTCGCTTTGTGGTTTGCATTCACTCTTGCTTTTAAGTCATGAGAAACAATAAAATAGCAATTTCTTCTGTAGCTTTCTGTAAATAAACATATACCTTTATATATTATGTGATAATCGTTGCAATGTTTCTTCCTTCTTTGCTTCTTTGAGACACTTCTGCCCTGCGTCAGTAATGCTATAGTGGAGCCGATTATGGTTGTATTATAAAACTAAACAAAATTGAATCAATCTGTGTAAATCTGTCTTTTAAAGATCAGGAAGGAGTAGTTAGTAAAAGGAGTCATAATTCCTCCTTCAAAAAAATGCCCGAAGACTTTCCCTCCATGTCGAGAAAGCATCTGCTAGATTTCCTTTAAAAAAGATCTCTAGCAGGGAGTATGACCCATTTTATAAGAAGCTCCCTTAGCAGGTGTGGTGGCACCCATCTATAATCCCAGATACTGGGGATGCTGAGGTGGAAGATTCTCAGGTTCCAGGCCAGCCTGGGCCATCTCATGAGACCTCGCCTCACAACTTTTAAAAAGAGAGGAGGTTGCAGAAGTGGCTTAGTGCTCCCTAGGTTCAATCCCCAGTACTGAAGAAAAAAAAAAAGAGAGAAGGAGCAAAGGGAAGAAAGGGGAGGGGGGAAAGGGAGGGAAGGGGAAAGGACACAGGGTTATACAAGGCCCGTGGGAAAGAGCACCCCCTTTCCGTCCAGGATTCCAGCAGCTCTTCTCTTTCAAATCCTCACGGAGCTCATCTTCACCCGGCTTCACACATCTTCCCCGTCATCTCTGAGGGAGATAACATTATGCCTACTTCACAGATGAGGAATCTGGTACATCCAAGAAGCAGCTCAAATTCCCTTCGTGAATTGGTGACAGGGGCTAAGGCTAAACTTGTTCCAAGTTCTGGGCTTCCTACAGAGCAGTCCCTGACCCTTCCTTGGTGCGCAGCAAAGGCTTCTTTGCTGCCCGATTAGCTGTTTGCTTCCTCTATTTCTTCTGGAATAAAACAAGTGGGGATTCTCTTAGGAGGTCTTGGGGTCGCGGCAGGGGACTGAGGAGCCAGGACCTCATTGCAGGCCCGGCCTTAGGGCTGGACAGGCTCCAGAGATGGCGGGCTGCCAGGGGAGGGGGATGGATCGCGTGCAGGCCGGACACTTTCTCACAGTTGGTCACAAATATTGTTGCATTTCCTTGGTAACCCCCACGCCCGAGGCTTGCTGGAGGCTTCCTGTGGGCCTTTCCACGCCTTGGCCTCCTAGGTCAGGGCTGGACCTTGAGGGGAGCTCTCGAGAATTGTTCTCGGAGCCCCGCAGGTCCTCACTGCTTTCAAGCCTCCCCGATCTGTCCCTTTTGGTCTTCCTTGCAGTGGGGCTGTAGCTTTGGGATTGGGGTCCCCACCACGCTGCGGGGAGACATCCACTGGGGCGAGTAAGCTCCGGGCCAGGTGACCAGGGCCAGCGCTGCAGACGCCTGCACGGATCTCATTGCAGGTGGGGACCTTGCACACGCCCACCTCATCACTAACCCCAAGTCAGGGAGGGTGGTCGCGCTTTGGAAGGGAGGCCGCCTGCCCGGGTGGTTTTGACTGCCGCCCTCCTCGAGCCCAGATCCTAGACGACCCCAGGGCGGAGGAGGCTTGGATTTCAAATGCAAAACATTCCTCTCCTGGAATCAGATCTGGCCTCCAGAGGAATGTTAGAACTTTTCTTGCCCGAAAATGTCAGCGCCCAGAAGACACCCAAGACCCAGTTCTTCCTCCACTTTGACGCATTAGCCGGTAAATAGGTAGGTACTGCTTGCTCCGTAGTTCAAAATCCAAAGTTCATATCCTAGCTCCCCACAGAAAGCCTTTACCCCAAACCGAAACCAACCACAAAAAGAACCAGGGCAAGGCCTGGCCAGGCCTGAGCAACGCCCTTGAGCTGTCCTGGAGAGTCTGCAAGCAGGGATGCCAGGGCCAGGAAGGAATGTCGGAGCCAGAGAGCAGACCTGCTGAAAAGCAACCACCATCATCCCCATGCCAGGTCCATGCTGGCAGTAGATGGCTCTCTAGGAGGACACTCAGGCTTATTGGGCCTGATGGTCACTATTGAGGGGCTCCGGAACAGCCTTGGAGAAGTCTCTGACCTTCTTCCACCTGGCATTAGCCGTCCTTGATTACTTTTAATACTATTGTGCAAATAATGGCTTGGGCCAGTATGTGTACAGATTAAACATTTGCATATAGTTCTTCTAAAAGAAAGAGGTAGGTGTGTGTGTGTGTGTGTGATTCTTTTGGGCTGATGAGTTTCCCTGCCAAAGGAAGGAGAGAGTCCCTGAATTTCTTAGATTAAATCAAAGGCTTGATTCCCTTTATATGAATAGTTTTTTAAACACTCATTAAAAATTACATTCTTGATTCTCACCACCTTGATTAAGGCTCTATACATCCGCACACAGGGAAGCTGAAGCGAAAATCTGTGTGTGCCAAGTTTAGTCTGGAAAAATATCAGTAGCGTTGCTTTTTTTGACAAGGACATGCATTTGCTCCATCATTCCTTTTCCCCAGTTGGCAAGGGCATCATTTCTAATGTATGTCCCACGTTTATTGTTTCTGCTTGGTACTATGGTCATTTAGAGCACATCTGTTTCTGATATTATTCCTGTGTTAAGCACACACTATTGTGTTAGCGAGATTTTACACCATCTGTTTAAGAAAATTCTTGCTAGTGCTATTTGATGCCCAGTTGAACTTTAGCCAAACTTCATCATTTTGTAGTGTTCTCTCAGTCGTGAGCATATATAATACACTTTAATGGAATTATGCTTTTGTAGCTGCTGACAGACATCAGAAACACAGTTGTACAGGTCAACAGCAGTTAAGTGTTGCATGGAAGGAACAGCATTAGAATAGTAAAAAATGTTGAAGAAGAAAAATATTTGGAAACAAAACCATTAAATTAAAATCAAATAATCACCAAAATAAACAACTGCTACACTCCCATACACACCAAGAGTTGGGGCCTAGACTTTGCGAGCTAGTAGACAGTTCTGATGATGTACATATTTCTTTATCCTAAACATTAAATACTAGAATTCATATTTTTGACAGTATCCTAAGTGTTGGTAATAGGTTTGAAAAATAGTAAAGTAGGATAACATTATAACACGATTGTACTAAATTTATATTAACTAGAACACATATAACTGCTGATCCTATGTAAAGTTTATTTATTCAATTGTTTAGTTTTAATCTGTGGCCTCTCCGATAGATTTCTCACTGTATTTTCAAGTACTGATGCCGGCAATGTTGCCCCCTCTGAGTCTTTTAAAGTAGAGCTATTTGTGACATTTCAGACACCGCTGTCTATTATTTGATGCGTAAGCATTTATGACTAATAGGGAAGTAGCTACAAGCTGGTGTTGCTTCAAAAAAGTGAATTTTGGAAATGCATTTTCTAATTCCCTTTCTTGGGTATGGCACTCCAGTGGATACACTGATCTGTTTTGTTTACCTTCAGTGGGCTCACACTAAGGTGAAACATTAAAAATGCTATTTTATCATGGTATTTTAGATAAGGCCAGAAATATCAGCCTGGCTACCTAGGATAGTAAGTTTCTGACGCTCATTACTTGAAACTAGCATTCTCCAACTGACAAGGAAGTTCCCTGTGATTAAAATCTTCAAAAACTAGATTGTCAGTTTCTCTCAGTTGCTATCTGGCCAGACTGCTTTCATTGCTCTTTCGTCAAATCTTGTGATTGAAGGTGTATCCATTAAGTAACTACTAGGAATAGATAGGCATTCTTTGTACTTGTTGATATAAGAAAACAAATTTTTGTTTTGGTGTATTTAATTTCTAAATAAAATGTATCTGTGATAATGTGGGTAATTGACATTATTTATACAAGACTTTTGGAGTTGAATACCTTATGGCTGTGAGATAAATCTAGTTACAATAAGGAAATGAGTCTCACAAGATTTCTGCCCAAATGTAATTTTTTAAAAATTATTTATCTTGATCTATATATTCCTTAAACTGTTAATTTGGATATGTTGAAATGTAACTTATGAATCTCTTTTTAAACAACTGATGTTACTGAACAGCAAATTCTACGAATCTTCACGTGTCTGGTTCCAATTAATCTGCTTAGGCTATTTAATGGATAAAATAACAAACCTGATTTAGTCAATCTGGAGTTCTGCAACAGCTTTATATGTGTCTTTTAAGGTCTAATGCCTTTTCCTCCTCATATTTAGCTCATGCTTATAAGTCTTATAAAACTTCGCCTTAACTAAAGTACCATAATAAGCATAAGCTTAGAATGAATAACTGAATGCAGTTTCTTTAAAAATTACAGTTAGAGAGAGAGAGAGAGAGAGGAGTCTTGAACAAGTTTCTGTGATTATTGAAAGAAAACGATGTGTATATATTCTGTGAGTTCAATTCATCAAGGATATTTTGGGTCCCTACCACTTACCAGGTGCTGAGGTTACAAGAAGAATAAACCATGGGTGGTCCTTGCTCTCAGAAAATTTCCTATCTAGTCAGGAAACTGACAAAAATAAAAATAGCCCATCCTTGCAATTTTACAATAATTTCTACCTGCACACTGAGCTAAGATTTGGTAAAACATCAGTCTAATTTAGTCAATAGTTTATACATGCATTTAAAATTTTCAAGATTATCATTTGTGTGGAATAAGACCAAACTGTTCCCTGAAGTCGAACTTTTTCAGATGTGAGAAGGGGACAGCATAACTTGCTGTTCCTGAAATATCTGCTCAGTTATTTTGAGTTAAAAATCACAATTATTCATTGGATCTGTTGTAGAATCTATTGAAAGAGCAGTAGTAAATTGCACTACTCGAGCTAGATAGGTTTTGGTTTGTGAAATATAAAAATCTGAAATTTCATTTTCTCTCTCACCTTCTCCCACTACTGTTCTAAAAGATAGTTTTATATTTTTTCTTATTAAAAGCTTTTTTATAGATAGGGACAGGGAGGAAGCATCAACAGAAAACATCATTCAAGGCAAATGGACCATCGAATTCAATATTTACTTTTAGGGAATTAATTATCCCAAATGTTGAAGTCTGAGTTTATTTTTCATATAAACACATTGGGGACAAACTGGTTAACAAAAGATTATTTTTAAGTTTAAAGTTTCTGCTTACAGAAAGTTTTGGGAATTTATCAGAAAAATAGATGCAAAATTTTTTCAAGTACTTAAAAATTACAGGAAAGTTTAGTTGCTATCTCTAATGACTTTGGAGATCAAAGTGTAATTTTCTTCCTTTATACATTGACGGAAAATATCAGGAAAGCAGTAATCTAGTAATCTCTTGATTGAATTAATCAAATGTTTTTTACCCTGGAGGAAACATTGCATTTTAATTGCCTTCCATACAATCATGTTTTTTTTTTGGGGGGGGGGGCAGGTCTCATTGTGCTTTCATTATAGAGGACATTGAATCTCATTTTACCTTTCCATGATGACATATCTGTTTAAATAGTCAGTTGATCTCTCCTGATTGTTGTCACACATTTCACTTAAGATTCTCACCATTTCCTCCAATCCCTTGTTTCTGAGAAAGGCAGAATGCTGAAGAAGCTCACAGAGATAAGACTGCTGATCTGTATTTCAATTTCTGTCCTTTCTAAGTGTGATGACTTGGAAAAATCTCTCACTATCTGAGTTTTAGCTCCTTCATATTTTTGGGAGATAAGGGTCACTGGAGTAAATTCTCATTGTTCTTTGAAAATCTCTCCAGCTTTTGGTGATGACCATTGTTCACAGCTTTTTAAAGTGTTTTTCTTAAACCAGCTTTGGAATCTAAGTATAATAGTCCTACAGAAAGAACATTTTATCTCCAAGTTATAGCTCTGCTGTTAGAGTATCATCATATATAGTTTATTTGCTGAAACAAAGTTGAAGTTGAAATCTGGATCCTAAGATAGTAAGAATTCCTTTTCCTAAGCTGATGAAATTGTTTTCCAACAAGGTAAATCTGACTCCAGATCAAAGAATGAATCTGAAATATGAATGAGAGTATGAACGAGAAATATATTTAATGTTAGTCTTCAGAGCTTGGAAAATAAGAGCAAAACAATGGCACTCATCCCCTAAAGCTAAACTATTCCCCCAAATTATTGAAATTGCAAGAATTAAGTGTTTTTTTTTTAAGTCTTGCCATTCTAAATTTTTCAAACCTTTGTTACAATTTAGTTAATTGCTGCTGTTGATAATGTGTTTACTCCAAACCAATCAAAGTATTTGCAAATTCCTGAACAGGCATGCTTCATTCTTCAATGTCTTCTTCCACATTTAAAACATACTTTAAATGCTGCATTTTCCATGAGCTTTTCATACAAGCTGGAGCAGATTTCTCTCCTCTTTCAGCTCCTCATGTATGGAGTTGGGTAGTTGTTTGGTCATTAAGTAGGCACGCTCAGTATGAGTCTTCTATGGCTGTAAATGTAGGACCATATTTTTTGGCAATTCAGCATTAGAATTTCATGTTAAACAAGCCCCCCTAGTGACACTGATGGGACAGCACTAGAAAATGGACACAAGATCTATATATAGGTCATTTGTCACTAGGCACAGGGTGTTTTATTTTGTGTCTTGTATTTCTTTTTTTTCCTCCATTTTATTGATATGTATATAGGTAGCACATAATGTTTACATTGAACTTGAGTATTTTGTGCATGTATACATCACACCAAGATTACATATCCTTCCCCTCTCCCTTTTTAACCCTCCAACATCCTTCCTATCCCACATCCTGGATTTCAAAGAGATTTCATGTTTGTTGTGTGTCATGCATTCCTTTTTATTTACTTGTGTTTTTGTTTTCTGAGAGTCCTAGTGGATGGAATTGAAACTTCCAATCTCTGTTCAGATTTTCTTAGAGGTTATTTTCAGGGCAGCGACTAAAGACACAGATGATGGCTATGGCCATGTAAGAGATTAAAGGGTCCTGGGCATGTTGTTGACTTGTATGATGACATTTTACTTTCCAAAGGTATGAGGTTTTTTTTTAAAACACACTTTTTAGTATATTTTTGACATTAATTACTGTGGTAAAAATACTGACATGGCTTTTTTTTCTTTTTAAGGTGGTTGGCATTTCAGAAGCAAAGGAGTCTAAGACAAAAGAGGTCATCTTGTCTGTGGCAGGGATCTGTGGCCCGTCTCATAACTGCAAAGAATTACTTCCATTCGCCTCAAGATGTAGCTTCTTTTCACGTGAATACTTGTGTGTATACACCTTTTTATCTCATGCAGAATTGGATATAAGTTTATCTAACTGATGATCACTACTCATCACCAAAATGTTAATAGTTGGAAGCAATACATATTTCTGTTGCCTCATTCACACTCCTATCTGTCCTTGTACCATTGTACAAGGGACTGACTGGGATTTCGCCCTGACCATAGGTCCAACAGTGGCAAATTATAGAGCTAATTTCTCCTGTATCTCGTAAGTCATTATGTAAGTAAGTCATTGTGATTGATTTAGGGGTGGATGCAGGCATGTAATTTCCTCAAAGTTAGTCTGTTTTGTTCATGGATGTTTTCCCAGTGCCAAGCAGAGTAGGTGATCAATAAATACTTGTTGAGAAATGAATGAAGCAAGATTGTATGACCAAGATGCTCAAAATGGGAGTTGTGTCTGGTTCTTTGGAGAAATCCCCTTACCCGCCTCACACCCCTTTATTAAACCTAGGAAGAATGTAGTAAATGCAGCCATCTTGTGGCCATGAAGGAAATGCCTCAGGATGAAACACACACTACCCAGACAGAATTGCAAAACTGACAGGAGTGAGAAATGGGTTACTATTGTGTTTTGTGTTTCTATAGTAAGCAATGGCTGTTTTGATTTAAGGGCTTTTTGTTGTTGTTGTTTCTATCAAAAGAAATCTAAATGATATTGTGAGAATGGCACCTGGTACATAACAATAGTTGGCACCTTCATTAGCTCTTTGCCTATGCAAACTGTTTAGGTTATGAGTTTAAAGGCTTGAATATAGAACTACTATATAAAAACCTTGGGGTGAATTATGAATTTTTGGTGACAACTTTAAGACATAAAATCCAAACAGTTTACCCATATCTCCCTTTAACAAATCAATGAATAGTTATAAAAAGTTTTTTTTTTTTTTTACTTAGAAGTTTAGTGAGTATTAGGTAATACATTTAAAAATGACATAGTCCTTTTAGGTAAATCTTAGATATGCTGCTCTCAAACTTTCCAGAGTTAGGTTTAAAAAAAAACCATTTGGAATGGCTTTAATCTGTCTATAAAATAGACTTAAAGTTCTTTGTTGATCAGAAATAAAGCACTTCTCCTATCTACCTTATGTATATATATTTCTTAAATCTATGGTAGAATGTAGCCTTACACTACCTTCCAAAACATAGTGACCAGTCTTAACAAATCTGCAATAAATTGAGCTCAACCTAAAGCTAAGTTTACAGTTGTGATTTCATGTGACAGAATATTAATGAGTTGCAGAATGTAACCTTTGAAGGCTGAATTTTGGAATGCTGTTTGGGAACTTTACAATGAAGTCTGTGAGCTCTGATTCCTCTGCGTGACTTAACCATCTGTCCCCCCTGCTTGGCAGGCACTTTGTGTTCCTCTACCTTTATTTGATTTTCTTGCTAGCTTCTTCTTTTTCGGTACTGAGGATTGAGCTCAGGGTTTTATGTCTGGTAGGCAAGTACTCTACCAGGGAGCTACATCCTCAGCCGTGTTCTAAATTTTATTTGGAGACAAGGTCTCACTAAACTGTCCAGGCTGATGTGAAAGTCGAGATCCTCCAGAGTATCTGGGATTACAACTCTGCTATCTTGCTGGTTTAAACGCTTTTTTTTTTTTTTTTGGTGAGCAGTGAGTGTGTCTTATGAAACTTGAGATTTTTAGTGCTTTAGTATGTTTGGTGAAAAAGTAAATGGATGGACAGATGGATGGATAAATGAATGTTCCATTTGATGGGATCTCAGTTCAAATGACTTTAGTGATCCATAGCAGTATGCATATGGGAAGGACACCATCAAATACAGTAGGGAATGGTGGAGCTGTGGGACATCTTGCTTATGCACATCTAAATTAATTTTGGGGTTTAAAAACCTGAGTGTCCAGAGAAGTCACTAGTTGCATAATCAGTGTGTAGATCACCTTTTTTTTTAAAGTCTATAATTAAGAGTTAAAATGCACAGCCCTGCTACTCAATAACCTTTTGGCATACTTTTTTTTTGGAATAGAGTGATAATAATAATATGTGCTTAATTTTTATTTAGAAGTAGGGAAGACTTTTTAATATGTAAGATTATTGTGAAGATCAGGTGAGACAGTATGCCAAGATTTAAAAAAATACAAACAGTAGACAAATGTTAAGTAAATCAAGTTTTCTTTTTCTTTGATGTAATGGGAATTGAACCAAGATTCTAAAAATGCTAGGCAGGCACTCTACCAGTAGGTCACTTTCCCGGTCTTTCTGAGACACATTCTAAATGCAAATGAAACAGCCACCATTGTGAGAACTCATTATCACCTAAGGACTATCTCAGTCACTTGTTCATTGCTATGACAAAATATTAATATCCACAAAGTAAGGGAGAAAATATTTATTTTAGCTCACAGTTTTAGAAGGTCTCACACAATCTGTTCATGGGCAACAGGCTGGCAGAGGCTAGATTCCTGCTCACCCCAGTGCAGACAGTAAGCCAAGAGAAACAGAAGCAAAGTGAATCTGCAGGCTCGGACAAGGCTACAGCTTTCCCAGGAAGAAGCTATAACAATGTTTCTTCTTCCTTAGTTCAAGCTGGCAGATGGGACCCCCATGCCAAGGGTGGTGTCCCTGTCCCTTCCACAAATCAACAACACACACCTAAAAGCTCTGCCCTGGGCGACGCCCCCAATCTGAACAAGTTGACACAATCTCTTCAGGTCAAACCCCAAGCACTGGCTCCTTTTGGTCGGTCCCTACCTCTCGATAATACACAGTTCTAGAGTTATTCCACTACATAGAAATACATGAGGTTTTTGAAGGACAAAAAAGGAAGTCTTATAGTGGTTTCTACCATAATTCCTACCAAAATTTAAGAGGTATACTTCGGTAGAACGTAGAACCTAGAATTTACAGCTCCTTGGGATGTTCTAAAAACTCTATGAAATTATATCTAGAGCAATAACACACTGGGAAGGCTTGGTGAAATGACAGATAGGCTAGATACTTCTTGGGTCAGATGATCCCCAAATTTAGAGGTCAACTATATTTCTCACAACAAATGTGTGCAGATAGCTGGTCTCTGACAGCCAAGCCTTTAGGAGAAAGGCATCTAAAGCCCTTCTGTGGGGATGGAACAAGCTGTATCATTAAATTTTTCCCCCAGAGAAGGGGAGAACATGCAAGTGGTAGACGAAAATAAAGTTAACATAAAGTAAAAATAATTATTACAGTAAAAAAACATCTTGTCATAAGTCCCCCTCATAATACTCCCCCTACTGTCCAATGCGCTTATCGTATGGTTCTTGGTGCTTTCTGAAGCAGCTCTGGAGGTCCTCTTTGGTCAGGGCCTTTAGGGAGTATGTTTAAAAAGAAACACAGTGAAGGCTGCTTCCAAGTGCCCTCCAACACATAGCGCTTTCAGCCCATCCTTCTCCACCTTAGTCACTCGATCTGGTCCAGTGTGACTCCTGGGTCTCCATCAAAATCAAAATGACCCAGGAACATCAGCCTTTGGAATGGATCCCGGCCATTGAGGCACCTGTGACTGCTCAATGAGAGACACTTAGGGAACAGGACTTAAGGTCCTTCTTCTGAAACTCGTAAGAATGGTGGAACAAGCGTGTTTGAAAAGAGGGAGAGAACTTTGAGAGAAATTAATGGCAGTGTGTCTTTTGCTGCAGTAACATTTTTAAACATTGGAACCCACATTATATTTTAAAACTGTATCTCATACACAGCACAGATTTTAAAGACAGGTAGGGTACTGGTAGCCTGAGTGACAAGTGGAGCATTGGTGGCCTCTCTTCCCAGAATGAGAGCGCTGAGTGGCCGAGCTACGGGGATTATTCACTGCTGTGCATATATATATATATATATATATACTTTTTTTTTTGAGACAGGGTCCAGGATCATCATCCAGGATTGTTCTGAGCTCACTATGTAGCCTAGACTGACCTCGAATTCATGGCAAACCTCCTGCCTCAGCTTCCTTAACGCTAGGATTACAGGTGTGCGCCACTACATCCAGCTTGTGTAGTGCTGGGGAATTGAACTCAGTTACTTCGCGCTTGCTAGGCAAGTGCTAGGGCTTTAACCGCTGAGCCATTCCTCCAGCTTCTTGAGCTATTTCCCCCAGTCTCCACCACTTTTATATTGAGCACTTGCCATGTGACCTCTCTGAGGGGCACAGAGGGCAAATGCCCATGACCAGGGCAGGCTCAGGGCCTTTTCTTTCCTTGATGCTTGCAGGCAGGTGGCCTGAGGTAGGCAGGAAACAACTTACTCTACAGCTATATTTTTTTCACAGGTAAGAAAAGATATATGAAGAAATTTATGAGTGGGTTTTTCTGAAGTAGAATAAGACTACTTTTATAATCTTTTCTTTTATGTTTTACACTGTTTTGAAAATAGTTCTTTGTTTCTTATCTTTAAGCTTATTATTAAGTCTGATTGTTTAAGCATGTAGAATTTAACTTCGAAAATAGACAAGTAAAATTTCCCAAATCCCAAGGTAAAATACGCACATAAATAAAATGCAAAATAAGAACAAAAAAATTAGAAATACTATGAGAAGTTTAGCTATACACACACACTTCCAAATGTCTTCATTTAAATTAATCTTAGTGGGGCTGGAGACAGAGCTCAGTGGTTAAAGCACTTGCCTAGCAAGCACAAGGCCCTGGGTTTGATTCCTTAGCATCACAAAATCCTGGGAGTGGTGGCACATACCTGTAATCCCAGCACTCAGAAGGCTGAGTCAGGAGAATTGACATGTCTCTGGTCTCAGAGGTTAGCCTGGACTATACAGTGAATTCAGGACCAACCTGAACTACAGGGTAACTTTGTTTCAAAAAACATCTTAGTGATTTTTTTTTTTAGTTAGATGAAAGACTATTAATGTATTTATTCTTTTTTATTATTCTTATCTCATTTTATAGAGCTTAATAACCATCTGTCACATAAATGAAGAAACTCAGAGTCAAATTCTGAAGATATGAATGGGTAGGGGTGGAAGGGGAAGAAATTTTGCATATTTCCTACACGCTGTGGCACTACAGAGTCGACAATTACAGTTTTAATTTAAGAATAAAAACATAAAAAAATCTGATGGTCTACAGGATAGGAGGAATTTGAAAAAAAAAAAAAGCCCAAAGGCCAATAAACACTAGCGATTGCTGGTTTCCAAGTAAATTGTAAGCCTTGGAATGCTTCTTCTGGAGAATTTATTACCAATATCACTTTTAGCATAAGACTGCCACAAGGCACCCCTTCACTCGAGGTCTCCCAACTCAGTGGATGCCTGAAACTGCACATAGTACCAAACTTTATACCAACTTACCTCCTCTGCAGTCTTACCTACGATAAAGCTGAATGTATAAATTAGGTACAATAAGAGACTTACAACAGCTAATAATAAAGCAGAATAACTAGAACAATTGGCTATAATAAATCTGTCCAAACATATGAACTGTGCATGTCTTGAAATTTCCCTTTAATATTTCCAGACATGGATTGGCTGCTGTAACTGCAGCCTGAGCAGGCAAGCTGTGGGCGAGCGGCCACTACCGTATTTATAAAGCTGTTTCACCAGGGCAATTTCCACATCTGTCACTTATTTCAAGCTACTGGCTAATCTGGCAGTTTAGGCCAGAGAAAAGTAATCAAACTGACTTGCCTGTCGCGGGTAAGGGAAGCCTCCATTTTTAGAAAAGTATTTTGTTCTTCTAAGTAACCATCCCACCACCAATTCCACTCTTTTTCACTTTTCAGAACAGTTTGGGGATGTTAGGTACATAAGCGAGTCACCAATACAGGTTATGGGGATTTTGCTCTTTCTCTAAATTGTCTCCTGAATGTTCTTAAAATTTTTCTTTGGAGTATTGCCCTTTCTCTCTGTTATCGTTCACTTGTTTTGCTTATAATTTTTAATACCTTTGTAGATTTACATGGGACAAATGCTCTCCATTGTTCCCTCCCACCCCCAACCCCCCACACCCCAGATTCCCTCTACCACCAACCCAGCACCAAACCCAGGAATGCTGTGCTCCCCAGCTACATCCCTAGAATTTTTTTTTTTTTCCATTTTGAGATGGAGTCTGAGTTGCCCTGGTTGGTCTTGACCTTGTGACCCTCCTGACTCAGCCTTCTGAGTACCTGGAATTATAGGTGTGCCATCTCACGTTGCGCCACACATTTTTCTTGATTTTAAAGAGATAAATAATCTCAGTGGTCTGGGAGGCTGAGGCAGGAAGATGGTAAGTTTGAGTCCAGGCTTGACAATGTGGACGCTTGGCAAGACCCTGTCTCAAAATCAAAAATAGGAAATGGACCAGGGTTGTAGCTCAGCGTGCAGGCCCTGGGCTCTCAAAAATAAATTAATAAATAAATAAAATAAAATTATGGCTGGGTCTCTGTTTCAGTGGCAGAGGTCTTGCAAGCTAGGTGTTCCCCAGTTCAGTCCCCTGGACTGCAAAGTACATGCACACATACAACCATAAATAAAAATAAAGAACATTGATTTTTATAAAGAAAACAAATTAGTGGGTTTTGTATTTTAAAGTCAGCCTTAATTATCTCTTATTTTGGAAGACTACACATGTTCATTCCTCATATCAGAACTGAGACGAAAAGGTGAAATACAGGAGATGGTATGTATGTGCCAGCCGGAAATTCAACACTAGTCATGCTCTAGCTCGGCTAGTTGGGGTCTCCTTACTAGTATGTATACTTCACTTATTCTAGAGCTTTCTTACTATGTTAATTGTCAGTGGTGAATGGGCACATTTTTAAAGGTTTACAATAAGCATCTTTTATTTTCAAGCGCTGGGTTCTCTGGCTTAGACGCTGGTTTTGAAAAGTTTCCGATGAAGAAGTTGAGAGGGCAGGTCCTAGCCCTCCTGCGTGGGCAGTCAGGGCACCCGGGATGGTGGAAGGCTTTCCTGGACTCACAAGACACTCTCTTCCTTCATCCTTTCCTGTCCCAGGTTTCTATGACAATTTGCTCACACAAAGCGTTCCACCTGGCAGGACTCTTTGACGGTCAGCAGGAGGCATGGAAACTGGTAATGTGTACTGGCTAATCCAGAGATTTTCCAGAAAATGGCGATGGTTTTTAAAGCAGGCAGTTACTGCTGAGTGTGTGCAGGTATAACTGTGTTTACACGTGATTTCTTTAGGGTCAAACTCTGTTGTAGCTACCTTCCTCCCTTCCCTCAAAAAAACCTTAATGCTTCATTTCAAATCAAGCAATGTATGAGCAAAGGGTACATTTGACATATTTAATATGTTCTCAGGTAATTAATTGCTTCATACCTTTAAAATTCAATGAAAATATATAAGGCAAGTGTTATTATTATTTGCTTTTCATCAAATAATTAGATTTGTTGTTAGAGATACCTGGAATATTATAATTTATTGAACATTTTTTCTTTGGAAAATATTTCCAGAGATACAAGAGAAAGGCAGATAAAGTAAAAACACCTGTATTATTCAAAGATTAACTTATTTTGGCTGCCTGGCTATTGTATCTGTTGTTAAAGTGGGTGTTTTGTTTTTTTTTTCCTTTAGGTTAACACTAAGCCAAAAGTCACATCAAGATTGACAGGGCTAGGGATAGAGCTCTAATGTAGAGCACTGAACTAGCCTGCATGCTGCCCTGGGTTTGATCCCCAGTGGGCATGCAAACACACACACACACACACACACACACACACACACACACACACGATTCAATTATAAGTCTTTTCTTTTTTATAGGGTACTTATTTCTACTCTTCTTAAAAAAACTATTTCACTGTGATAAAACATCTTAAATTATGAAAGAGAAATGCTAAGTAGATATGCATGAATTATTAAAGTTGTATTACCCTACTAAATTCTCAAAAATCTTAAAATGTCTTATAAAATTAGCTAGTAATATATCTTGAATTTACAATTTATGAGTGTAACGAAAGATTGAAATTAGAGCATAAAGTAGATTTTAATCAACTCTGTCTTAAGTAAAGTTCTACATTTTTTTAATGGTACTGAAATTGAGCCCAGGGTCTTTGCAGTCCTCTACATCCCTAGGCTTTCATATATTTTATTTGGAGATAGGTCTGATCAGCTTGCTGAGGCTGGCCTTGGATTCACCATCACCTGTTTCAGTCCTCTACATAGCTGGGATCATCAGTGTCTAACATCTAGCTTTCTCTTTATTTTGGAGAAAGACTTGCAAAGTGAGTTTTATTCAGGGTAAAACGGCAAGAGTTTATAGTGGTTTTCTTGTCTTACTAAAGTCACCATTATTAATTATATCTCTACTGACTAATGAATATTTTAATAATGTGAATTAAATTAAGATTATAACTAATAAGCATCTGCATATTAACATTTAGAATTATAATATATGAATAGCTCTGTGTTTTCAAAATCAAAAGCAAATATATTCCAAATAATTTAAGGTTAATGGTTAAGCAACAAACAACAGAAAAAAGTTGAGGAAAGCATTTTGAAATAATTGATGTGTTCAGTCAAACTGCAAAGTCACGCCATTGAAGAGCTTAGGTTTCCGATTGCATTTTATAAGGTGTGCCGGCATTAGATATATTTTACATTTTATGATTTGAATTAATGAGTTACATTTTGACAAAGCAGCAGTGCATTCAGAGTTGGAAGTTCTGCTTTTATGTTTTTTAGCCACATTTCATCCGATTCATCCAAGGCTTGGTGCCGGCAGTTTCGTGACAGCCAATCAAGGTAGATTGGTTTTATGTTTGACTTACTTTGGATGGAAAAAAGAACAGGAATAACAATGAAGTAGGTACACAGATGGTTCAGAGACAATTGAAAGCCATCATGGGTCATTAGCCATCAGCAACTGTTTAAAAGTGTGCAATTTAAGCCAGAGATATTTCTCATATCTGAATTATTTACTCAATTCTTGATAATACTGTACTAGTTATAATGAGGTCAGGGCTTCCCAGAGTGTCTACTAACATTACCCCCCACGCCCAGCAGATATGAATGCAGTGTTGTGTTAAGCAGTGTTTTTATTTTTCCTGTAAAAACAAATTAGAAAATTGCTTTTGTCAATAAAAACTACTTTGTCTCATTTTTTCTTACTGAAAATATATTATATGTACTCATTTTTATATTAAAAAATTAAACATACAACTGAAAACTACAAAAAATCTCACCTATCAAATGGGTTGCATTTTAAATGATAAAAAATTAGTTCTTTATTTTGATTGATCCCTTGGCAAAAATACATTCTTAAAATACAGTGTTGATTTTCTTGTTAATGGAAGAAACAACCCTACTTTCAGCCAGTAAATTTTTAATATGGAACATATTTTTGAAGAAATACATGGGAGTTTTCTAATTCTGAACCTAGGTTGCATACAGACCTTTTATCATCTCCCCACCGTAAATTTATTACTGATAGGGAATATTTGTATAGCTTACTTTGTATTATGTATTTCTAGCCACAAAAAATCTAAGTAATTTGGAATATTTTTAATTTCTGAAGATAATCTGGATTGCTTTGGCAAGGTCGTACCTACACTTTCGATGATGTAGGCTTGATTATACTTGTGCAAGAGGGAGACCTCTATTAGTGGTTGTGTTGCATTGTAATTGGTCAGCTTGGTTGCTAATAAGTGGACATTAATATATTTTACTCGTAAAATGAAAGACCTAGAGAGCGGGGAGGTAGCTCAGTGGTATGGTATTTGCCCAGCATTTGAAAAAAAAAATCCAAATTTCTTCCCCTAGTAGATTTCTTAAATGCATTTATTTTTTACTCAAAATGTACAGCCTCCCAAAATTATCAAAACCAGAGGACACAAATAAGTTACATTTTTACCTTTTTGTACTTTTATAAGTTTGTATATGCATATGTATTTAATCAAATAAAAGTACTGGAAAGGTTTCATGGATGTGGGAAGACAAGCTGTTACTTGAGAGCTTGGTTTCATTATGGCAAATACCCGTATTGGTCTGATATCTATATCTGAGGTTAAAATAGTAGCTTCTTTTTATAATCTTGACTGAATTAAAATGAAATAGCGTATTTGTGGAAGCTAGTCTTGACTGTTACTGTAATGAAAGGAGAAACTTTATAATTTTAAGGGTTTTTTCACTTTAAAATGAAAATTGTTTATTGTAGTCATTTATAATTAAGGATGTGTAGAGGACCTGAGATTTATGCCATGTGCTGCTTTTTTAGTCTGGAATATTTTTATTCTCAATGGGTTATGAAACCCTGGAGACCCCTAAAGGAGTGTTTATAGCTGGCAGTATCTCCGTAAATGCATATTCTCCTATTTAAGGCAACAGCAACAAAAACCATGCTTAGCCTCTAAAGTGACAAAATATAGGTAGTGCAATTCATCTTTGTTAAAGAAAAATCTTTATTAATTTAACTTCTTGTTTGAAGTTGGTAGTCATATAAATGGGGCTATCCTTTTTAAGGAGAGACCACTCCTGAATAATTAATGCCATATAATTTTAGTAATATTTAAAATATTTAAGGGAAGGATTTTTGCACACTGTTCATATATAAGCTATGATATGCTGCAGAAAGCTGGTTTTGTGAGTTAGGCTAAATTTTACAATCCGATGAAACAAATTTGCAATAGATGTGACAAAAAGTTGATAAACCTGTTTTATATAAAAAGAATAGAAAAATACTAATGACAGAGACTATCAATAAATGAACAAAAGAAGTATGAGTCTTTTATATTTTACAAAAGAAATTGCAAATGGCTAAGGTATTTAAGGAAAAATAAGTTAACTTCAATAGTATCTGAATAAGTGCACATAACAGTAATACCATATTTGTAAATATGTGTTACAAATAAGATTTGTAACAAATTTTAGCAAAGCCTAAAAGATATGTGACACTGGTGAGAGGAGAATGTAATTTAAAATAATTTACTTTTTTTTTCATAGTACTGGGGATTGAGCCCAGGACCTTTGCATGGTTACATCTCCCATCACTCACCTCTTTCTTTGTTCCTTCCTTCTTTTTCTCCCTTTCTCTCTTCCTTTACTTCCTTCTTTCTTTCTGAATGTGGTCTTCATAAGTCTCCAAATTGCCCATGCAGGGCTGGAACTTCTGATCCTCTTGCCTCAAGCTCCCAGAGTGCTGGGTTCATAGGTATGGACCACCATGCCCAGATAAAAATTATCATGGGTCTTAGAATATATGCATATACAAAAAAAACTTCAATATGCTTACAATGTAATATTTTTAAAGTGTCCTATGCAAAGAAAATAGTATAAATTTTTTACAAAGCTTTTCACTTGGTGATATTTGGCATGGTCTTATTTATAATAAGGAAAAATTTCAAACCACTTAAATACCCAGGGATTATGAGTAAGTAAGTTATACTTCACTCAGATGATGGAACAAAGTGCAGTTATAAATAATTATTACTAAGTCATTAAAACAACAGTAAAACTTTAAATAATAATAATGGCATGAACATCTTTGGATATTTTAGATGAGAAAAACTGGATAATATATGTATACATTAATTTCAAATATATTAACACGAAAGAAAAAAGACTGGAAGGAAATAAGACAGAATGTAGCTGTCCAAGGAAGAAAGTTATAAGTATTTTTTTCTGTACTAATCAAAGCACATTACCTCACTTTTAAACCAAAAAGAGAGAATTTAAAGTCTGTGCTCATTGCCTCAAACGCTGTATAAAAAGACTACACTTTCTTTTGTTATTGTTCATAGAATGCGACGTAGAGCCAGCATAATGTCCAAAATATGTGAATTATTGAGATACAGTATATTTGTGGTGGAGTATTATGTAGTTATTAAACTTCTTTTTCTGAAGATATTTTCATTGAAAGAACTCTGATACAATTAAGTTAGTAGCGTGTATTATATAAAGACCTCGACTGTATGTAAAATATGACATGAGAAGAAAAGAAAAATAGAATGAAAGAAGTGAAAACACGGGAATTATGGTTTCATTGTCTTCTTTAAACATTTTTACATTTCCCCACATTTTTCGCAATACTTACTTAGTTACTTTTATGATCAGAGAAACATAAATTTTTAATAAGAAATTTTCTAAACATTTCTCTTTGTTAAAATTCATTAATCTTAACATATATGTGATAACATGTATATTATTTATAACTTAGTAACTTGAAAGACAATAACAACAAAGTAACAGCTGTTAACTTTTAAATCAGACTCTACAGTGGAGAATACTTCTTTGCTTAACCTAAGTTAGAGAAGTTTTCTCATAGATGCATATAATTTCATTAGCAATAGTAACAGGTAATTATTCAGTAGGACACTTAAAGAAAAGCAGAAAATCAAATCAAAAGGAAGGTAAATGGGGCTGGCAAGATGGTTTCACGCTTCTCATTAAATCAAAATGCCTGAATATCGTGGCCAGCTTTCCAAAATAGTCCTGACTATCACATCTGAGTCTTATTTTGCGGAGAAGAGCACAGAGCAGCTGTGCTCTCAGCAGTGTGGAAGATGACTGTTCACCATCACAGGGTGACACACGAGGCATCAGTGAGGTGGTGTCAAGTCCAGCGACAGAGCAAGCACAGGGCAGTCTATTTTCAAACAGTACAAGGATCCTGTGACACTCATCTGGTGAATAGGTAGACAGGCCCACCCGAGTGGCTACCACAGGCTCTTTACCAAGAAGTTATTGTCACCAGTACAGCCTGGCAGAGACGGCTGGGAACATGCCCTGTCGGAGCCTGCTCTCAGTCACACGGCTGTACATCATCAGCTGTGTTCTCTTGGAGTGCTATTGGAGCACATAAGTACGTCCCAAGAAATCACCAGTTATTGCAATGCACCAAAACATTTGTACTATTAAAAAGGAAGTTCAGGCAAAAGGTGAAAATAAAATAACTAAAAAACTAAAAGTTTGTCTTTATTTAAAAAATGTTTGAAATGAAAATATGAATACAGTACCATAGAAACATAAAATATTACTCTTACATGGCATCTCAAAATTGCTAGGGGCAAATTTCTACTTATTTCTTTAGTCATACTTCTTTTAAATGAATAAGCATATACTATAAATATGTACATATCATATAGTCATCTATGTTCATCCTAAATATATATTCATATAAATTCAGTCAGCTAATTGAATGCTCTACCTTTCTATCTTAGAAACAAGTAGTAAGATAGAAATTATTCAAGTTACCCAAACTAATTTTTGAGAGAAATAGCTCTGTTTGAAAAGTACATCACTCCTGATTGTGGGGGACTGAGGTTTTAAGAGTTTATAAATCTCTAATAGCATAAGCATCTAATAATGAAAACTCATACAAGACATATCTATTGTTACATTCCCCAGCACATTTTTTCTCAGATTTATTGCCACCATTTTATGTCTCTCAATAAAAGAAAAGACTCAAATAAATAGAAAAATCCCTTCCACAACCCTTTTTCCTCTCCGTGAATCTTCCCAAAGCAAAAAAAAAAAAAAAAAAAAAGTTCATATGATATTTCCCTAGAGGTCTTAATCGGTTTAGTCTGTAGGATTTCCTTTTTGGTGACATTATCAGAAGAAATTACCCCGTATCATTACCTATGGTCAACGAGGTTTGACAGGCTCTCTCCTTGGCGCTGTCTGCAGCTGAGTGGAGGTTGCCAGCAATTCCCTGAGACAGGAAGGTGTTGTCTAGACGTGACCCTTTGAAGTTCCTTTTGTGTCCATCTTCAGCTCATGGTGACTTCATTTTGGGGGGTCGTCAGCCATCAACATTCAGAGCTCATGGATGATGCTTAGTTATTATAAACTTTTACTGTACTACTTTGCGCTGGAAGGAAAGTCAGACAGATTGTGGCATCCGCCTGGAACTCACTCAGTGTTAGCCCTGGGTGGCCCTTACCCAGGCGGTGGTGGCTTCAGGCCAGGGAGAATCTGGGAAGAGGACTTTGAAAATTGGCAAGGTCTGCATCAAGGGAGCTTATCTCAGTCGTGCAAGAGTAGCTCTTTTGTTTTGTTTTCCTAGGAACAGAGCATTCATCACAAATTTGCAGTTTTAAATGGGTTATGATCAACAGTGATAGACAAAAATGGCCGTCCAACCATTTTCTTAGTCAATTTTGAAAGCCTACTGTATAGTTTTTTATTTTATCCTTTTTATCTCACTCCCTATAAAGCAATATAGTTAAATAGCACTAAACTGGGCAAAGTTTCAAAAAAATGTGAGTTTATTGCTTTAGTCAAAATGTTCACTCCCCCACAGGGCACCCCTCTCTGTTTATGAATATAGCAGATCAAGGGCGCTAGATTGATTATTTCTGTCTTTAGCATAGTGTTTGCTTATTTGTCCTGGGGACATCATTAGACAAACGCTAATCTCAGCACTCCTTCACACTTTACCTACAGAGAAGTAAGTTTGCCAAAGTCAGTCTCACAGCCAAACAGAATTTTGTTAGGGAGAAGGAGAAAAGGTAGAGGTAGGGGTTGTAAACAAATTCTAGGATTTTTTTCTTTTACTAATATTTAAAGGGTAAACATTAGTATTTCGTTTTACCTTCCCTACTAGTTACCTTTTTAATATCATTAATTCTCCTGTGCATGTTCCTCCTGCTGTCGGAAAAAGGGTTTGTTATTCATTCTGGGTGTACATGTACCTCGTCCAACCCAACTGGAGTTTCAGGGAAAATGTGGACCTGGACCTGAGAGAAGTTTTTGTACGCCAACTTTCCCTTTCCTCTGCCAAGGTCTTCATTCTCAAGGAGAGGCTGCCTATCAAGTTCGACATGTGGTAGAAGCAGGGTTTCTAGGAAATCCCTAAGAAATGTGCTGGTACCTCCCAGGTGATGATCTAGATGTCATCGTATCATAATTGAAATGAGCTCTGAGATTTAGGAAGCCAATATTTTACAACTTGTATCTAAGGGAAGGAAATAGGAAAGGGGAGCTGCAAAGTAAATGCTTCCAGGTCAGAGAGGATGGTTTCCTGTTCTTGTGATGACATCACACTCATAAGTATAAGGGTGATAGCTCCATGGGAAAAGAATTATGGACTCATTTGACTTCCTAAGATTTGTTGAACACTCAACCTGCATATGTAGGCATCACACACTCAGCCTACAAGTAAATCAAATCCCCAACATACAAGGCAGGTAGGCATTGTTTTGAACACTCACAAATTGGTTTATACTGTTTTTATGTTCTTTTATACAGGTTTTTTTTTTTTTTTGGTTACACAGGATCAGTTTCAATTGATAGAGGCTGAACATGTTTTGCATGTTTACGTAACCATTCAATGTCTTGTAAACATTCACCCAAAATTACACCGCACTTACTTAGAAAGTGATTTTTCAACTACTTTTTAGAACAAAGTTATCTGGCTTTGGGATAAAGTAAGATTTGAAAATTTGACATTTACAATTGTGAGCTGAGAAAGACAGATTCTTAAGACTTCTAGGAAGTAAACGATCACATGCTATAAATATTGAGAGGAGCAATTTTCTTTCTAATTCAAATGGGTAGGATTGTTTTTAGTGTGAATACAGTCATAAAACTGAATCTTCTATGTCTACTTATCTTTAATTTGTTAGGCCATGCACAGATTTTTGTATTCATATATTTAGAAAGTCTTTTATAAGCTTAATAATGACTTTTAAAAATTGAGGCTTGTCATTTATTGATGAATACCATATTCAAAAACTTCGGAATCTCAAACATTTTAAACTAAATGTAGCCAAACTTTTTAAAAAAGGAAATGGACAAGCATTTTAAAGTGAGACTGTGTGATTTTTTTCCTTGACAAGTCTGGTGTCTATGTTTCATAAAATTATGCAGGGATGGAGAAATAGTATAACTGTTAGAGTGCTTGCCTTGCAATCATAAGGCCCTGAGTTAAATTCCCCAACACCATATAAACCAGACATAACGGCACAGGGCTTCTATAATCCCAGCACTTGGAGGGCTGAGACAGGAGTATTGCTGTGAGCTCCAGGCCAGCATGGGCTACGTAGTGATTCAGGACCAGCATGGACCGCAAAGCAAGGCCTTGTCTCAAAAAGATGCATACTTTCTATTTTGACTTTTACATTAAAAGCAAATACTAAGGAAATAGTCTTAAAAGATAAGTTATTATGCTATAATTATTAATAATGTTCTTTCTAGTTACCACTATAATTTTCTTGGCCTTTTGCAACTTATTTCCTAATTTTTGATTTTGGAAATCAATGGACTCCTCATTAGTGCATTATCACCTAGCAGAAGCTGAGGATTTGCACACACATACACACACACACACACACACACACACACACACGATGTCCCTAGGACTTGGAATCATTTCAGTGATTTTATTGGGCCTCCCAGCACTCTGAGCCTGGAGGAAATACTCTATGTAAAACTTGTGGCTTCATCTGGTAATGATTTGTCATGTACCATGTTTTGGGCTCATGGCCAGGTCAGTTATGATGGAGAGAAAGCAGACAGGGGAATAAAATTATTACCAAGTATTGACTTGGAAATATACTCAACTAAGCAGATTGAGACAAATGCTAACAAAATCTAAAGCCTAAAGGTCTCCTCAAAAATAACCGAAAGGGGGCTAGAAACTGAGAAGAGAACTTGATTCCTCTTGTTCAGGTTTGTTCCTGCATCCTTCCCCCCTCACCAGCCCTTGATAGATCACGTGTTAGTCTTTAAGTCAGTGTAATTAATTGGACAACTAGGAATAGATTTCCTCTAATATTTTAGCCAAACGGACTCTAAGACCTGGAAATCCACCCATGTAGTTACACTTTTAACCATTTTATTAACTTCAAGTGTAATTTCTTCCTTCTTATTTTTTGTAGTACTTGAACTAAACCTAGAGCCTTCACTCTAGGCAGGATGGTCATAAGTTCAAGCTCAGTTTGGCCAATATGTGTATGTTGTAATGTTGAGACCAGTTTTCTTTAAAGTACTATATTAGCCAAACTGAGCTTGAACTTGTGATAGTCCTACCTCTGCCTACCCCTACCTCCAGAGTTCTGGGATTATAGGTAGGTGCCACCAGCCTCAGCTAAGTGTAATTTTGAACGGGTCTATCTTCTTTATTCCTTGGATTTGATACAATACATAAATCTGTGAAGAATTTTAAGAAGATATAATTTAAATGTAATAAAAACATCACGGGTTGTGAATTTCAAATGTCCCTGAAGGTCAAACATATTTAAAAGTCCTATAAATCTAAAAGACTCTGAATAAAGATAAAAAGAATTCTTCTATTCATCTATCCATCTATCTTTGGAATACGTAATTCAAAAAAAATGTAACACATTCAAATTTAGTTGTGTCTTTAGTATTGAAAAAATCCTTTAGAATCTAATCAAACCTCATTAATTCATTGGATACCTTTTAATTGAGGAAATTATAATAATCACTGATATTTGTTGAGTACAAGTACTGAAGGCAGGATTTATGCATTCATTCAATAAGTTTCTATTGAACCCTTTTGTCCCTTGGGAGCTGTTATTACGGAACAGACAATATTTATGACAACCAGGAGATAAGAGATCAAGAATGCTTCTATAGCTTGTGTATAAACTGTTGAAAATATGGAGAATTTTTGCAGGTGATGAGAATTTATATATGCCCAAGAAACCTCCCAAAAATGATCGTCCAGAGCCACACTTATCAGAATTCAAGCCCCTGGGGAGGACACTCTCATCATGAATGTGAGCTGGCTTTCTTTACGATTTGTTTAATCCAACAGGATGTGGTGGAAGCAGGGCCCCCATTGGCCTAAGAGGCTTGGAACTTTTTCTTTGTCCTGAGATCCCACATAAATAAGCCTGAAGTAATTTTCTGGAGTATGAGGCTCTATGGAAAGATAGAGCCTGTTGCTAAAAGACCAGAAGGACAGGGAAACTCACCCCAACACCAGCAATTTCAGCTTTACCAGCTTGGAAACTTGACATATGAGTGACGCCATCTTGAACTCCTGAGTTCAGCAAAGCTGCCACAGAATGAAAATAATTTCACTGAAATTATTAATAGGAGTGGAAACCAAGATTTACACATTTTATTTGAAAAATAATGTTTATTTCTTACTAAAAATCACAGATAACAAAGAATAGGTTAGTGACAAGTGAAAATAAAAGTTAGATTTCAGCTCATTAGTGAAGTAATACATTAAAAACTTCTACTTTGAGGCAAATATGTTTCTGTTGAAGGTTAATATGTTCCGAAAACAGAATGAATGTAATATAAAGCAATTAGAAAAAAGTCTGGCGCTAAAGTAACACACATAGAATGAATCTCCACAAAGGAGAATTAGGCTATCTTCTGCTGGATGAAATTGGCCTAAAACCTAGCCATTCTGACAGATGCAAGCATTCTCAAAAACATCTTTTTCTATGAAATGTTTTTATTTTGTTGATTTATGCACTGAAATCAAATATAATTATGGAATTTCACAATATTAAACCTGGAAAACACTTTTGCAATCAGTGAGAGGGTCTTCCATCCAATTTAATAATTCTTCCTATGGTCTCTGCCAAGTGATTGATTTTGTCATTTTGTCTGTTTTTCTTGGTTATTTCAGTTCTTAGGTTCTCATGCTTTAAGTTTTCTTCTTTTTTTCTAATGTGGACTCCAAACGTAACATGCTGTGATTCGTGCATTTCTCCTGCTTCCATACTACCACATCTCTCTGGATGCCTGTCTTCCCTTTGCCTTCTCTGGCCGTTCTTTCCTTCTTCGTGTGGCCGCCATGGTTGCCCGAGTTTCCTCATATGAGAAAACATGCAATTCTTGTCATTCTGTATCTCGTTTATTTCACTTACCATAATCTTTTCCAGTTCCATCAGTTTTCTTGCAAATGACAACATTTTGTTTGGTTTCATGGCCGAGTGACACTTTCTTGTGACTATATACCATATTTTCATTATCCACGTGTCTGTCCACAGGCACCTGCACTGTTTCTGTATCTTATAGTTCTTCCCTTTTTAGTGGTTAAGATTTCTTTTGAGTCTTGATGTCAAACATTTCTTTAGATTGGTGAGGTATCAGGATGATCAAAAATAGGTTGTAGTTTAATTTGTGTTTGTCGTAAAATTTTAAATAGATAAACCAAACCACGATGCTGATATAGGATGTTCTGTTTTTTTTTTTTTTTTTTTTGACTTTGCAGGCTAAAGATGTATTCCTCAGCCAAAGAAAAAACCATTTCTCCCACTCTGTCTTTAGTTTTGCATGTATTTGTTCTTAACGTGGAGACTTCTTGCTTTCCCTTCTCTCCCTTTTTATCCTGAATGTTTCTTGGGTGACTGTTGTGTGCCATGAATTTTTGAAAGTGCAGGGTACGTGGCAGTAGATACACCGACATGGTTTGTTCTCCAAGGTTGCACCTGGCTCAGGAGGTCTTAGCATACACAAATTGGTACAGACATTTCCTTTCCACAGTCACAGTGGAGAGCATGGAGTTGTCCATTTAGATAAAGCCTGGGTATCAGCCTTACTTATTTCTAGACTTCAGTACAACACAGAACATGCGCTGCTATAAACAGAAGTTTTGTTGTGTCTTGATGAGTTTATTATAAAGCTGAAGCAGAAGGTAGCGATTCAAGCCCAACCTGGGCAGTTTAATGGTTTTTAAAGATTGTCTCAAAAGAAGAAATGAAAATGGGCTGGAGATGTAGCTCCATGCAAAGGCCCAAGTTCAAATCCCCAGCAATAAGAGGAAAAAGAAGAAAAATAAAGTTAAGGGTGTAACCACAACAGATATTCTGCCAGTACTTTCTGCATTGTTTTCTTTGAAAAAGAAACAAAGGTTGCTTTTGAGTTACTGAATAGTGCAGGCTCCATTTCTAAGTGTATACACCTAAATAACAAAGAAGAGAAAGTAAATATTTATGAAAATTTCTGCTGTTTTTTTTTTTTTTTGCTTGCTTTCTCCCACAGAAGCTCTTGAGTTTTCTAGACAGATTTCCCTGCACCTAGTTCTTACGCTGCAAGTCAGAGGATTTGTTCCATCTCATGTTTTATAGTAGATGGAATGTTGGAGAGCAAGCCGCGTATACATGGCTAAGACACCAACTACTGTGATGCTTGGGAGTATTTTGTGGGCTGTTAAAATTTGCGAAGAAGTGTTAATAGGCTGTGAGAAACTATTTGGAAGGATGATATATTAAATGAAAAAAATTGCAAGAACATATGTATCCAGAACTACAACCCAGATGTTTTTGAAAGAAAATGCCACTCTTGTGGGACTCTTCAGAATTATCACATGACAAGGATAAAGAAGGTTATTGAAGTACCAGTATCATGTGGTGTTGTCACCAGCAGCAAAAATATATGTGCAGAAATGTTGCATACCTCTTCCCAAAATGAAGATATATTTGTATTATTTCAAATAAATTATTATCATTGGGGAGTTGAGAAGGTTCTGGGATTTGAGATATGTGCACATGCACATGTGATAATTAGACATGTGTCATTTTCAGGAGGTAATGAGAGATTAAAGTTTCCTTATATTTCCCTGTTATAGCACTGGGATTTAGGGACAGAAAAAGAACTGATAAGAGATTTTTTTTTTAAATCAGCAGAAAAATACCTGACTCTGTATCCTGGTTTGTCAAACGGAGGCTGATGTACAAGAAAGATTTGTGTTTTCAGGGGCGAGGTTGCGTGGGAAAAGAAGACAGGATGCGAAGGGGGTAGGTAACCACCAACAGGCTGCAAATAGCTAGAAGGAAGCCAAGAAAGAGACAGAGCCAAGATCTGGAAGATTCATTCCATCCTAAAGTAAGTGTCTCCACTGCTCTGTTAAGCTGAAGGGATGGTTTATGTTAAGACTGCCTGTGTGTGTGTGATATTTCACAACAAACTTTCTTTTAAGGTGACTGAACCACTCAGTCATAATGAAGTTGGTCAAAATTGATATATTGTAGCAGATTATCTTATTACATTATGTAGGTGACTAAGTATGAAAAATTGCACTTAAATAGAAGTTAACATATTTTTAAAATTAGGTTTATTTTTCACTTAACTTTTATTTTGCTTAAAATAAAGCCCTTGGAAACAATTTTTCTTTTCTTTTTCATAACTTTGTTGCATGTAAAAGGCAGACTTTATGTTTGTATGAATATTCACAGGTCACATTTTTAAAAGATCAGAGGGTTAAATGATAGTATTCCATATAGCTGTACTGGTGCTAGTTGTAGACATAGAGTATGATGGTAGAATGGATGTGAGCTCCATTTTGGGCAAAACTTGGGTTATTTCTTCTATTTTGAGATCCTGAATGATGAGTTCACAAAATAGACCCAATCTCTCTCCTAACTATAACTGGCAGAAGACATATTTTAATTTTTATTTTTCCATATATATGTAATAAATATGTATATGCAATACAAATACTTTTATTAAGCTTGAATATTTTGTGCACATAGACATCACATCAAAATTACAATCCCCTTTCCTACCTCATTTTGGCCGTCTCCACACCTTCCCCATCCTTCCAACTCCCACTATCATCCCTATTTGGTTCTATAGAATGACTATATTCCGGGTTTCCCGTATTAGAGAAACTATGTGATATTGAATCTTCTGTGAAAAGACATATTTAAGAGACACAGATTGAATCAAACACAGATAGAGGTGGCCAATGAGTCTACATTTTAGAGTGTATTTACATGTGGCAGTGGTGGCCACATTAATGCATTTTACTAACTATTTCTTCAAAGCCAGTTGAAAACCAGTGGCATCTCTTCCTGCATCTCCTACAAAGGCCTGATTCCTGTTGAGTGTTTTGTTGATCAGTCTGCATTCCCAGTTCCTGATTGAGTTAGAGTTTCCTTGCTCTCCATGGCTACCTCATATGGAGAAAGATTTGCTAATTTTTGAAAAAGGAAGTGATAAGCCTCAGGAAAAGTGCTTTCTGATTCAGATAGCTTTCCTCTGTGAAATACAGTTGAATCTTTCTACTGTAAAGGAAACAATTCCCTTTCCTAGTCCAGGAAGAGTTTAGTCTACTGGAAGGCAACTTAATATAGGGATTATGAGTTCTGAAGTTAGATTTCTTGAATTTCCACTCTGGCCCCCAATAGATGGTAGGACTTTGGGAAAGCTAATCAACAGTTTTCTACGCTTCAACTTTGTTATTATTAAAATGGTGTGTGTTAGCTTTCTGTCACTGTGGAAAAGTGCCTGAGACTCTCATCTTCAAATCAGAAGGGTTTATGTTGGCTCATTGTTTCAGCAGTTTCAATCCATGATCACTTAACTACCTCACACCATAAAATGGTGAAATAGCAGTACTAAATTTCAGTAGGACTGTTGCCAGGATCAAATGAACCAATATAAATGGAATGTGTAGGATAATGCTTAGCTCCTAGGAATCACTAATAAATGTTAAATATTGGTATCTTTGACTGTAATTCTTTTAGAATACAATGAACATCACTAAAAACATGCCATTTGAATGTTATAAGAATTATGCTTTAATTAATTTTTTTGTGGAGTTAGCATCTTACATTTGCTATTGGGGTGTAGCTCAGGTGGTACAGGGCTTGCTCCATTTGTTTGAGGCCCCAGGTTTGATCCTCAGCACTGCAAGTAAAAAAAGAAGAGAAATTAATCAAAGATAAAATTAAGGGATTAAGACTTTCTATTTGTCACATGAGTTAGAGACATTGACTGAGAAAAAAAGCCAGTATTTGGGCTAATTTGCTGTGATGGCAGGTGTGAGATGCAGCATTCTCCACAGTTCTTCCGGCTAAAGCAAAGTTTTGTCTCAGACTTCATCCTAAAGCTGAGTTTTCAGCTGATGACTAAGTTGGTTGGCTTAGTTTTGATGATTGGTATAGCCATGGTTAGCATAAATGACATCATGATGGCAAGTCTGAAGAGATCTGGAGGGCTGTTTTTTGGAAAGAATGTTGGATTTGTTTTATTTCTAAAAGAGAACAAAGATAAATGACTGGAGTTTTCATGAAAGCAGTTTGGAGTCCATATGGGAGAAAAAATTAACCACAACAATTTTAAAATTGTAAGGGCTAACTTATGAGTTCATAAGCTTTCTACCACTGAAAATTTCCAGCAGAATCTAACTCGCTAAGAATAAAAAATGTCCTGGCATTAATAAAAATAGTCCCTGCACATGCACCAACAGGGTGAAGGTAATAAATATCCAACAAAATAACCAGGAGTATTAAGCAAAATAACCCAGGGATGACAGTGTCATGCTCGACACATTGCAAATATTTAATGAAGAGTTAGTTGTTGGTACTAGTACTAGTATTGCTCTTATAATTGATGGAGATTTTTTGAATTATCTAAGAGGCTGGGCTCTATGATTGCTCCAATCTTAACGAAAATAGAATGGTAGGTTTTGCCTGTAAACCTCTCTTTCCTTTGAGGAATTATAAATCCCTTGGAAATGGAAAGCATCTAATGCTGTAGGATGTGGTATTGCTCTTTGTGTGTTTATTATGCTAACTCCCCTGACTACTCTATTATTTATTATTCTCAATTTTATTTAGAATGGTTTAACCTGTGTATAGTTTAGCTGTATTCTTTGTTAGTATAGTAATTATAGATTTTCTTCTGTTTATAAAGATGAAAAGGAGATGGGGTAAAGAGATGAAATGAATTTGAAGTTTGAATACCAAGCCCTTTTATTTCTCAGCTGGTAAACAGGTTAGATGAGAATTATATTAGAAAAAAAGAAAAAGGTTCCTTGTTTCCTGTTTTCTGAAGGATTCATTATGTTTTGAACTCAGGCTTTGAAAGGTTTTATATATATTTTTTTCAAGTTAACTAAATTCACTTTACTTTTGCAAAGAGAAGTTGATATAGTAATAAAACTAAAAACCAACATTGTCCCAAGGCAGAAGAATAGAATTTATAGACTAAGATAGGAAGAAAAGTGTAAATGAAGGAAAAAGGTGAAAGCTACTATTTCTCCGATTGCTATTAAGTGTATGCTACTGATATAAATTAGTTTATGTTAATGAGAGATGCTACTAATTGTTCTCACTTTATGCATTCATTGATAGTACAAGTGGGCTCCACAGGACAAATGTTTTATATGTGTGTGTGTGTGTGTGTGTGTGTGTGTGTGTGTGTGTGTGTGTATGTGTGTATATATATATATAATTTATATCTGAATCTCAATGCCTATGAGAAATTAAAGGACAGCAATAAACAACAGGGTGAAGTTATAAAGATTCAAGACCATATATTTCCTCTCTCACTTTGCAGATGATAAACAGAAGCCCTATCCGAGTTTGGCTTCATTTTCATTTTTCGTCTATGTGTAGTTTACTCAGAGTCCCTTTCTTCTTCGTGGATTTTTTTCCTTCACTGGTAGGCCTGCAGAGGCAATCAAGGCTGAACAATCGGTGCCTTCTTTTTTCAAGTGGGCGATTTGCATTTCTGAGAATCTCCTGGCTGAATTAAACACGTTTCGCCTCAGCTACTGCAGCTCTCTGGAATCTTCTGTCTGGTAAGGCACCCAGCCTTTAGCAGGGTAAGGCGGCCACGGAGCTTTCACACCCTGAGAAACACAGGACGTTTATGTTTGCATAAAGCGATTGTTTTCATTTCCTTCGGGAAATTCAGTTACTCCCGAATTCCGAGTCTGTATTCTTTCCTGATTTTCATACTGCTGGTTTGAATATTTTACTTATGATACAGCAGGCAAGTCATGAAAGATTAGAAAGCAGGAATTTTGCAAGCATGTTTTTGGTAGGTTCTGGGGTTTGAGGTCAACCACCTTGTCATTTTGAGCTCCAATTTGGGGTCAA
Source organism: Ctenodactylus gundi (assembly GCA_004027205.1). Lineage (NCBI taxonomy): Eukaryota > Metazoa > Chordata > Mammalia > Rodentia > Ctenodactylidae > Ctenodactylus > Ctenodactylus gundi. The sequence goes on along the minus strand of PVKB01000003.1, from coordinate 2,003,176 downwards.
CCACCTTGTTTTTCTGTGCTTCAGTTTCTTCATTTGTCTTAGGAGGGGATACTGGCTACCGGTTAGAGCACCAACACCTAAAAATTCCTTCCAAGATTTGTCACTGACTAATCTCCTTTCCTCCTGTATCAAGGAAAAATTACCTACTTGCAACAGTATGCCACTGTAGATATAAAGATAAGTGATGTCTTTCCCTTTTCTTTTTCTTTGTCTCTTTTTTTTCCTTCCTTTCTTCCTTCTTTCTTTCCTTCTTCCTTCCTGGCTAAGCTAATTTCTACTCATCCTTAAAACCTTGTTGCCAGATTCTCTTTCCTTGAAAATTGTTTCCTGACACCACCCCAGTTCACCCTCACCTCAGCCAGATTAGTCATTTGAATTTAACATTCTATGTAGACTTTTAAGTTATTAATCACATAATATTCAAAATTTCTGTATTTGTTTTTCTCCTAAAGGAGGCTCATTAATTACTTAAGGCCAGAGAGCTTTTGACAGGTAAGTGGTCAATAAATGTTTAATAAATAAATTAAGGTAGTGGGAGGCCGGCACCTGGGTATGATGGTGCCCAGATGGATGTTGGCTTTGCCTCAAAGATCCTCATTTGTCTCTGTTCCTCAGGTCTTCCTTAAAAATAACTGAAATAACTGCAGTCTTCTGGGCTTCTGGGAAGAGCTGCTGGGTCACACATAGCAGTATTACTATTGCCACTTCCTCCCAGACCAAGCAGACCACTAATCAGTTATTGTGCTTTCTCATGGAACTTGGACATGGGGTTTGTTTGTTTTTAGTTTTTAGCTTTTACATGGTAACTGCTATTAATGGATTGGCACTGACTCCTGGGATGGAAGCCTTCTCAATTCTTATGTATCTCTTGGTCTCTTGCATCTCAAGCTTTTCCTACAATCCCACTAAGAAGTCTCCCTTTCACTCCGGAAATTTTTCCTGCTAGTTTTCCAGGAACCTACTTGGCCTCTTTCATGGGTACATGATTGCTAAGCAATGGAGCTCAGATGGATTTTCATTTTCGTTAGTGATTTATGATAGGAATTACTAGTATAACTGGATACGAAGAAGTGATGTTAAACCCATGACTCAGATGACGGAGCTGGGAATGAAAAACATTGTAGAAGACTTACGGATGGCGGATGTTGAAAGATTAACTTGCACCTACAAAGAAAGATTACATCCTACCCCATCTGCCACCTCAACATATGGCAAATGAAGGATTTCAACCTAGTTATTATTTTTTTTAAACTTCTAATTCTCCCTTCTTCCACTACTTCTTCTGATGCAATACAACTTAACAAAAATATATGAGTGTTTGTAGTAAGTGCTTTACTAGGAACAGGAGATACAAAAAATCCAGAAAATAGCTCTTGGAGAGTATATAATCTTACCAGAAAGGTAAATTCCGTGTGAAAAGGTGTAAGAACTAAGCCAGAAAGAAGCTGAGATCAAGCTTGAAGCAAACTGCTTGCCTAGCATCTTGAGTTCTTGACCTTGAGTTTGATCTCTGGCATTGTGATAGAAAAAAAAAAAATTAAAGCAGAAACATGCGTAAGAGTATAAAGGAAAACATGTCAATATAACTCAGTCCAAATTGTCCAGGTTAGCTGTATTGCTAGGAAATACAAATTTGTAAGATCATTCCTAACCTTTCAATTTTAGTAATTTTGGTAAAAAGTTCCTCAGACTTTTTCAATCATGTCTATGCATAGGGTGATTCTCTTGTATGATAGAATCACATGTAGAAGCGCTGGAATATGGCAAAGTGGTGGAACGTTTGCCTCCCACTACAAGGCCCTGGGTTCAATCCCCAGTACAACACATACACACACGCACTCGCATGTTCACACACATATGTGGATATGAGTACGTAGTCTTACAATATATTTTTAATGGATAAAATATTTAAGAATACTACAACATTCTAAACAGAATGTATACTTACTTCCTGGGTCAGAATGTCCGAAGTTAGAATTTGGTAAGACTTTAAAATTAAGTGATGTAGAAAATATTACTAATTTTTAAAAAAATACTATCCAAGTTTTGTTGAGTCTCTGGAAGTGGTATATTATAAGAGGCAAAACCAAACTTTATTTAGGAAGCTAAACTTTATTTAGAAAATTTATTTAGAAAAGCTCTCTTCCCACCTTTTACTCTTGACTCAAATTACAGTAGGAGCAGTAAAGCAAAGCCTCCTAAACTCATTGTGTTCTCCAGTGAACTTTAAAATTAGCACCCATGTGAAAATTATAAAAATAAGGAACAGAATGTTCACAATAAACCTCAGGAAGATTCTGATACAGATAAGGCCAAATGTTTCATTTACTTCCCCCCCCCCCCTTTTTTTAATGTAATGCTGCTACAAGTTACTTGCAACATTATGCCCTGCATGGAGGCCCCCTAATTATTTCATCATGCAGCAGGAAATCCTGGTAGGTCATATGTAAACAGCCTGAGGCAGGAGCCTCTTCATCTGATGGAGCATATGACGTCTGCCGTCTGTGCAGCCTGCTGCTAGCCTGCCGCTAGCCTGCCGCAATTAGCCAGGAAGCTCAGACACGAACTAATGCAAAGGCAACTGGGAACTTAGAGAATGTGGGGTAGCAAAGGTCTTTCCTAATCCAATACATTCCTATGAAGATGAAAAAGTGACAGCAAATGGGTGACAATTTTCTTGGGAATTGTACCTTGTGGTTTATCTCTCTCTCTCTCTCTCTCTCTCTCTCTCTCTCTCTCTCTCTTTAACCCTGACTGTTTTCCAAGAAGCAGCAGCAAGCCATCTTTCCGATCTTCCCTCCCCTTTGACTTCTCATGTATGCATAATTTCGCTTGACTTTGAGTGGGATTTAAGTGCACTTAGAGATTGCTGGATTGGGCTCTTGGTATTGTTAGCGCTTACTGCTGGGTTAGGGTGGGGGTGCCCTTCCTGGGTTTCACAAACTAAATGAAACCCAAAATAGAACCTCTGTACAGAATGCATGGGGACAATGAGCCAGCGCCTGCTTTATGGGCTAATCGTTTCTATCGGACTTTTTTTTTTTTTTTTTTTTTTACTATTATTCTGTTTGGAGGCAAATGCTAAGGATACTGGAGTGATTTGCATTGCTAGAGGCCTTATTGAATTGCTTGTTAAGAAAGTGTAATTTTTCAGATTTGATTTCAGGGTTTTAAAGCTACAGTCGTCTGTACTTTTATTAAACAATATGTGCTGAGCACCAACTGTGTGCCTAGGCCGAAGATCAACCATCTGCAGGGCCCAATAATATCATCCATGCCCTCGAATGTTGCCTATTGAAAGAAACTGGCTTGTAACATGAAGTAAGAATTAACAAGGGTGGGCGCTGGACTACACGAGAAGCATGTCAGAGAAGATAGCCCGGGGGTCGGGGGAGATGGCGTTCTTGCTGGAAGTTCAGGATGAGAAAGATTTTTAGGTTTGCAGAGTAAGAAATTATTGATAAAACAAAGATACTGAGATATAGAGAGATCGGGGAATGGTACCAGGAACTCCAGGAGGGTAAATATGATGGAAACGGGGAGGGCAGAAAGTGAGTGGAAGAGGACTGAGCCTAGAAGTCAGGCTGAGCTGGCTTGCAAGGGGCCTTGGGGCCGTTAAGCAGTTACTAGACAGGCGATAGGTGGCTTGGTTTTACTCTTCTATTTTTTTAAGTTAAAGGACAATTATTGCTGAAAATATACATATGGAACCTTGTTCTAGAAGAAATACGTAGGATATATCCGAAGGGCAAAACGATTAATCAGGACACCAAATAGAAAACAGTTTCAATAGATAATTATCTGTTACCTATTCTTCATCCACTTGCAGATTTCTTCAACAAATAAATGCCTTAGAAGGTTAAAAAAGGAGAAACAGTTTTGAATTGATACAGTAAATGATGATGGTGCGGCTTCACGTTTAAGCTCTGTCTTCCTCTTTCTTCTTACTCCCCTACACACCCTCCATTTTCTTTTCTCCTTTTCCGAGCCATCTAAAACCAGAAATGACTGAGATCACACCCCTTTGAGGTTGACGTTCTTGGCCAGCATCCCAGTCAGTTTGACACTGTCCAAGGGGAACACTTTGAAGTCCATAGCTTGCGAGTAGTGATATAGCACATATTTGTCCAAAATAATCACTGGTGGGTTTGTGAGAAAGATGTGTAACAGGCAAAGACTGGGAAATACATATGGCCAATTACGAATTGACTTTGAAAAAAATACAAGCTGTAAGAATCCGATAAGAAGTCTGTAGGATTCAGAAACAACATGCTGTATTAATTATTATTATTCATTCTGTATTGCCACAAGTGTACACAATACTATAAAAATGGTTGACAGTGCTGGAGAAAGAATAATATCCCAGCCCTGGAGTGCTTATAATTTATGTAAACACATCCTTTTATTTTGTTTTTCCAAGCCATATCTTGGGATTGTAATTTTGCTTATTTTGCTCATATTCATATTTCATCTCTGGTTCTCATATAAACTAAAAAATGAGTGGTTTTAAGAAGCACACATGTTTCTACAAGATGATGGCTCTCTTCCACAGGAGTAGAGGTGTCTCAGTGGGAATTCAGGATACAGAGCCCTTCTTTGGTGTGGGGTCCTCTCCAATATGTGAAATCAGAATAGGGGAGCTTATTGAAGGCCCTCTGCAGGTGAATGGGGTCAAAGGAGTACACTATTATTTGGGGCTTTTCTTAGTTGACTTTTAAAAACCTTTGGTATTAAAAAGGATTTTTTTTGTTCTGTTATGAAAATACAGAGGGAACCAGGCCAAAGAGATTGATACCGTTGTTTATTATTACTTTGAAATCTTGCTAATTTTGCCTTCCAATCACATAGTTAATTCATCTGATTTAGCCTGGCATGGTAAGCTCATGCTTGTAATTCTAGCACTTTGGGAGATAGAGGCAGGAGGATTGCAAGTTGGAGTTTTGCCTGGACAATTTAACAAGATCCTGTGGGGGGAAAATATGTAGCTCAGTGCAAAGGCCCTGGGTTCAATTTCCAGTAGTGTAAAACCAAACCAAACAACCAGACCCAACTGAAAATATCCGGTTTAATAGTTCTTCTCTGTACACACACACACACACACACACACACACACACACACACGCACACACACAAAATCATTTTATTATCCCTTTCACATGAAAATCTTCAAGGTACTTTAACTCAGAAACACAATAAGTGATTTTTACAGCTTCTTAAGTTTTTTTTTTTTTTTAAAAGGAAACAAACATCCCACTGACAGCCAAATTCAGGATTAATATAAAATGACAGTGGAGAAATTAATTTCTGGTTTTATTGTAAACACACATATTATCTAGTTTACTGTTTTTTATTGTTTCAAAATGTTGAAAGATGATTTAAACCTTAACACAAACTATTAGTTCCTGGAAATCTTTATCCTTAATATCAGAAACAAAATTCTTGACTAAACTTGGAATCTCTGATTTGCAGATCCTATAAAAATAATTGCAGTTAATATCTTCTGATATAAAATAACCATTTATGAGAAATAAACAGGAGCTTATGAAAAATGAGTTTAATTCTCCAATATTAATTGGATTCATATTGATACCATGACAAATGAAACAGATATATTTTCTCAACTTCCAGACATGAGTAATAAAAACTGACCATGACAGTTGTTTCTGGGATTTTTTTTTTTTTTTTTGTATTGGGGATTGAATTTAGGACCTTGTAAATACTAAGCAAGTGTTATACCTTTAGCTACATCTCCAGCCTTTTTATTATTTTATTTTGAGAGAGAATCTTGCTAAGTTGTGAAACTTGGCCTAAAATATGCAATCTTCCTTGCCTCAGCCTCCTGAGCAGCTAGAATGACAGACATGAACAACCACACCTAGCTCCTGGAAACGTTTTGGTGAGTATAGAGTTAGTGGTGGGATTCTTTTTAGGACCTCAGACTCATAATTTATTATCAAGGACTTCTCAGAAGAATAAGGTTGAAGAAGTGATCTGAAAGATGAGTAAGAGTTAAATGAAAGTTGGGGTTGGAGGAGGATTCAAGGCAGAGGGAAAAGAAAATCTGGAAGTAAGTGACATCTTATAAGTCTATGAACTAAAAATAATCTGGTGTGGTTTGAGCTTAGATTGGAAAGAGATGAGAAGGGGAATTGAAGGAACTAGACAAAGTCAGATCACTCTTCCTGTCATTTTTGTAGCCAACATGAGGTATTTGGACTACACACTAAAACAGGATTCTACTTATTTTAGGTTCCAAAGCCTTATAGAGTCATAGATAAGGTTATGTGAAATGCTTGTTATTTTTTTGGTGCACAAATAGTTTCTCAAATTGTGCCCACAAGCCAATCCCTTGGTAAGAGCAAACATTTCCTTGATGTCCATCCCCAACCAACATAATTATTTATGAAATATTATCAATTGGACTTTGGCAACTACATTTGTTCGCACCTTCCTACAATCAACATATATTTATTGAACTTTTCATTAACAACAGACACTGTGGTGAAGAAGTCAAGACAGATTTCTAAAGAGGAAACACAAAAAATAAAGAAGCAACATAAATGAGATTTCCTAGTAAGCACCAGAAAGAAACTAAATGACAGACCCTGAGAGAGAGGAAGTTTTCCCTGAGGAGGTGACTTTTGAGCTAAAACTTGAATATGCAAGAAACTGAACTATTGGATCCAAAGATCCTGGAGTTAATAGGCCCAGTGTGTTTCCTGAATGGAACAAAGCCAGTGGTGTCTGCAATATACTTAGTTGGGAGGAGAGCAGGACAAAGGAGAATGTGACCTGTGGGCTAGGGATCAAGTCACATAAGTCATGAATAGGATTTGAATTTTATTTCAGTACCACAAGAGGTCATTTAATGATCTGATTTATGTTAGGGGAAATAAAAGGAAGATACAGGGAAGGTCAGAGCAGAAACTAAGAGACTAATCAGTAGACTAATTCAGTATTTCACACTACAGCGATGATGCCTAGTATGATGGTAATGAAAATAGAAAACAGTATACAAATTGGAGATGTGTTTTGGGGACAACACACAGAGGCATGTGTGTATGTAGGTAGGAAGACATGCCAAATTGCAATGGATAATACAAACACAGATTTCTCTAAGAGGAAAACACAAGATATTTCAACAAAATTACCTTAGGTCTCTGTCTGATAAATAAAATGAAGTCAGAATATATTGAATTCAATCAAATTTTATCACTGGTGATCTCAGAGCAACCCGTCTTTTGCCCAGTGTGGTTCCATTCGCTCAACTGAAACAGTGACATTAATAAAATGTGAAAGCACCTGGTACTCCCAGTACTAAGAGAATTTTGTTTAGTTTTTAAAACAATAAACAACATCAGCAACAACCAAATGATCGAAAAAAAAAAAAAACAGGTAGCCAGAAAGGAAGACAAAATAATCAACAGGGGGAAAATTGTTTATACTCAAAGTAAAATCACTGCCTTTTTAATCCTGTCTCTTCCCTCATGAAAATTTGCTTTTAGGATTCCAACTGTTTCTTCTGCTTCTGTATTCAGAACCACACAAGCTAGGCAGTGAGATTTCCAATGCAATATAAACAATGTACCCTGGCTTCTGAAAATTCATTCTGCATATATTATATGCATTGATATTCAAATATTCACATGAACTTCACAGCAAGCTCACAGTGATTATGACCTCCACAATCACCTTAATTGGCCCAGCCCTGCTCCCAGAGGGTGCCCAGGCCTCAGTGAGGATGAGCTCAGTCCTTTGTGGTTCTGTATTTACAAACCTTTCTTTCTTCCTTTCTCCTCCCTCTTTTCTCTGAAAATGCTGCCCTGAGAAGTAGGAAGAAGCTGGTTTCAGGTGAGGATGTAAAAAGAATCATAAACACCTTTAATTAGGCAACTTGTGAAAATGAAGGACTAGTATTGTGGATGTCTTTAAAAAATATTTGACATATCTTTTTCTCTCTTAAGCAACTAAGTCAGTGTTTAGTAAAATTGTAGCTTAATGTTTATAGAAACTGCAGTTCTTTGTCACACTGCCATACTGGTATGAAACTCAAGAAACATCGCATGCCTTTGCTATTCCCTTGGTAGAGAAACAGTGCTCTTGCGTTGGACATAGAGTGGCTTGGGTGGTGAGTGGGGGGCAGTATTTTGATGGCATATGTAAACTTTCTCAGTTGGAAAATGTGGTGTTCTGAGCCTGCCTGCAGGATCCCATGAAAATGCTTAACCAAGTTGCATAGCCAAGGTCGATCTGGAAGAAACCTGCCAGAAATAAGCTAACATTTCAGAAATCGCAAGAGAAAACAAATAACTTCGGGGGAATCACTTTTCAGTTGTGTCTGTGAATATGATACAGACTAGTATTTGGATAAATTGGGCCAGTGCCCCTATGGACAAGAGAAAAGTAAAGGTTTTGAATGTATGTTAATCATTCCCCAGATGACTATTCATGTATCTTCCTCTTTATCCATGTTAATACACCTTAGAAGGAGGAGAAGGAGGAGTAAGAGGAGGAGGAGGAGGCGGAGGAGGAGGAGGAGGAGAAGAAGAAGAAGAAGAAAGAAAGAGAGAGAGAGAAAGAAAGAAAGAAAGAAAGAAAGAAAGAAAGAAGGGACCCTGAATCTCTTCACCTGAGCTTTCTGTGCAGCTGGAATACTCCTTTGAATAGTAGGGCAGCAAAACGTAGTGTAAATACCACTTTGAGGGAAGCCTGCCCTCAAGATTTTGCTCTTGCCGTTTTAACATGCCTCTTTTTGTTCATTTACCCTACAACTAGCTGAAAGACAACGTATACAAAGAGTACAATCGTGACTCATTTATACACATAAAAAGGAATACTCATTAAAAATTTTATTTAACTCATCCAATGAGGGAACCAAGTAAAAGATATCACTGGCTAAAATAGAGTCTATAAAACAGATAAAATTTAGGTCAGGAATGTTGAAACCAAAGAGGACAAAGGTGTTTTTCTTCCACAGGATGGGAAAGGCGGTTCGTTAAATCTGTGTCTGAAAGGAAATGCTTCTTCCTCAGCTGCTCATATTTTCAACAGAATTGTGGAAAAACTCAGAGACAAAGACTGAAAACAGATAACCTGGAGTCATATCTTCAGAACAACGGTCGCTTTTCTGTTGAAGATCAAAATACTGTCTGCATTTGTTTTCTTTCATGTAATTCCTTCTTTCTTTCCCCTCCCAATACTAGAAGTTTTGAACCTGAATTGTAATTATTTTAGGCCTTCTCAACCCATTTTTCATTCCTGTTGATCACCGTTTCATTTTTGTTTTTAATTTAAAAAGTCTCTGTGAAGCATGGATGTGGTTTAGATCCTAGATTTCCCTCTAGGGCCTTTAAACTAAAGATTTGATTGCCATCCTGGGGCACTAGTGGGAGGTGGTAGAACCTTTAGGAGGTAAGGTCTGGTAGTAGGAAAGGAACTGAGATCCTGGGGTAATGCCATGGAGGGAGATATTGGATATTGGGACCTCTGTTACTTTCGGACTTTTTTTTTTTTTTTTGATGGTGTTAAGGATTGAATTCAGTCATGTTAATTAAATACTCTATCACTTATCTACATTGCTGGTCCTTTTGCGTCTCTCTCTGTGCAACCTGGCTGCAGTGAGGTGAACAGCCCTCCTTGGGCAGGTACCTCTTGCTGTGAAGTTCTGTTCCACCACAGGCTCAAAGAAATAGGGCAGCAAGAGCAGATTGAAACCTATGGAACTGGGAGCCAGAATGAACAGTCTTTTCCTTTTGAGTTGTTTACCACAGATATTTTGTCAGAATAGATGGGAACCTGACTAACACAGGCATTAGGGAAGATTTTCTCAGATATACCTTCATCTCATGAATTCCCTATTTAGGTATTTCTAATTAAGTTTGAAAATTTTAATTGTTTTTCTAGGTCTTAAAGTTTGGTTTACTTATTGTCTAGTTGTTCTATTTTTCTAACTCTTTGATCTTGAGATTTTCGTCTATGTGTCAGTGATATTTTTTATAATTTGTTTTAGAACTTTGTTTTAATCTTCTGATCATAATTCTGCCATTTTGATATCTCCTAATTCTTGAGTATTACTGAGATTTTACATTTATTCAAATATGAACCAGTTGAATTGTTTTTAATGGTTTTTAATTTTTAGGGCATCCCACACACCCTTCATTTTGGGTGTACCTTTCACGTTGGTTCAATATTTTTTTTTCTCCTAGTTGCCTGTCTGATTGCCTGAGATGCAAGTGTATTTCTTATTATTTCTGTAAATATGTATTAGCAAAGGGTTTTTATGTGTCAGCTGTTTTTTCATGGGTCATGGTATATATCTGACCCCTACAACATACTGGAATTTGACCTTGTTTATTTACACGATGGTAGCTGGAATTATCTATAATGAGTCTTAAGGAAATGACCATTCTCTCTCAAGGTATTTACCTTAGGTAACATTCTCAGAATATTTTGATACAAAGAAAGACTGTATTTTCAAGTTCCAGAGGACAGACTATTTTCACTGTTAAGGAAGGATCAGAGAGATACGTATTAAGGTTGAAGTGTTCAAGATTGTCAGTTTGAGTCCGTCATAAGGTTTTAATATCCCATAAGGTTTGAATATCCCATCATAAGGTTTTAAATGCAATTTTCCTAATCAGTGCCTTTCACGTAGGAAACTTAGAAAAACTGTCAATTTCACGACTATAATTCAGAAATTCCATGCAATTAATTTTCATGTTGTATTTTTAATAATATCAGTCTTCTGGTTACAAGGAATAAGAAATTTTTTTAGGTAGTCAGGGCAGTTTTATGACTTGAACTTTATCACTTTTGCTTAAATGGACACTCAAGTCATTTGCAAGACCCCATCACATGTCACTAGTATTATCACCACTGACACAGTGTTCAGGTGTAGGAGCCAATTGGGATTTCAAGGCATTTGCTTCAGTTAGGTTTTCATCAGGGTCAGCCATGGGTGATAGCTTGATTAATGTGACACCAGTGCCTGTGAGAATTATTAGCATCCCACTTTCCTTTGGAAAGACAGTCAGTACTTTGCTGAAGTGTAAGGACATGGCCAAACCAATCCTAAAATTGCATATATTTAGATATATCTTATAGATCAACTGTGATTACAGTTTTGTATCAGGAAAAGGCTAATCAGGAAGCCAAAACCCACAGAGTATTTGGACAAGGAGAAAGTTTAATATTGACTTATGAGCTGTCACTGGGGATTGGAATAATGAGGGTTGCCGAGAATAAAAAGATCTCTGAAGTGCACAAGAATTACAGGTATAGGAATAGCTGTTATCCCGAGGGCTGAGAAACAGCAACATAGGAAAGAACCCTCTACCCCTCTGGTCTGAGATGTGGTCTTGTTGGAGGGGGTGTAATTTCACTGGATGGTTGAAGAGGTTGCTGAGCTGTTGTGCCAACAGGACTTGCTAGAAACATGGTGTTTAGGAGGTAGAGAAATCTGTCTGTGTAAAGGTGGTCCACAAACATACCTGCTGTAAAACCTCCCACATGGAAGCTGTTGAGAGGAAGTGGTTTTTTAAGGAAATCATTGCAGAGCCACTCATGAGTAGTGCTAGATGCTGTTGTTCATTTGACACTGATGACCCTCATGCCCTTTAAGAGCTTGATACTGAAAAATTCACCTTAGGAAGCACTGACGGGAGCTATTCACAACCTGCTTCTGGCCCTCGGGTGCTATTGAAGCTGATCATGCTGCAGGAACCTAGCAAGTGAAATATACTAGAACTATACATGCAAATCCCTTCCTCCTCCAATATTCTTCCAGTGCTTGGAATATCTCACTGGTAAATGTCCCCTAAGTCACTAAAGGGCCCTGGCATATTTACTTTTAGCAACACTGAAACCTGCCAGGACCTTGTTATTCCCACATTAGAGAGAGTACTTGCACAAGCCCAGATGGTATAGGTCAGTCACTCTCCATGTCCTCTAAGACATGGTGAACTTTAGATGTATGAGTTTCTGCATATTCTTTCACAGTATACTTTTTTTTTTGTAAATAGAAGAAATATGTTATAAAATAATGACGATTCTTCTTCTTATTGAAACAGGAGGATTGCCATGAGTTTGAGGCCAGCTTGAGCTACATAGTGACTTTAGGACCATCCTAGATCACAGAGCCCATTCATCTATCAATGGGCACGTAGGTTGATTCCAAATCTTGGCTATTGTGAAAGTACTGCGACAAACATGAGTACAAATATCTCTTTGAAATACTGATTTCATTTCCTTTCAGTAAACACACAGGAGTAAGTTTGCAGGACTGTATAGCAGGTCTATTTTTAATTTTTGAGGAGTTTCAATTTTGCTATGATGACTGCACCAGGGTACCTTTCCGGGTTCAAGAGTTTTTTCCCTTTTATATTTACTAATTCTTGTTAACTTTTATTTTAAAATAACAGCTGTTCTAACAAGATGTCGAATATTATGTCCCCTTGTGATTTGGATTAGCATTCTTTTGATGATTAATGATGTTGCTAAATTTTTTTCATATACTTTTTACCCATGTCTATGTCTACATGTGAGAAATATCCACTTAAGATCCTTTGACTCTAAACCATTGGGTTTATTTTCTTGTTATTGAAGTGTTTGAGTTCTTTCTGTACTTTGCATACTAACCTTTTGTTAGTAGGTATTTTCTTCCATAGATCGCCTCTTCTCTTCTTTGACTACTATGTAAAAGCTTTTTAGCTTGAGGTACCACCACTTGTTTATTAATGCTTTTGTTGTGGTTATTTTTTTGGGGGGGGATCATAGTAAAAATATCATCGACCAACTATGCCAGCATACTTTCTTATTATATTTTATTTTAGTAGTTTTATGATTTCAGATCTTACAGTTATGTGTAATTGATTTTGAGTTGACTTTTGTGTACGTGTAAGGGGTGAGTCCAAATTTCTTCTTTTTTCCATGGATTTCACATTTTCCCAGCACTATTTATTAAAAGACTATTATCTACCTATTAAGTATTCTGGATATCTTTGTTAAAAATCAATTGGCCATAAAGGTGTGATTTTTTTTTATAGGTCACTTTGGTCTATGTGTACTTTTTTTTGCCTTCTAGTGCCATTCTGTTTTGTTTACTAATTTTTCAGTATGTTTGAAATTATATAATATATATACATATATATATATATATATATATATATATGTATATATATATATATCCAGTTTTATGTTTTTTTGCTTAAGAACACTGTAGTTGTATGCATTTGCTTTGCAGTAAGTGACTTTTAGGATTTTTATTTCTATAGAAATGACAGTAAAATTTTGATCATGATTGTATTAATTCTAAAAGCCCTTTAAGCAGTATAAACAATAGTAACACTTCCAATACATGGGCACAGGATATCTGTCGATTTTTTTGCTCATATTTGCTTTTTTATTATTTTTATTTCCTAGATTCCTTGAAGTTGTCTTTCTTACAAAAGAAATCGTCAGCATGTTTTGCACTTCTTAAACCTTTTCCTAAGCGTTCCCACTTTTTGGCATGTTGTTTTCTTCATCTCATTCTTAGATATGTCAGTGCTAACTATAGCAACAGAATAGATTTTTCTGTGTCTTTCTTGCATTGTGGTTGCTGTGCTTTGGCTGTGGTTTGAATATCCCCCAAGGGCCTTCTGTGATTGGATGGTTGATATCCACATGACAACATTGGGAGGGGTGTGGCACCTGTAAGAGGTGGGGCCTAATCAGAGGTCATTGTCTCCCGCCCCTTTTGGAAGGAGTCTCTCACTTGCTTGTCTATGTAAAACCTTTCCTTACATGAGCTCCTGCTGTGATTTGCCTATAACCACTGCCCTCAGGAGAAACCAAACCAACACCCTTCCTGCCTCAGTTTAACATTGGACTTTTGAACTCCAAAGCTGCTAATTAATTAAAAAAGTATTTTTTAATAGTAATCCTACAGCTTTCTGGGCTGCTGAGGCAGGAGGATTGTAAGTTTCAGTCATGCCTGCATCAGATATTTTGGTACAGTAATGAAAAGCTAGCTGATACCCTACAATCTTACTGAAATATTTTATTAGTCCTAGGAGTATTTGTTGCATTCAAGAAGATTTTCTATATAATAAAAATCTATACATAGAGATAGCTTAAGTCATTCATTCTTGATATGCATGCTTCCTTTTATTTTCTTCTCTCTCTTCCACCCCTGCTGACTCCTCTGCCTGGAATATTAAATACAGTGTTGGAAAGAGTAGACAAAAGCAGACTTCCCTGAGCTTAGGTAGAAGTATTTTTTACCATAAAGTATATTAGCTATAGGTTGTCATAGAAATACTACCACATTGAGAACATTCCTATCTATTCACAGTTTGTATTTTTACCATGAAAAAAGTGCTAGATTTTGTCCCAAGTTTTTTGTTCTCTGTATATTGATATGATCATCAATTATTTTTTTCTTAATTCTGTTAACATGGTGAATTATCTCAACTGATTTTCTCAGATGTTACACCAGTAGACATCCCTCAAATAAATCCCACTTGGCCATGTTACATACTATTTGAGATATGTTGTCAGATTTGCTTGACAATCTATTGCTAAGGATTTTTGCCTTTATGTTCACAAGGGATGTGACCTCAAGGTTCCTTTATTAAAATGTGAAAAATCGCATTTGTAAGGTACCATGTGACATTTCAATGTATTGTGTAATGCCCAATTCAGAGAAAACATATATGTAGCCTAAAACATTCATCATTTTTTTATGGTGAAAGTGTTAAAAAATCCTTTCTTCCAGCTTTTAAATAAGAGGTAGTGTACTATCAGGATCTATACTCATTCTACAGTGTAGCAGAATACCAGGAATTCTTTTGCTTGTCTAAGCCAACTTCATCGCAATCTCTACCTAACAGAAGTTATTACTCAAACTTTCCACCCTTTCCTTGCTTCTACTGTCCCCAGCGTCTGGTAACCACCTTCAGTTTTCTTACTTAGGTGAGATTGGCTCTTTTAGATTCCACATGTGTTTTGTGGTCACCATGAAGCATAGGAAAAGAAAGCATGCTGTGGCTATAATGACCTTTCTCAAAATGATAGGAATTTGATGTTGATCAAAAAAAATGAGGAAAAGAAACAAAAGATAGAAATAAAACTGATTTTAAAAACTCTACACTTGCTTCAGTTTTTTTCTTACATCTTGAGTTTTTGATGTCCCATTTTATACCTTTCTATATATTTAACTGTGTTAATATATTTTTATTTTTAATTATTTTGGTTTTGTCTAGTGATATGAATGGCTTAGGAATCCTATTTAGAACAGTAGACTTTCTAAATTCGTCTCTATGTTTATTCCCATTGAGTTTATGATGTTCTGATATTCTCGTCTTACTCAGTCATGTTTTTCCCCCAGTTCATTATAAAGAGCTTCCTTTATAATTTCTTCTAAGCCAGATCTTATGGTAATAAATTCTGTCGGCTTTTGTTTGGGGTTGTGACAGTCAGCTTTTCACTGTTGTGACAAAATTTCTGAGTTAAACAACTTAAGGAAAAAAAGATTTATTTTGGTTTGTGGTTTCAGAGGGTTTATTTCTCCACCAGCTGGTTTCCTTGCTTGTAGGTGTGTGGCAAAGAAGAAATAAGCTGGCGAAAAGATAGTGGAGGAAAGCTGCCTATGTTGTAGCACCCAGGAAGCTGAGGGGGGAAAAGCCGGAGAAAGGGAGGGCTGGGAAAAGATAAACCCCTTGAAAGTTACCAAAGGTATCTCCGCAATGACCTATATCCTCCCGAAAACACACACTTCCCAGCTGTCCAATCAAGCACCCGCTCATCAATGGGTTAATCCGGTAGTGAGATTAGTTTCTTCACGACCCAATTACCTTTCAAAAAAGTTCCACTTCTGAACACATGAACATTTGGGGAAACATTTTTGATTCAAATAAAAATCATCTTTTTCTCTTTTCCTTTAATATTTGTAGTCGGTATTTGCTGGCTATAGTATTCTTGGGTGGCTGCTTTTCTTATCTGACTCCTAGCCTTCAAGATATGGGCTGAGATGTCTACCTTTAGCCAATTTCGTACTGTTTCTTTTGTCATTAAGAGCTCGATTTTAAGAAATCTCAGAGTAGACTTGGTTAAGTTCAATTGGACTAGTGATCTTTGACCTTCCGTACCTGGATCTTCCTTAGGTTTGGGAAGTTTCCGTTCTCTTTGGAGCACCCTGTAAGTTTTGGCCTTCTCAGGTTGCTCTCAGGCTCCAGTATCTTGAATATTTGCTCTTTAAATGCTGTTCTAGATTTCCATAAGCTTCTCTTATCTTTTATTTTTCTTTGTGTGTATTTCCAAATAGCTTCAGAAGCCTCACCAATTCTTCCGCTGAATCTGTTTTACTATTTAATTTTATGTGGTGTAATTTTCAGCTTAAGAGCTTGTGTCTGACTTTTAAGGAGCCATTTGAGTTATCCACCAAAGAATTTGTAGATTTAAGTTCCCGATAATCAGCTTCTGGTGCCTTACTTTTTCTCCTATGGGAGGTCATGATGCCCTGAAAGTCCATACATATTAGTTTCCATTTGACATCCTGTATACATGGAAGGATTAGATATTTATTCTAGTATTTGTAATCTGGTTCTATTTGTGTCTCTCCAAAAATTCTAAGCCTTTTTTTTTTTTTTTTTTTTCTGAGCCTGTGGACACTTCCACTATTTCAACACTAGATGGTACCTTAAATTTAGGGGTGGTACAGCTATGCTATTGCTGTGTTGCTACTATTTCAATTACAGAGGGCACCCAAAGTTCAGGTTTCTCTTAAGTCTGCTGATGTATTCTTCAGAATGATGTAGTGGAATGGCTCAAAAGGCTAGCCCATTCCTACAAGCCTCAACCTGGGGCTGGCATAAGCCTGGTGCCTGTTCTACCGCTACCAGCCATTATTCAGGCACTGCAGAATTTATTAGGAAAAGCAAAGGAAAAGGCAAAGACACACCCTCAACGTAAAACAGGCTTTTATTGAAGGGAATAGCTGCAGAGAGTCTCTGTGACCAAGGCAGGAGCCGAGAGCACCTCTCTCCATGAATGGGGAGTTTCTATAGGGTAGGGTGAGAAGGATGTGGATAAAAATCGAGGTAATTGTTGGGACTGGGTGGTGAGAATGTGGAGAAAATTTGAAGTAGGTATTGAAATTGGTAATGAGGGTGTGGAGAAAAGTTGAGGCAGGTTAAACTTGGGTGGCAGGCTGAGATTTGGAGAAAAGGCTATTACTTCTGTGTATTGTGACTTCAGGGGTGGATAGCTGGTGTCTTCCATCAGTCTAGGCTCGCTTGTTTTTTAAGACTGGGGGTGTGTCATTTTTCTTTTCTCTGGCTACTTCCTGATGTTTATGAGTGACTGGGGAAGGGGAAACCTGGCGTGACTGAAGGGGCTAGGCCATCTTCAGGTGTTCAGATGTTATGCCTGGGAAGATGGGGTGATAAGTTCCTGTAAGAATGTTTGAAAAAGTTGGTTATCTAGTAGTAAGATCTGTTGCGGTATTATCTCAAGGTATCCATGCCTTTTGTGTGACAGGAACAGAGGTTGATGTTTCCTCTCACAGAGCAGGCAACCTTGTGATCTGTAACTCCTGTAAGAGTGGATCTGTCATTATTGGCAGGGGGAGTTATCTTAAGAGAGGATACGTGGATACAAGGTTAATGATTTTCTAATTTGGCTGCAAATTAAAGTAGTGAGAACAGTATGAAAAGGACTCTGACAAAGAATTGAGGCCTGCCTTTGGTTGTTTGTGGTAGATCCAGTCCCCAGCTTGGAAGGATGGGTCGGGGTGAGATACAGGTTGTGGCAGGTATTGATCTATGTGGGTGCAAAGGGTGTGGAGTAAGGAGAGTAAGAGTGGGGGTAAGATGTTAGGGGGTGAAGTTAAGGGAATCCAGGGAGCAGTTAAGTCTGCCATAAAAATCCTCAGATGGCCTGGGTGGAGGGTTTTCTGGTCATTGACTGGATTTTGAGGACAGCAAGTGGTAGAAGTTTGGTCCAGTCAAGGAGGACTTTGGGGAAGAGTTTAGTGAGAAAGTTCTTCAGGATAGCATTCAACCATTCCGCCTTTTCTGATGACTGTGGGTGATAAGGGATATGGAAGTGTCAAGTGATGTTGGGTGCAGATATAAGAACCTTGGTCACTTGTGAGGTGAATTTGTATCAATTATTAGATTGAATGGATAAGGAGTGTCCAAGTCAGGGGATTATTTCTGTAATCAACTTGGAGGCAATGGTCTAGGCTCACTTAGTAGTGATGGGGGCATCCTCTACCCATTGTGTGAAGGTATCAACGTGTGCCAAAAGATACTTAAATCATTTTATAGGGGGCATGTGGGTGAAATCAATTTGCCAGTCTGTTCCTGGGAGGTGGCCTTGACCTAGTGGGTAGGGAATGAGAGAGGGCTGACATTAATGTGAGGGTTGGTTTGTTGACAAACCTTGCAGGAGGCAGAGAGTTCTTGTATGAGTTTCTTTATGTCTGGGGTGAGTGAATTTTTTTTTTTTTTGAAATTAGTAAGTGCTTACAGATTTGGGTGGGAGAGGATATATAAGATGTGAAGGATGGAATGTTGGCTGACTATAGGGAGTACTAATTTTCCATTCTGGAACTACAGAGGTCATGGTATGTGGCTCCTTGTGTCTGGAAGTGAGAAGTTTCCTGGAGAGCGAAGTGAGAAAGGAGGAGAAGAGATAAGAAGGTGGGAGGTTGCCTGCTGCAACTGATTTTGTGAGTTCTTCAGCCTGAGTGCTGGAAATAAAGGAATGTTGCTGGAGATAGAGGTATAATTCACTACTAAGGACAGCATTTGGTCGTGAATTCTAGTGGCCTGTTTTGATAGATGGGCTGCCTTCAGTAGAGGATTTTATAAATGTGATTTATAATTATTAATTCTCTTTCGATGTCAAAAGCTTCTTTGTAACCAAATTTGGGTGTGAGAATGTATAATGTTATATGCATATTTGGAATCTGTATAGATGTTTATTATTTATGTTGAGCTCGTGTCAGGGCAATTAATTTAGCTTGCTATGAGGTCATACCTGGTGGGAAGAAAGAGGTGTCTATGATGTTTCTAGGGGAAAAAC
Source organism: Ctenodactylus gundi (assembly GCA_004027205.1). NCBI lineage: Eukaryota > Metazoa > Chordata > Mammalia > Rodentia > Ctenodactylidae > Ctenodactylus > Ctenodactylus gundi. The sequence continues at coordinate 1,984,108 of PVKB01000003.1, read as the reverse complement.
AGAAGATTTGGACAATATACCTTCAATAAAAGCATAGCTTGAGCCCCCAAGAGCTGTGAATTTTAAGAAACTGGTAAGGCGTCTACTTTTTCACCTAAATCTCCATACCAGAGGACTTGGCTTGCCCAGAGCATTAGTGACCGGGGACTTCTGGTAGACAGAGGAAGACCTGGAGAAGCGCAAAGGTGGAGCTACATACAGACCAAGAATTGCAACATTAACTAGTGTCAACTAATGAGCTTAGGGAGGAGAGTCTGAGCGCCCTCTAGAGGCCGCCAGAATCTTCGGTGAACAATGCACAGACAATTCAGAAATCCTCAGGAACAGTGGCTGGAGAGAATGCTCTTTGACTGAGCGATCGAGAGGCTGGAACCATTGCATCTAAAAATACATGGGGTAACTGATTTTTTTAGTTGATCATTTTGTATTTTGGCTTTTGTTTTGTCTGGTTTCTTTCTTTCTTTTTTTGGTTTAGTTTCTTACCTTTTCTGCTATCAGTAAGATTTTCTCATTTTATTTCTACATTTTTCTTTTTCTTTGTTGTTTTTTTTGCCCCTTTTCCTCTCCTTCACTTCCACCTCCTTCTTTCGTTTTATTTGTTAGTTTCTGAATATCGCCCTCTCTAGTTTAAGTTTCTAAGCCCATTTTCATAAATCTTTCTGAAGATCTGGAAAAAATTCTCTTTCCACTTCATTCAAACTCTTCCTAACTCATCTGAGTCTTGCTTAAAGTTTTCTTCCTTATCTTTTGTTCTGTGGCAGGGGTAGGAGTACTTCCAGACTTTTCTCTACCTTATAAATATTTCTCTACTTTCTATTTCATACCTAAGGCTAGCTGTTACTCTTAGACTGATCTCCCCAGTCCAATTTTCAGTTACTTACAACCATATAGATAAACTAGTAAAGATGTATTTTTTGAATACTATTTGGCTAGTAATATATTAGTAACATAGTTTTGTGTATATATTATTATCCACAATATAGTGGCACTATGACCTAATTCCTTTAATAGGATACCAAACAATGTGTATAGAAACCATTATTAGTAGTTTAGATAGTAATTAGGAAGTTAAGTAAGTATTCTTGTATATATATCAATATTTGGTTAGCATAAATATGTAGTTAGCAAGAAACAAGCATAAATATAGATACAAATATAACTTATAGTGTTAAAAAGGGTTTAGGGGGTGAACCTAATAAGAGTACACAACCTCTAGTGGTCTGAGTTGGGATAGATTAGCAATATGGTGCTATTATCTTAATGTTATATCATTAATATGAATAGAACATTTCAGTAAGTCAATACTACATTTAGTTAGATATATAGTGAATGTATATTGCACCTATTAATACTGTGGGTAGAACAGTTATAATACTCAATTAGCTACTAGGCTCTGCCAATAAGTTGGTAATATTAAATACTATGGTAAATGTAAACTTTTATGCAAAACATGGTTATTGACATCAATTACAATCTTTATATCCAAGATAGGTTAACAAATATTTTGTTTATAGACCATATATATTCTTAACATTCTGTTCTGCATTCTGTTCTTCCTTCACCAAAGTGTGGAGGACATTGAGGTCTCAACAGAAGGCAGAAAATTGAGAATATCTTCTAAATTAATAGCTGAATAGATTGAAAATAGTCATAATTTCTGGAACCTGAACAAACTCAAGAAAACACTTAAGTCAGAAATAGTCTAGTGAAAGAAACTCTGTAATAGATTTGGCTTATCATTTTATCTATCTGTCCATCCATAAATTTGTGCATACATAATTTTTAAAGATTATATACCAATTCCCCATATTGAAAGTAATTATTCTGATTTGCAAACTAATATAACTAACAAATATACCATAACAAATAATAATTTTGTGGGGAAATTTCACAGGTTTTATAAAACAGCTGGTACTATCAATCAAATGAGTTAAAAACCAATTTTTTTTGTTACACTTTCTCTTTAGGTGTTTCCTTTCCTCCATGTTTTTTGGTGCTGCCTTTCTCTGACTTTCTCAAAGAAGATAACCTTACACCTAAGATCAAAAAAGTAAATTGCTACATTAAACAAGCTAAAATCTACATCAATTTGCTACGTTAAATGAGTCAAACCTGGCAAAATGTTATTAATTAGTGAAATTGAGTAAATAAATTATGAAAGTTAAAAGTCATATCTATTGCTCTAAGCATGCTCATGTGATAGAGATTTAAGTTCATTTAATGTAGCAACTTGATATAGACTTAAGTTTATTTATTGTAACAAGTCACTTATTTGGTCATTGATGTAAGTTTATCCTAAGAAAACTGATTGATATAATGATAACCTTTTGAATCTACAAACCTTTACCTTTCAGTACTCAGTTAAGGCATTTGAAATTTAACTTCTCTTTTTTTCTTTCTCACATTTACTAGCCTTATGAATTACATTGTCACAGTTCTTTTCTTACGTAGACTGTGGGTGGGTGAGGCCATGTTAATGAATCTCAACAAAGATATAGCAAAATATAGAAAAGAACTTTTGGCAAATATCCCAATAAAGAGATCTGCTGGACTCAGAGAAGAGGCATCAAGTTTTTACCACTGCAAACCCTTCTAGCGATGGGAAGCTGAGCTAAGGAGTGGTGATTTGATTGAAATGAGTCAGATGCAGAAGATTAATTATGTTAAATATCAATCATATCATTCCTCTGATTTGGGAAATCCAGAATATAGGCATTCTATAGAACCACATGGTGTGATAGTGGGAGTTAAGGGAGGTGGAGAAAGTGTGAGAGGGGCAAAAAATGGGAAGAGATTGTAAATTTTATGTGATATATATGTGCACAAAATACTCAAGTTCATTGTAAATGTTACGTATTGCATATGTATATTAAGAAAAGTGGCGGGGGAAAAGAACTCAGGAATAGAGACAGAGTTCATCAACAATACCTGGAGTTCAACTCACTGCACCAAAATCATGAGGAAGTGAGGTAATAAATCACTACAAAAGGCCTCATACCCCAGAAACTGATACAAGAGATCTTGAAATAGTAGAACTTACAGACAATAAAGTAAACAAAGAAGTTGACGTATTGGCCAAGAAGCTCACACATAACATAAAAGAGATGTACAGGGAGCTTGAAGAGGATATCAACACAAAGTTGGAGGATTCTAAAGAAGAAACAAACAGGTTATGAAGGCAATTCAATAAATTAGAAAGCAATTTGGCAAGGATATGGAAACATTGAAAGCTGAACTCCAAGATATGAAAAACTCACAAAAATCCCAAGTAACTAGCTTGAACAGTTTGAGGATAGTTTATCAGATCTTGAAGATAAGGTGGACACATTGGATCATACAATCAGTAAGGACTATAAAACAAAAACAAAAAAAGAGAGAGGTTGCAAAACTGATAAATGACTCAGAGAAGCAACCTCAGGATTATAGAAGTGCAGGAGAAAACTGAGAACAGAACAAAAGGCCAAAATGACATGTTCAATGAAATTATGGAAGAAAATTTCCCAAATCTAAGGAAAGAATGGAACACTGAACGATTGCAGGCACATCGAACTCCAAATAACTTTGACCAGAAAAGAACCTCCCCATGACACATCATAACTAAAATTCTAGAGACTCAGCTCAAAGATAGACTATTAAAAGCTGTAAGAGAAAAACAGCAGGTAATTTACAAAGAGAAACCCATCTAGATAATTGCAGACGTCTCAACACAAACCCTAAAGGCCAGGTGATAATAGAGCGATATCATCCAAGTGCTGAGAGATCATAAATGCCAACCAGACTGCTCTATCCAGCAAAAGTATTTCTCAAAATAGAGGGAGAAGTTAAGATTCTATTACTTGTCTTTTAAATTAGATCAAAGAAAAATTATGAGTTTTGTCTTTCGTATTGTTTACCAATAGCTTGCTTTTACAAGTGCTCTTTCTTTCTGGGAATCTGAGTTGTAGTGTTGTACACAACTATTTTTAGCTCAGAGGGCTTCTTTTCCTATTTCTTGTAAGCTTTGTTAGGGACAAATTATTAATTTTTTAAAGTATTAACTGATTCATTAAGTACATTACATTAAGAACACTCAAATTTCTCCTAATTTTAATGATAACTTCAGTTATTAATAGAATATATGATTGACAATATTTTTCTTTTAGTACCTTGAATATGGCCATTGGATGCCTGCTGAGTGCCATGGTTATTGATGAAAAATCAATTGTTAACTTTATTGAAGATCCATTGTATGTGATTAGTTGTTTTTCTCTACTTGTATTGAACAGTCTTTGAGTTTTTGGTATTTAACTATGGTGTATCTAAGTGTGAATCTTTTTGAGTTTATTTCACTTGGACCTTGTTAAACTTCTTGGCTGTATAACTTAACTTTTTTTTTTAATCAGATTGAGAAACTTTATAAGATGTTCTACCTGTCTCTTACTCTCCCTCTCCACTGTTCATATCTTGGTACATTTGGTGGCATCTGCCTTATTAGTCTCTGAGGCTCTGTTAACTTTAATTAATTATTTCTTTTTCATGCTCTTTAGTCTGCATAATTTCAAATAATATTTCTTCAAGTTTGCTGATATTTTCTTTTACTGTCTGCTTATTTCTTTTGTTGAAATCTTTTAGTGGATCCGTTACATTTTTTAAATTGGTATCTTTTGCTAGCTTCTTTTTAAATAATTTTTATCTTTTTACTACTTTTTATCTTTTTACTACTTTTTCCCCCACTATTTTTATTAATATACAAATGTAATACATAGTACTTACAATGAATTTGGGTGTTTCATACATCTATGTATCACATCGACTTCACAATCCTTTCCCATCTTCTACCCTCCCACCCCCTCCCTGTCCCTTCCCCCAGCTCCGGCTATCACTTCGTATGGTTCCAAAGAATGTCTGTGTTCTGGGTTTTCCAAGTCCGAGAAACCATACGGTGTTTAACATATTAATCTTCCACACCTAAGTCATTTCACTCAAGTCACCACTCTACCCCAGCTTCCTATTCCTCTAATGGGTTCGCAGTAGTCAAATCTTGATATCTCCTCTCTGAATTCAACCAATCCCTTCATTGAGATCTTTTTACTACTTTTTATCTTTTACTACTTTTTATCTTTTTATCTACTTGATTTTTATATTTTTCTTTGATTTTTAGAAACTATTTCATTAGATACATTCATGTTTCAAGTCTCTTTTTCATTGGGTCTTGTTTATATTCTTTGTTCAGTTATGATTTCCATTGAATTATCCTTCCTCCCTCCATAGATCACTCGTGGTTCTTTCCAATCTTGTTTCACATAATTCTTTTGATGAATAATGGTGTTGAATTTTAGTTAATCTTTTAACCAAAGAATTTTATTTTGAATTCATTTTTATATAGAATTTTAAGACGTAATTAATATGTCATTAGAAAGAATATTAGACCTGTGATTAAATTCTTTTGTTTTCCACTTGTCCTATTTCTCAATAATGTAAACATCTCTTCCTTTTCACAAAAATAATAATAAAATATGAATGTAGTGACTATTATTTGTCAAAATTTTTATTGTTTTATGCACAATATCTTATTTGGTCTTCACAATATGGGTAATATTTTCATTAGTTCCATTTCACAGAAAAGAAGATTGAACTTGGAAAGGTCAAGTATGTTGCACAAGGTCACCTAATTAGTAAGTACTGTTACTGGTATTTAAATCTTGGAAGTCTTATTGTAGAAACAATATGTGAAATTTCTGCAATCTGTTGATCCCTACCTTACAGAGGTACAGGGAAACAGGAGCTTGGAATGTTCAAAAATAATGCTGTTCAAAAACGTCTTCTCATGGAGACAATTTTGTCACTAAAATAAATACTTATTCTCTTCCATTTGTGTACAGTCTGATTAATTACATAAAGAAAACAACACTACAGTCTTACAGACTCACATATAAAAGTAAATTATTTTTGAAGGTAGAAGCAAGAGAATATTGTAATTTGTGGTATTTCTGTTGGGAAGCATTATGACTGGATAAAGAGAATTAAAATCCATTTAAATGCCTCTTACATTAGAGTTAACATACTTGATAAAGTATGAGAGACATTTTAAAATAAATTTGTGGTGAATTTTTACAGGTCATTGAGAAATCAAATTGTTTTTGATTTTGTGATACAATGAGTATAGGAAAGTAGTTTATTTTTCTAAGAAAATTATAGTTTTCCTAGTGATGTCCATAACTGCAAATTTCTCACCTTGAACTACTGTGTTGCTGATTAAATGCAGCTATTTTTAAGGTTTTATAATGGATAAAGATTCTATTAATAGTTTATAAAGACATCTGTTGGAGTTTAGCTAGGTAATTCTAAGTGAGGAATGGGAAAGACCAAAGGTAAAATAAACATTCTGAATTATTTCTTTAGATTAGCATCACTGAACCTACCACCTGTCATAGTTGGTTTCTTATTGACAGGCATACTCTTCTCCTGGCCCTCCACATAGAAAGCAAAGCACTCTGGGAAGTCTGGCTGTGTGTTAGCACATTTGTGCTGAAAGTCTGGTAGATACGTAATCCTATAGACAACAAACTGCACTTTTATGCCAGTGTTCAAGTTGCCCAGCTTGGTCTCTTAGTCATGTGTCCCCAGCCAGTTGGCTTTGTAGTGGCTAGAACCTATGAGACCTACGGCTGACCTTAGGACACAGGACAACAGCTGCCCCTTAATAACAGAGAAATAATAGAAATCAGGCTGCCCAGAAGCAACATTGCACAGCTGCCTCCCATCAAAGTTGCAGTCAATTAATCCTGGTGAAGGATTAGCTGCTGTGGATAGGCAGATTATTGGATCAACATCTTCTGACTTGCTATGTTGCCATGTGGTTTGGACTTCACCTTAGTTGGCCAGATGGAACCACACGTTTTCTCCTTGGGTGCTTCACTAGCCTTTGAACCCTGGAGGCATGGACTTTGGAAGCATTCACTCAGTTGCACGGAGTTTTCTGTTGTGCCTTTTAATAACTGGTATGCAGAGCTGTGGTTTCCAATAGGAGAGAGAGTGGACTTACAATGCATTGGTTAAGGGAACTAACTTTGGAGTTAAGGCAATCTGAGTTTGAATTCTGGTTTTAACAACTCTGAGTATTTTTCTGTTCTGTAAAATGGGAATAGCATTTTCCTCATAGACTAAAAGAAGAAGGATCAAGTAATTTATACATAAAAATGTTTGATAAAGTACTTGGAAAATAGCAAATATTTATTAATTTTAAGATACCATGATATCGTAGTGTTTATTTTTTTCCTAAAACATTAAAAAATCCAATTTTATTCTGGGAAATGACAATGTTTTCTAATAATTTGACAAATGGTATTACAATAATTATATAAGACACACATCACTTTCATTGATTAATGAGAACAGTTTAGTTCAGTAACATTTATTCCAATGTTTAAGTTGTGATTTCTGCAATCTTGCTTATGGTATCTTCTTTTATTCAAGTCAGTGTTTTATAAATTCCTAATATATCTTCAAATTAGACATTAGGCAGCACATAAAAGAAGCAGATGGAAAACATTTTTCTTGTCTTAGAAGAAATTATAATCTCTTTGTAGTTTTGCAATAAAAGCCAATTAGTTTCTTGTAGTGTTCTTTGATCTTGAAATTTGGATCAATACTATGATATTACTCTGGTCTTGAATATACATCTTTTGTGATTTAAATAATTTATAGAATTTCCATTGAAGGTCTACCAATTATTATATATATATATATATCCCTGTGGTTCATTCTCCAATGAAAAGCATTAAGTTATTTTTGGTTAAATAAAAATATTTCCAGTTTTCAGTAAGACCTTCTGTGTAGTAATAATCTTATAACTTTTCTTCCTATTGTGTTTTTAATCAGTATTTTTCTGGTCGGTAGGTTTATTGAAAGATTATCACTAGATACTTTTTTTTTCCTTATCATTGCCTTTTTTCTTTCTGATACAACCAACCAAAAACAGGGCCTCACACATATTAGGCAAGTGCTGTCCCCATGAGCTACATCCATAGTTCAATTTAAAAAATGTGTTCATGCATACGTTTGGAACAGGAAGAAGAGGAGAGAATATCTTTAGGTATTTATCTTGTTCTGAGAACTCATTTTTTATAAGTTCTTATGTTAAGTCTATTTTTGTTATATCTGCAGTTTGTTTGGAAGATAATTGCTGTTATAGTTTAAATGTGAAATGTCTCCCCAAGACTCATGTACAGAGGACACTGAATTCTAAGGGCACTAACTTTACGAGTTAATCACTTAGTGAATTCACCAGCTGAGTGGGCTAATAAGAGGAGAAGCGTAGTTGGAGGAAGGAAGACACTCAGGGAGTGACTTTGAAGAGTGCGTCCTGTCCCAGGCCCCGTTCTTTGTCTGGCTGTCTTGTTCTCTCTGCTTCTTGGCTGTCGTAAGGCAGCTTTCCTGTGTCCTGCTCTTCCACCATGGCTCTTCTGCCTTGGAGCCAGCCGATGGTGCATTGAAATATATGAAACCGTGAGGCAAAATAAAACTTTTCTTCCTAAGTTGTGTATGTAAGGTGTTTCATTCCAGTAGCAGGGAAGTGATAAATAAAAATGCTGAGCTTTTCAGTAATGAATAAATTAGGGTTACAATTACCAAATCAATGATGGCTGGGTTTTATAGACAAGAAACAAAGTTTTAGAGAGGTTTTGAACTGACAGTGAAATTGTCTGACTTTGTATTTAGCTATCTAGAGATGCCCATGTGTGGGTGCTTGATCCTGTGTTGTGCTGTGTAGACCAGTCTCAGAAGAGGCAAATATGAAGTTATTCATGTAATTCTATCCTCAAATCTCAAGTTGATCAAAATATTTAATTTTCTATAAATAGATAGATATAATAAAGAGCTATACCCCAAGCCAAAAGTCTTTTGTTTAAGATGCCTGATAATAACAATAGTAATTATCTGTGTTCGTGTGGAACTTCTAAATTTTCCAAATTTGATTTCTTTCCACCTGGTTAATTACTTTCCATGGAGAGTAATGTGAAGGTCAGTAGGATTAATGTAAAGTCAGAGTTTGCTTTATGGCTTTATAATTACAGGGTAAAATTTGGCCAAGTTCAGTGTTATTAAATAGCGCACATTTTTTTAAGTCATGTCTGATAGGCTTCTTTTTCAAGGGAAAGCTGAATTGGTTCGATTGCTTATTTTAAGTTTTTAACATTTGATAACTATTGATTTCTGATATTTAAAAAAAATTATGATGACCACAATTAGAGTTGTTGGGATAATGAGAAAAGCCAAATTCACTAGTCTGTGCTCTGAGTCTGGGCCTGGTGATGGGTTTCACAACTCTATTCTGCTTTTTCCTTGATTTATTATTATTTTACTGTTTTGCTATGTTCATAGACTATCAGTATTGCTAGAAAAAGTCTGAATTTTCCAAGTGTTTTTGATTTACTTTGTCTTATTTGCAAATTAATTTCATCCAATTATTTTAAAAAGTAGAGAATAGGGGCACAGAGAAGTTAAGGTACTTGTTTTGGGTCTCAAGAATCAATAAATAAAAACTCAAATCCAATTATTTTAGCTGCAGGTCTAGCTTTCTTTGCGTTGTGTAATCCATCCCAGTAAAGTTACACAGATGTGTCATATTATGAGTTAAGTTCCATTCAGAACATGACTGACAAACATATCCAGAAGTAGTAGATTTTAACACTTAAATTATTCTCTCAACTTGTCCTTTATTTGACGGATGTGGAACTTACAATGGAGTCAAGTTGCCAACCATATTGGTTGTGATAGCTACAAACAACAGTTTACATTGCTAGGCTTTTAATATATTGCAGTATATTAAAATCTTTTTCTCTTTTTGAGAAATGGAAATGTAAAATATACAATGGTAGAACATGAAATATGTTAGATTTTAATATATTAGTTTTTTGTTCCTAAATGTGAAATGGTTTAATATAAAAAATAACATGCCAGTAACAAGTTATGAAAGTTACAAGAGAAATAATTACATGAGTTAGCTTCAGAAGGATGGTTGTTTTGGTGTACTTAAGTTTCTAGATGACCCTTGCAAGAAGTATATCCCAACTTGACTGTGGCTTTTAATACTATGTACAAAGAAAAGTTTCAGCTAAAAATGAATGATTGTAACTTACAAATGCTATAATGGGGAAACACACAGAGCCAACATGCTGAAGTGTTTTCTGTTATTTATACTAAACAGTTATAAAAATTATATAGATGTAGGATATAATGACGGTAAATTACATACCTTCTATAATAGTCTTATTCAGTAACCTTTATCCTCTACTATGAATAAATCCTTTTCCAGAAGTGGGAAAGGAGTAAGAAAACAGCCCAAAAATTCGTGCAACCCTGAATTAGATAGTACTGCACATAATTTTGGATTCCCTTTATTTTGAGAAAATCTGCATTCTTTCTCCTTTCTACTAATAGAAGAAAGTTACATGACTTACGTTCTCTTAGGCATCTTTCATCATTCTTGATAATGTGGTTTCCATTTTAAGTAACTGAACACCAGATTATCCCCTGCCTCAGTTAGTTCTCTCCTGTGACTAACTGCAAACTATGATGGGACATTTGGTGACAACTGGGTTGTGAGAAGTTACCATTGTTTTCTATAAAGTAAGTCAGGAGTGCTTTACTGTAACTCTGTGTTTGACCTGTGCAACTGGGAAAGACCATTCACAAACATGCAGGAAGAGAATGAAAACATTTTCTGATCATTTTTCTCCCAGGACCTTACCTGAGCTACATCCCCAGCCTATTTTTATTTTTCAGATTGAAAGAGGGTCTAGTTGCCCAGGATGGGTTCAAACCATGATCCTCTTGCCTCAGCCTCCATGATTGCTGGCATTACAGGCCTGGCTTACACAATTTTTGGAGGTACATACATTTATACATTCTTATGTGAGCTTTTCAAAATAACTTGAGATAAATAAAAAAAGTATGTGTTCAAGTTTTTAAGTCTCCCTTAAAGAAAGATGAAAGGAGGCATGTTGGTCAATTTGAGCGCAAGTTTCTCCATTGTTTTTAATTCTAGTCGCGAATCTACACTATTCATACATCAATGTATCATTAAAAAATCTGAGGTCTTACATGTACTCGTAGCTAAACATTTTTAAAATAGAATGATTTTCTGAGTTAACAAGCATCTAAATGTACAGACAACCTAAAGTAGTATAGGCCAAGATGAAGAACAGAAACAAAAACGCTCAGCCATTGAAACAAACAAGCAAAAGCAAAACACAAATTTAATTTAGCCTTAACTAATCTAAAATTCTAGGGATCTTTTTTGCCTGTTTTTCTCAGTTCTCTTTGCAGAATCCCAATAACTCTTTCTCTAGTCACATTAAAAACTGCACTTAAAAATGTTGAAAGTAAGAAGATTTTTAAGGGAAATATTTCACATATTCAAAAAAACCTTAAAAGACAAAATAAAAAACATTCTCATCTCACAATTATTCCTTGAGAATACCATGGGTATGTTTTCACTCAGTCAGTATGATCATCAAAGAAGCTGGATTTTAATGAGATAGGTATCTCAGAGATCAAACGCTCGACAAAACAGCCTCGTTTCTGTATGGGTAGGCTTCTGTGTATGTCAGTTGTATGAAATGTAGGGACGCTGCATGAAATATCCTCTCACTGCCCATTTTGGTTATTATTCATTTGTACCACTTACCAAACTGTCTGATGCAACAGTCATCAGTATTAAGGAAGATTGAGAAGATTGATAATTTACCATTTTCTATCTGTGTTATTTCATCTAGCTTACCGGGAAGCTAAAGGACAAGTGACAGAGGAAGGAGAGAATTCAGATTGGGTGATCTGTCTTTATGAGTGGGCCGGAGTAACGTTCTAGCAGAAGGAAGTTTGTGTCTACTCTAAAGAGGAGAGCAACAGATTTGTTGTTCTGTGTCTAAGCCATTCTTTAAATGTGTGTTTGTTTCTGGCCTATGAAAAGAGAGTAAAGGGAATGTTGGTTTTGTCCCAGCTCTGCCAGCTGTGCCATTACGAATAACCATATCATGGATGTTCTCTGGATTTTGATTTTCTCAATCGTAAAATTAAAGATTTGGAGTAAGATCTTCGTGGCCCCTTCTAGCTTTACAATTCTAGGATTATACAAATCATAAATGGGTGTGTGGGGCAGGAACTATAGAATGTGTATGAAAAATGCTTGAGTAACCTTCCCACTTCCTGGAGTAAACTTTCAGAAAAGCGATCTTTAGGTTTTCAAGATCCTAGCTTTAAAAATATGTGCAAGGAAAAGAGATTATCAATCAAGCCCTTATAAATGTTTGAAGTCAGATGTACCTGCCTTCTGTACGTCTCCTAAAATAGTTATTCATTCTCTCCGTGTGTCTCACTTGCATCTTCTGCATGCTTCTATTGTTTTGTATTGTTCTTTTATATACACCTTCGCTGGACTTTCCCTTCCCTCAGTAGAAAGCTGTAGTTGTTCTCATCTTCAAAACCCCAGTACTTCTCATAGATTCTGACACATGAAAGGGATTTAATAAAATTGTAGCAAAAATGTTTGCTGGTTTGTATGTGCTTTTTCACCAATCTGACACAATAATCCTGTCTCTAAGAAGACAAACAGATGGGCCTGGGGATGCAGACGCGTAATCCCAGTGTGCTGGGAGGCTGACAAAGGAGGATTGCATGTTTGAGCCCAGCCTGGGCAACTTTAATGAGTTCCTATGTTCATGCCAAAAACTAAAACAAATGAGCTGAGCAGGTAGCTCCATGCGAAAGCCCAGGGTTGGCTGGGAAAAAAGTGCAAACTCATACAGTGGAAATATAAGTGCTTCATGTCCCACTACTAAAAAAATTCTACCTTGGCTCTCTCTGCCTCTAACCTTAATTTCTCTTTGAATTTACTCTTCCCCAACCATGTATTTTCCATGGCTTGAGCCAGCTCCTCTATACGTATGACTTCCAGATTGACATCTAGCTGTCACCACTTGTGCCAAATCTTTCCTCGCCTTTAAACTTGCTGTTTGCAAATCTCCACTTCGCTGCCTTTACTTCACCTCAAGCTTGAATGTCATTATTTTGGTCCCTAAATAATCTGTTCCTCAGTTCGTAGTTTGCAACAATGTCTGAGCTCTCTTCCTCTGGAGTCATTAAATCTATCTGTTGGGTCACCTTTCTGACCACGATATACTTCTACTCATCTTGTATGTAACCTGTCTTGGCTTCCTTTCCCTCATGTTAGAATATTGTGAATATGTGTGTGGATTGTGAGGATTAAGACATAAGCTTACATATAATAGGCCAAACTTGCTGCTTGATATATGAAGGAGATTTCCTGTCAAATTCTTCTCCACTGGTTCTGTACTGTTTACAAAATAAGAGTCCACTGCTTTCAACCTGATGTGCAAGTCCTCCTCAAATTGTTCCCTGAAAATGCTTCATTTTTTCTTAGTTTTGCCTTTGCATTTTTCCTTCACATGAAGGCCTGCCTTTTATCATCTCTACCAGCAGCAATCCTACTGATTGAAACCCTCATCACCTTTTAGGGCCCAGTGTAAGTACTTCTCTTCTGTGAAAGGCTCCCTGATGTTCACAATGTGATGTGAATTTCTTCTTTCACTTTTCAATCTTCACAATTTACCAGATTCTACCTTGAAGTACAGGAATAACTACAGATGTCAATTTTCCGTTAGAGTTTTACATTTACTCTGAGAGTTACCCTTATTCTTAACTGTATTTTTATAAACTTCAGTGTCATACTAGAGTCCTTTTTCCAGAAAAGATACTTAAAAATATCTATCAAATAACTTAATTGATAATCAGTATTTTGTTTATCCATTCTAAATGCCTCAGAGGGAGGAACAGACTGTGAAATGCGATAGAGTTATGAGTCATGACATTGTACAAATATGCAAAACTGCACTTGATTAGATCACGTAATTGTCTATGAGAGAAAGCATAGATGGCTAGTTCACTTTATGTGGCATTAGGAGAATGGGACCAGGCCTAGACTAAACATTTTTATAATCTTTCGCTGACCTTCCTGGAGATAGATTGCTCAGTCTTTGCCATCTCTAATTATTATAATTTTGTACTTTGAGCACATGTGTTGCATGAAGCCCTTTCTTGCCTCTCCGCTTCCCTGTGCCCTGCCAGCATGCTCTGTAGGTCACTGTTGAACTTCTATTTAGCAAAGACTGCAGTTAAAACTCAAGGCTAGTTTTCAAGATAATTCTTAGGCTTCTGGGTTAGGAATGGGCATATCCAATCAAAGTGATGGAGGAATTGAAGCAACTAAGGTACTTTGGTGGTGAATACAAAATAAAAAACATGTAAGCTAATAGCACCATCATTACTGAGGACAAGAAGGTGACAATGTGGAGATAGAAGTTTATGTAAAGAGATAAAAAGCTGAATGTGGAGAAGACGCTCCGTCCTGATTGTGATTTCTGAACTCTTAATCTGCCTATCTCTACTCTTGATATATGACTCCTTGAAAAGAGTTAGTCTAATGAGAGAAGATTTCCCTTAGGACCTGATTTCTTCTGCTACACCATTCTTTATATTGAAATATCACAAGTGCCCTGGGCTCTTGTATTAGCATATGAACTTAGATTGGTCACTTAACATCTCTGGTGCCTTAGTGTCCACCTGCAAAATGAACCAATTAGTATTCTCCTCCTGTGGATGTTACAATGACCAATCAAGAATAATGCTTCTCAACTAGTAAAGTGCCTTGAGGTCATTGTTTCATGAAGGGGCTAAGGTGACTCCTGAAACCAAAAGAATGCTCAAAGCCTTTCTTAATTCAAAGCCAATGTGCTTCCACTTTCTCTGCTGGAAACCTTCTTTTACTCTTCATTCGCCAAGTTCTAATTTGCACTATCCTTGTCAGAGGAAGGCTACCTTATACCATAGCATTAGTCTGCTACTGCCGCTCTAACGAAGTATCACATACTGAGTAGTTTAGACAATAGAAGTTTATTTTCTCACAGTTCTAGAGGGTAGAAGTTTGGGGTCAAGGTGTCAGTAGGGTTTTATTTCTTTTAAAATCCTCTTTCCTTGGCTTGTAGATAGTCATCTGCTCCAAAAGTATTTACATCTGTGTTCTAATTTCTTCTTAGTAAGACATCAGTTATATGAAATCAGGGACCCACTCGTATAACCTCCTAGTTACTTCAAATACAGTCACATTCTGAGGCACTGGGGGTTAGGACTTGGACACAGTTTAGGCCACAACAATCACTGTGTCAAAATTAGTTTCTCCAACATTTTAAAATATCATTTTTTGTTATTTTTATAGTACTTATTTGAAATAATTGGCTTGCTCTTTTGCCTGACTTTTCAGGTGAACACAAACTTCGTGAAGACCGAAAGTAAATCTTGTAACGTTTACAGATTGACCCTTTGACGGAGCTCCCTGCACCTAGTAGACGCCTGGTTTCCTTCCTTACTAGCCATGTGACTCTGGAAAATGACTTAGCTCTTCCTTATCTCAGTTTGCTTAGAGAGATCATAATTGCATCCTTTTCCTATTTTGAAGACAATTTTGTTTTTCAGTGCTAGATACAATAAAACATAGAAAGAATTTAAAATAAGGATTATTCTTCTTTATTGAAAGAATGAGTGAATACATAAATAAATGTGGTACCTTGTGACATAAGTATTTCTGTATTGATTCTCACGTATCAATTTATCACGAAGTGCATTTTGTGGCCTGTCCTTCCCTGAACCGGAAATTCCTTAGGTGTGGCAGTTTCATGACCCTCATTGCGTCTTCACAGTGAATTCTCTCCTCTCTTTGTCGGCACATATCATCTCTCTGCTGGGTGTGTTTTCTGTATACGTAAATTAATATTTTTGTACGTACATATCTATGCTTTTCAAAAATTCAGAATTATAATAACTAGAAATTGGAAAACAAAAATCACCTGCAAGTTAAAATGACTAAATTCCAGGAAAATTAGAGCTAAAAAGCCTAACTCTAGCAGAAGGACTTATCGGTTCATGAAAGCTGGGATTGGGGAGCTGGTGAGTAAGAAGCCAAAGGAAAAGAACAAACAAAAACAAAGAAACTGATTCAGGAGCAGAACTGGCCTTGCTGGGGCCAAGCATGGAGAGGCAGGACAGACTCAGCCTGCTCCGGAGGTACCACCGGCAGGAACCCTGTGCTCTTTTCAGGAGAACGTGCTTCAGGAATGTTCATGTCTATCTGGGCCAGGATCCATCAGTTCAGGCAGGTGCCCAATCCTCTTGAAGGTTCTGATCTTCTCTGTATACCGAGGGGTCAGGATCCATCTTCATTCTGGTGTAGAACTTAATTCGCAGAGAATTTTCTGAAATACTCTACCCTCACAAATATTTAAGAGGTATGGATTATAAACAATGGCCAAATTTATAGAACAGGTATGATGTGTTAGGCACTGTGATAAGCGCTTCAATGTGTTATTATTGTATTTTTTACACATCTGTGAGACAGGTAATACATTGTTCCAACTTAAAGAGACTGAAACTGAGAAATAAAGTTAGCCAAAGAAACGCAGTTTACGAGTGGAACATTAAGATAGCAACTAGGGGTGCTGGGTTGTAAATCCTCACCCTCTTCTTTCCTCCCACCCACACTTACAGTGGGTTCCTCAGGCTATAGGTATTAAATGTGTAGTTAGGTTACAGTCTTACATCTCAAGAACATTGCTTTATGGTAGATAACAAAATTCCTAATTTTCCCATTTGGATCCTGAGGCTTAGAGAATTTTGCTCAAGGGTTTGAATTTGGGACACTGAACCAAAAGCAAGAGCTCCAGGCCTTGGAGTAAAAGCAGTAAAGATAAAGCTTCTTGTCTTACTGTATTCGTTATTTTTTTGTTGCCGTAACTCAATACTCCACATGAAAAATTAGGGGATGAAAGTTTATTTTAGCTCACAGTTCAGAAGGTGTCAGTCCGTTCATGGGTGGACGGCTGGAAAATGGTAGAATCGTATAGCCAGGCTGGAGCTGGGGCTGGGGCTGGGGCCAGAGCCAGAGCTCCGGAGACAGAGATCCTCACAGCGTGGTGAGGCAGTGACAAGTCTGGGAGGAGGGGCGGGCCAGCACATGCCCCTCCAGATCAAGCCCCAAGCATTCACTACTTCAAGCCAAGCCCCAGCTCCCAAACTACACAGTATCCGTAGGTACATAGCACTACTGGGGGACACACCAGATCCAAACCATGACACTTACTATCACAGCCTTACTTATAACCTTATAACTGATGTATTTTTTTTTTTTTGTATTTGCAGTCCAGATGTAGTTTTAAACAGAATGCAGTGAAGTTACCATAAATAGAAGGGGATTGTCTTTGGACTAAGGAGTGGTAAATATCATACAGTTTTACTCATATGAAGCACAGAGGCTTCCAAACAGGATTGCTTCCAACACGCATGTAGCATCTGGGCTTCTGCAACTAGTTTTTTCTAACAACAAACAGCTTCTTATTTGGATGGTACTGGCACTAAACACTAGAGCAGGAATGACTCTTGGCAACACCTTCTTGAGAATAGTAAGATGCCAAAAATAGTGCATATGTAGAACAGAAATTTGGCAAATGTTTTATCCAATTCTTGACATCCTTGCAAACTAACCCTCATTAAAAACAATAGTTGAGACATATAACTTTCCCCTTCATTTCTCTTAGGATAATTCCTGAATTCCCACATTGAATAGAAAATGCCAAATATCAACATCCTCATGAATCACTCCCTTTCCCCAACAAACCCTGAAATTCAACCTCAAAATGATGTAGTTATGGGCCCATGACAAGCATGTATTTTTCAAACACATGACAATATCCACATACACTAATGCTTCATGTTAGCTCTCTCCAGAGATTGTAAATAATCTTATACAAGTATGTGGCTTTTTTTAAACTACAGAAGCAGACAAAAAGCTTTGAAAAATATTATCTGCTTTTTTCTCCCTCCATGAACTCTTTAGTCTGGTTATTGGGTCCAAGATAAGTAAAACCTAAGTGTGTTTGCTCTTAATTAAAGCTCTTTCATGCTGTACCCAGAGGCACCACTTAAGAGTGTGCAAACCAGATGACATGAGGAGTAAGCTCTCTGGCTTACTTCCCAAAAGATTATCTGAGCATTTTTGTTTTGATAAATTGAAGATTGAACTTAAATGATACTTAACAGTTAGGATGAGAGTTAGGGTAGATGAGTCATTCTCATGAGCTTATGCTTGTAGGCCGGGGCTTTGCCAACAAGTCACTGCCACCTTGGTAGGAGTAGGGAAGGAGTAGGAGAATATTCACACCTACAAAGAGATCCAGGTGTCACCTTCTTTACTCTTACTTTTTGAACTCACAGTTCTAACCTTTTTGTTTTTATCAGCATGCATGGTTTGTCTTTCTGAGCAGATTGTAAGTTGTTTGTCCCACGTCTCTTGTACGAATAATTAAAAATAAAAAATAATACTCCAAAAACCTGGATACTTTAATAGCCTCTTAAATGAGACTGGAAAATGTAGGTTTTATTTATCATATTTAGGTGCAGGAAGAAATATTGGAAAATCTGTATAAATTTAGATTCAAGAGTAATCAAACACAAATAACTCACTCTCCTAGTTTTATAACTTGTACATTTGACTTTAGGATTTGAACTGTCTTTCTCATTGTGGTGACAGAATACTTAACATCCACAGCTTAAAGAAGGAAAGATTTATTTAGCTCACAGTTTGAGAAGGTCTCACATAGTCTGTTCTCGGGTAACCAGCAGCCAGCAATGGTGAAAGCACGTGGCAGAGGCTGACCAGGTGCTTGACCCATTGCAGACAGAAGCTAAGTGAAGCACTAGCAATGTGAGGATGGAGCTGATGTCTGGAGACTCAGGCAAGGCAAGAGCCTCCCATGAAGAAGCTGTAACAGTGTTTCTTCTTCCTTCCTTTATTTGGTTCAAGCTGCCAGCTGGGCCCCTCACACCCGGGACGAGGGCCCTACATCACTTCCTGGCTCACAATCAATCAATAACCCACACCTGAAAGCTCTCTTCAGTCTCAACAAATTGACACAATCTTTCTAGGTCAAGCGCCAGGCATCCCCCTCTTCCCTCCAGGCCCTTCCTCCCACAAGTTTCCACAGTTATTCCACTATATCCAAATACAAGACTTTTAGGGGGCGCTCCAGACCCAAATCATAGTATGTGAGATGTGGCCTTACTCAGACTTCGGACTCTACCTAGCTGACTTTTCACCCAAACATAATTATAAATATAAAACTGAATGCCACTGGATCTGATATAAATTAAAGTATTATTTTTGAGGACAGCGAGGCAAATAGTCCTTCATCTTTAGGGAGGTTTTTGAGACCAGTGTATGGGAGAAATGTTAAAAAGATCTCTTCTCAAGCTTTTGGCCTTGAACAGGTTATCTAATATTTATTAGTCTTGTTTGCTTGTTAGTAAAAAAGGAGACACTGTGCACTCTGCAGGATTTTGGCAAAGACAACATACACCTGAGGGCTAATGCGTGCAAATTGCCTAGCACAGAGCCTGGCGTAGAGTAAGAGCCTGGCACGTTACAATGTTCACTGTGATTTCTCTTCTCAGTAGCTTGGAAAAGGCAGTACTTCGCATCCGGCGGAATTGTGATGGGCTTTGGGAAACACACAGGACACGGAGACCGCTTAACTGGAAGAAAATACTTGAGGCAATGAGCAAGAGGCTATGTTCAGACTGCTGAGTTACAAAGAGACTCTCTCATGCGCCAAAGCTCCTCCACCTAATTTCACTTGTGCACCATGTAAACACATCCTTCCCACCACAAAGGTAATTCATCCTAGTGGTCTGGTGCAGTTTATCTTATAAAGTCAATATTTTCCTGAACCAAGCACTTCAAAATTGTGCTGTATTTTCATAACTCAAACCCACTGTCTTGGAGAATTCCTTTAGCAGGATAATCTGTGAAGTGAGTCGGAAGCAGAAAGTGGAATATTGAATGGTTTCTCTGATATGAGAAACCCAGCTCACAGTTATCTCACAGAACTTAATGTGGAAAATAATGGGAACTGGGGTGAGGTGAGGTGGGTAGGGGAGGGTCAAAAGCAGAGAAAGGGAGGTCTGGTATGTGCACAAAATGCTGAAGATCAACGTAAACATTAAATTTTTCACTATACGTATCAATAAAATGGGGAAAATTACATAAAACCTCAAAATATACAATAGATACAAGCAAACATGTGTATTTGAAGCTGAGCTGGGAGACATGTCTCAGCCTCTTTCGCTGTAGTTTCCCCTCCTTACTTCAGCGGTCCCTAAAGCAATGGAACATTTGTGCTCTGAAATCTGCCTTGAAAAACATTTGCCTAAACGGAGACACTGAAGGAAGCAGAAAATGATTGTTCCGACAGTATTTCTCAGAGCAGGTACTGACTGTATTCAAGGCACGTTAGTGACTGGTGATCAGGACATTGTAACAAATTAACACTCCCCAGTTTTAAATCACAGAGGCTTTAAACACAGGGAAAGTTGTTGTCAAGTGACAAGAAGTCCAAACCTTGAGGGAGATGCAAGCTGAATGACCTTCAAAGTTGTCCTTGTCCTGATTCCAGAGTCCTATGAATGTATTATATTGTGTGCTAAGGAGTAATTAAGATTGTGGATGGAACTAAACTTGCTAACCAACTGACTACCAGAGAGATCATCATAGATTATCTCAGTAGGTGCTATGTTCCCACAAGAGCCTTATGAAGTAGAAAAAAGAGGCAGAAGAAGGAAGGGATGAATTGGTAGAACAAAAGTCAGAGTAATTTGATGTGAGGACTCAATCTAGCATTGTTGGCTTTGGAAGATGGAAGAAGTCAATGAAGCTTCAGAATCCAGAGATGGTAGGTGTAATGGATTCTCTCCTAGGTCTTCAAGGAAAGAATGCAGCCCTGCTGATATCTTGATTTTTAACTCAGTGAAACCTACCAAAATATAAGATAATAAATTTGTTTGTAGTAATTTGTTATAGATAATAGTAACCAAAATGAACATGCAGGCCTTCAGGCTTTCTTAATTCAATATTACAAACTAATCAAGGACATAAGGAAAGACATAGATGAATTAAATGGGATTAAGATTCTGAAAGCAAACCCATACATCAGGTTAGTCAGTTTTTGATGACAGTCAGGTGCACACATGGAGAAGAATTCTTCAGTAAAAGTGCTGAGACAAGTAAATACCTTCATGCCAAAGAATGAAGTTGAACCTCTACTCTCACCTTGTATAAAAATTAATTCAAAATGAATCAGCAATCTGAACATAAGACTACTAGAAGTAAATACAGTAGCAATTTTCATGAATTTAGACTTGGAAATTGACTTTTTGAAATGATACAAAAAGCAAAGGCAACAAAAAGGAAATAAAACAGTACTTTAACAAAACTAAAATTTTTTGCATCAAAGAACATTATTAAGAGAGTGAGACAGTAACTTAGAGATTGGAGGGAATAACTGCAACTCTGATAAAAGTTTATATCCAATATATAAAGAGCTTTTATATAGAGACCAAAATGGCAAATAGCTTGTGTTAGTCAAATTTCCTTTACTGTAACAAACTATCTGATGTAGTCAAGTCATAAGGAAGGTTTGTTTCGGCTGAGGGTTTTGGAGGCATCAAGTCTGTTTCTTTGGGCATGTGGCCATGGTACCTTATGGCAACAGGGCATGGTAGAACACGCCTATTCACACTATGGTAGGGCAAGAGAAAACAGAAAGAGACTGTGGTCCCATAATTGCCTTTGAGGACATGGCCTCAATGACAAATAAAAAAAAAAATCCTCACTGGGCCCAACCTCGTTACCTCTTCCTTTTCTCTTTTTCTTTCTTTCTTTCTTTCTTTCTTTCTTTCTTTCTTTCTTTCAATACTGAGGATTGAACCCAAGGCTCTCTTCACATTGAACTATATTCCATCCCCGTTTTTATTTTTGATTGTTTTTTGAAACAGGGTCTCACTGAATTGGCAAGTTGCCCAACCTGGGACTAAACTTGTGACTTTCCTGCCCAAACTTCCCAAATTACTGAGGTTATAGGGATGCTCCATCACACCTGGCTATTAAAGTCTCTACCACCTCCCAATAGTGCCTTTTACAACATGGGCATTTGGGGGACATTTCATATCCAAAGTACAGCAAAACTAAACTATGGAGAATGAACACTTTTCCAGAGAAAATATGCAAATAGTATACAGGCACATGCAAAGATACTTACCATCATTAATCATTAGGAAAATATTCATCAAAAGCATAAGATGCCACTTGCTTTATACTAGCTAGCTATAATATTTTAAAATGAAAACTAAGTGCTGGCAAGAACGTAGAGAAACTGTAATCCCTATACATTTCTGATTGGAATGTAAATGGTACAGCTGGTATGAAAACACTTTGAGTATTTTTTAAAAAGCTAGATATACCATGGCCAGTAATTTTGCTCCTAGGCAGGTAATCAAAAGAAGGAAAAACAGGGACTCATACTGATACTTATATGTAACATATATTGTAGCACTGTTCACAATAGCCAAAAGTGTAAGTAACTCAAGGGTCCACCCGCAAATAAATGGCTAAGCAAATGCTGTATACATTCACACTGAAATGTTATCTGGGCTTACTGAAGAATGGCATTCACATATACACTGCAACAAGGAGGTACCTTGCAAACATTGTGCTAAATCTAAGCGAAATCAGCCACACACAAATGGAAAAAAAAAAACCATATGATTCCACTTGCATAAAACATCCTGAGTAGGCAATTTGTTGAGATAGAAAGTAGACTGGAGATTCATGAGGGCTGCGGAGAAAGAGCGGGAGCTACTGCATAATGACGATGAAGTCTCTGTCTAGAGTGGTGAACAAGCTGAAATAGGTAGTGGCAAATTGATGGTCGCGCAGCAATGTGAGTGAATGTACTTGACCCCTGAATTGTACGCTGAAAATGGCGAGTGGAGAATTTTAGGTTATGCGGTTTTTCTGTTTCTTTTTCTGAGACAGGGTCTTGCTGCGTAGCCCAAGCTGGACTTGAACTCACTGGTATAGCCAAGGCTGGCCTTGTACTCAGGACAATCCACCTGCCTCAGCCTCCTGAGTGCTGTAATTATAGGCATGCGCCACCACCCCCAGCTTTATGTGGTGCTGAGGAAACAAACTCAGGGCCTTGTGCTTCCAAAGCAAATGCTTTAACTGCTGTGCCATTCCTCTAGCCCTATGTCATGGACTTTACTGCAATCAAGGACCCAGGTTCTTTTGCTGTCCTTTCTTTTTTCTATTACAATATCAATTTCATTCTAGGTTACTCCCTTATGCCTCATCCCTGCTAAGCAGTAGCAAGTGCTGTAACTGAGTCATGAGACCACCGGAACCCCAGGAAGCAAAGTTGAACAACATCAACACCCAGGTGGCAGTTATGATGCAGACAAAAATAGTGACATCAAAAATTAAATCCTAGCTCTGGATTTTGGATCTCCAAGGAGCCACCATCATCAGGCTAGAGTCACCTGGAAGGAATGCAAGGCTTTGGTGGAAAAAGTAAATAAAATAAAATAAAATCCTATGCATTCCTGCATCTGCTCAGAAAGTGCAAAACTGTAACTAGCTTATGAATTCAATGGATGATCTTTTAGTCTATTGGCCTGTATGTTGGGCCAGGGATCACGTTTGTCACTGAGACCAGATCCAGAAAGTGAGTCTGGCAACTGATACCTAGGTGGCCATGTCCCAGGAGAGACGTGGCACCCAAACCCTGAGTTTTAGTACACCTGCCAAAGATGCAACTGTACTTAAAAGGCTTGAAATCAAGCAAATCTGAAATATAAGCAAGACTGATTTTTGCTTACCTGTGAGAAGACTTGCGTAGGCCTTCATTAGTTTGTACGGTATAAAGTCTGGCATTTCCCTTGTAAGTAAAAGTTCTGATGGTTAGTACACCTACTAGATTCATTTGATGCACAGTTTACCAAACTTTTTGCCTGCCTGTGCTGTACTGAACACAGACTTGTTTTGGACTACATATAAAAAATAATACAGTTAATGTATATGAGTAAAAAATCCATTTTTTAATTTCTATTATGATCCAGGCAATGAGTTAAAAAAAACAGAAGAAAGAAAGCAGGAACCTGACTCATAGAGGCAACTTGAGGAAGTGAGGTAGGATTAGAGCATTAAGAACTATAGTATCGGGGCTGAAGGAATGGCTCAGTGGTGAAGACGCTTGGCTAGCAAACACTAAGTACCCGGGTTCGATTCCACAGCACCACACAAACTGAGTGTGGTGGTGTATGCCTCTAATCCTGGTACTTGGAAAGCTGAGACAGGAGGATTGCCACGAATTCAAGGCCAGCCTGGGCTCCATAGTGAGTTCAGGACCAGTCTAGGCTACAGAGCAAGAGCTTGTCTCACACACACACACACACACACACACACACACACACACACACACAGAACTAGAGTGTTGAATAATAATCGTCCCTTGACATGCCCTTCCACCATGCTGCTCCTAGGAAAGCAGTGGAGATCAGTGACATGGATGGAAACCTCTATAACTGTGAGCCAAATTTGACCTTGCCTCCACTAAATTGTGTGTTTCAGATATTTGGTCACTGTTATTAAGAGCTGACAAACACATTTTGCTTCCTTCTTTGCAGTACTTGGTGAACTTTCCTTATATTACAATTCTCTAGGGATCCTAGAGAACTGCATAATTTTCAAACTAAGGCCATTGTGAAGTCCTGATACTGCATTTGCCACCTTAAGGGCTAGAATTCTGTGCCTATGATCAAGCCCAAACACACCGCCGCCAATGGCCAGCCATCTCTCAGACAAGGACAGATTTCCTTGGATCTCAGTTGCAACACAGTCGGATGCACACACCATATAAATTTCTACTTAGACTCCTTTCTGCAATACTTCATCTGACAGTGTCACTGGCCACTGTATAATGCCTGAGGTTGTTATGACTTCTGGTACTACTTTGAGTGATGTCTTTTCTCAGTTTATCTTCTAATACTATTCCAGAAGTTCCACCAATATTTTTCCTCACATGGTGAGCCAACAAGTCTGCAGCCGATTCCAAATTAAAATACTATGGAAATGGGATGTGGAAGGTGAAGCATGACCCATAATTCTACTTTGCTAGATTTCACTCCCCTTTGCCAGATGAATCAAAATTGACTATTGCTGGATTGGCAGGAAGGGTACAGTGTTTCATTATTTTCCCACCATCCATCTCCTAGAGAGCCCAGAGTTGAAGGGTGGGCCCTTTGATAAGAAACAGTCACTTTTACCTTCTTAAGCAATGAGTTCCTGGTCCTGCACACTTAAAACAAAGAGCAACTCAACCAAAGAGCGATTTCATGTTAATTAGATGGCTCTTGAACCATTAGGTTGCCTCTTAAAATTCTTACCTGTGGCGAGTACACAACATTCAACACCTTCACTCCATGTGTAGCCGCTCTCTAGGCATTTATAACCAATTATCTTATGTATGGATTTGTCAGAGTGCTTGAGTTAATGTGGCTCATTAAAACCTCATGAAAATATGCAACTCACAGATCCCTGCTGGTCAGAACACCTCTTCTGGTCAAGTTTTCACTGCTGACAGTCAGTGTAAAGTTGAACTAACCAGAAAATCCAACAAAGATGGCTATAATTTGAAAGTATAAACACGGCACAGCATATTTAGCAAATCCTCTTGGGCTTCTGTGCTAGGGAATCAGACCTTTTCCCAAGACAAATGAAATGCCAGGGAGGTATTTGGGGAGCAGGAAGATATCAAGAAAAAATATATATATATACTGTGATCATTTTACTGTATGTAATTGTAAGGTAACAGGATTATTTCCAGCTATCCCATTTTCATCTCCCTTCTTAAATAAATACTGGAGGTCATGGGGAAGCAGAGTCAGTGCCTCCAGATAAGAAGCATTCGAGGGAGGGGTGTCTATGTTCTCTTGTATTTTTCATAAATAGGTCCGAGCACTGGATATGCTGCTGTGCCAGCATCTCTAGCTGCGGTATAGTGGGAGAGCAGGAGAAGGCAGCTCAAGGGTACCTGAGAAGGAGCTATGACTTCTCAGAGCCCCGTAAGACAGCCAGCTGGATCTTGATAGGAAAACCCAAGCTCCTGCTAATGGTGGTGCTGGATCTCATTTTGCAAAAGATGGATTGCAGCAGGCCTCATTGTTTGGTACCGGTAACTTCTTATTTGACATGTGCTGGGAAAGCCTCAGTCTCCAGACAGCCAGTATTTCATACCCTAAGACACAGACCAAGAGGTGAGTAGTTGTAGCCTGTAATGTCAGGGTTCAAAACAATCTCTTCAAAATGTGTGAAAACCTTTCATCATCTACTTTGCTCTTGGTAGGAGTTCATCAAGAAAGTCTGGAGAGAGATGAAAGTGCCTGTGTTCTCAAGTTTTCTGTTGCTGGGAAAGAATAACTGCCGTCCACAAATTAGAGGAAGAGTTTTTTTTTGACTCAAGATTTCAGAGGATTCAGTCTATAGTTTCTGGCTCCAAGACAGAAAAGGTGTGGCAGAAATGCATGGCAGGGAAAAGCTGTTTGACCTCTAATAGCAGGAAGAAGGGAGAGAGAAGGGAGGAGCTGGCGACAAGAATGGACCCTTCCAGGTCACACCCCAGAGCTGGCTGCCAACAGGAGCCTCACTTCCTAACTGTACAGCCAGCCGTAAACTCACCCACCCAGCCTCCACAATCTATCCACTTCCCAAATGCCCCAACACTGAATACGTGTGACCTTGGGGGCTATTTTAGAAATATTTTTCCCCAGTGCTGAGGATTGACCTCAGGGTCTTCACATTGGGCTACACTTCCAGCCCCCTTTTTATTTTTTTTTATTCTGAGATAGGATCTTACTAAGTTGGAAAGACTGAGCTCATACTAGTGATTCTGCCTCACCTCCCAGGGTGCTAGGATTGTAGGCATAGGTTATCGGACAGGGCAACATTTTAGGTCTATGCCATAACAGGGACTTATACTGGGAATTATCTTGGAACAAACACAGTCTGGCTCCGAGTAGTTGTTGGAGAGAACAAGTGTCAAAGCAATAATATGTATGTGTTTTTTATATAATGATTTTTATGCATTAGGCAATCAGGCATATGACATACCATTCCCCACTTTTTCGTCACGATGGTCTCCTAAAGTGTGGTTACCTCAATTATATAGACAAAATATAAAAGACATTCAATAAAACACTAAATAACCTTCCACCCAACAGTGTGTACTCTTAATTACTTTTATGTTGTCTTCCAGTTCTAGCAGGTTCTACTAGTAGCCGAGGACTTTTATTCTTCACATTAAGAGCTTGAGTTGATGAGTACTATTCAATATTTTTAGTTCACCTGTTAGAAGCAGATTTACAGTTCGTGATACAGAAGCTGAGAGTGTCACCTCTTCTGGCTATCTTTCCAACAGAGATAAAAGCAAAGTATCACAGAGATGCATGTTGACACATGTTTACAGCAGCACAATTGGCAATACCTAAATTGTGGAAAGTGCTGAAATATCCATCAACAAAGTAATGGATACAAAACTTGTGGCATGTGTACATAACGGAGTCCTGGATAGATTGGAGGCTTTCATAGGTAAATGGACACAACTTGAGACCATCGGGCTTAGTGAAGTGTGTCAAACTCACATGGTTAAATATCACATGGATTTTGTAATATAAGAAACCCAGAATACGGGCATTTTACAGATCCAAATGGGTGTGATAGTGGGAGTTGGGGGGATGAGGGAGGGAGCAGAAGGGTCAAAAATGGGGAGAGAAGGTGTGCACAAAATGCTCGAGTTCAATGTGATCACTGTGTATGGCATATTTATACTAATAAAAATATAGAAAAAAGAAACTAAATGTGAGTAAAGTGCAATTGCTTTGTTTTCTCCGTATATTGTAATGACCACCCCTAAACCTGTTTTTCGGTGAGCCTTAAATAAAAGCACCAAACACAGTGTCTGAATATAATAGAATCTCAAAAGGTGTTAGCGTACTTCATCCTTTATCCTAAAATGATACAAATTTGATCTTTAATTTGAAAAATACTTAAAAGAAAGTCATATAAAGAGTCCAAAGAACATTTTAGATTTTCTTTAAAATGGAAAGTGTTTCTTAAGCTGGGTGTGGTAGACATTCCTATAATCCCAGCACTCTAAAGTACTGAGCCAGAAAAGAAAATGCAAGGCCAGCCTGAGCTTCCATTTACAGCTCAATATGAAGGACTGGGTTTAATTCTCAGCACATACATGTTTAAAAATATTTCTTATTTTTCTACAAAAACAGGATTAAAAATATCTTTAATTTTTTTCTCTTTAAAATTTTCTAAATGTAGGTCTAGACATGTTACCTTTAAGTTATTTGTGTACTTATGGTCTTCTTTTTATTAAGACCAGAAGCCCAGGATAGAGACGAACGAGGGATGGAGGGATGGGTAAATGCAGCTCTACTTTGGAGTTCACTGAACATTTCAGATAATTTTTCAAATGTTTTGGGCTCTCTGAAATCCAAAACAGGTTCTCCTCATGCTTTTACTCTTAAGTTTAGGGCATGTGCAATTTAAGGGAAATTTAATCCATATGTTTCTGATTCGTTTACACTTAAATAGTCAAAATATTGTTTTTAATAGTTATTTGATGCCCAAGTCGCCTTTTTGAACCTTTTAAATATGCTTTTAGAAACCTGCATTTCTCTTCAAAACAGGAAATAATGTCTTTCCAAGGAGGTAACTAATTTATGCGTCTGAAAATTCACATTCAGTTAGAAACACCTCAAGCCACAGATTTCTAATGGCCTGCCTGCTTGGCAATGAGCCTTCAACATGTGCTATTTGAATGCACCTCTGTTGTGCTATATCTTTGCATGTAACATCCATCTCACATGATAACGGGCTGTTTGCATGGTAGACTTTGAGCTTTTTGCTTTAGTGCCTCTTTATTTTTTAATTCAATTGAGTTTTATGCAGACTAACATAGATAGTGTTTTTCTAGCTATTTCATGCACGAAGCCCTTTGGGTGGCTCTCTACTTGTCTTACTCTTCTTTACCAACCATCTTGTATTTGCTTCAAATAAATGAAAGTAACTGATCTCCAGGTAAACTGTGAAGGACCTCGATGGAAACATGAACTTTCTTTTACTTGTTTGCCTGGCAATGGGCAAAATCATGGTAGACCTGAAAGAAAATGTGGCAAAACACTTCACAAGAAAAAATAAAATCAAGAGAGTGACAGGAGAAAAAAAAAAGGTTTAATTATTTTAGTTTATTTTGTGAATTTGTCTTACAAGGCAAAGACATTTGCTTAGAGAAACCAGAGTAGTCCTCCTTGCCCCCTCTGTCCTTCCTTACAAATGGCAGGTACGCTGCCTGCCATGCTGTTTTCTTACACATAACCAGCACGCTCCCAGCTCAGGGCCGTTCCTGGAACACTTACATCCTAGGTATCTCAGAGCTCCTTCGTTTCACTCAGATTTTTGCTGGAAATACACTTTATCAAAACATCTTTCTTGACTACCCCATAAAAGACATCCAACCACCCATATCTGTTCATCTGCCTCTCTCTCTCTCTCTCTCTCTCTCTCTCTCTCTCTCTCTCTCTCTCTCTCTGCTTTTGTCTCTCTTTCTCTCTCTCGCTCCCTCTCATAGTCCCATGTTTTACATCTGGTTCTTGTCTGTGTCCACAAACGAGGATGTAATTCTTTAATGAAAACAGGTGATTCCTTCTGCTCACTGTTCTACTCCAAGTGCCGGGGAAATATTTCATGTTTAGTAGATTTTTAGCAAACATTTTTAAATGATGTGTTGTCTGTAGCTTATCTGTGTGTATTCTCACATAACCATTCCTCCCTCAGGACATTTGAAAATGTTCATTACTATTAATCTGGATGTAGACTGCTGGCAAGTGCTTCCTAGCTGTGTGTGAACTTGGCTATATTACTAAACCTCGATGTCCCTTTTTCTCCTCATTAGTAAAATGCAAATTCATAATAGTGCTCAATTCATAGGGTTTTAATTAAGAATTCTAAAAAGTCTACACAATATGAAAAAGGGGGAAAAAGTCCTCTCAGAGCCCTTAATGTAGAGCTTGGCAAATAGTAAATGCTTAATGAATAGGGGTAAAATTTCATTGAATAAAATTTGGAGAAGAAATACTTACCATATGTGAGGCAGAGAGCTCTTCTAGGAATAGAGTTACACTCCTCCCACCCCCCACCCCCCAAGGAGTTCACAGCTATCTAGGAAATCCTTGGACAGTTTACCTAGAGTGATTATGAAATCCAGTTGAAGGATATTTGGATATTTGTCATGCAAGTCCTGAACTGCATCATCTAGGACACATAGCAATTATTGATAAAAAGGGGGGTGGGGGTAGCCAGGGGAGCAGCATGTAGAAGGAAATGGGAAGCCAGAGACCGTATAACCTGGGAAGTGTAGTATTCTGAGTTCCTTCCTGCTGGTATAACAAAATGTCCTAGACTGTATAATTTTTAAATAAGAGGAGTTTATATCCCATAGTTCTAGAGTCTGTGAAATCAAGACAAAGCATCGCAGATCCATTCACTTCCAAGTTCACAACTGATGTCATTTTCTAGTGTCCTAGCATGGCAAAAGGATAAGGTAGCTGTTTGGAGTCTCTTGTGTAAGGACACTAATCTCATTTATGAAGACTGTGCCCTTACGGCCTAATCAACTTCCAAAGTCTCTACCTCTAAACATCATTCCACTGGATACTAAGTTTTAGCATGTAGATTTTAGGAGTATGAGGTACCAACATTCAGATCACAATAGTCACTTAGCAAATTTTGAGTAATTTACTTCAGATGGATTACAGG
Organism: Ctenodactylus gundi; assembly: GCA_004027205.1. Classification (NCBI taxonomy): domain Eukaryota; kingdom Metazoa; phylum Chordata; class Mammalia; order Rodentia; family Ctenodactylidae; genus Ctenodactylus; species Ctenodactylus gundi. Next base: position 1,953,285 of record PVKB01000003.1, on the reverse strand, counting down.
GCTAGACCAAAAACTTTGGCATGTTTCCTGATGGTGGTAGAGTATCATTGAAAAATTTCAAAGTACAGAAATAATATTTTCATATTTGGGTTGTAACAGGAGGACATCTCAATGTCAAATGGCGTTTGTTTGAAATTTAAAACACAAGCAGAGTGAGTCTTGTGTCTCTCTCAGCCTCCCTGGGAATTTGTTAGAAGAAGCTGGACTAGATGACGGTTGTTGGATTTTCTAGACCCTTCCACTGAAAGCATCTGCTTCTGCTGAATCGCTTAATTTAGAAATCCTCTCCTTGTCTTACTCATGATCTTAATCTTCAACTTGTGAAATACTGTATAAAATTTTGCTTCTTTCTTTTTTTTCCTTTCTTCATTCAGGAAGTAATCACTTCCAACTTATCATACTTTATCATGCATAATACCTATGGAAGAGAGAACGCTTTTTGCCTTCTGCCAAAACACAGCGCCTCTGGTAAGGATAGGACTGGAGAGGATCAGGATCCAGGCAAATAGACCAAAATGGAGGTCATTATCTGAGGTCCTGAAGTCAGGTGGTGACACCGAAAGTGGCAGTAGGAATGGGGAAGGGAAAATGTATTTGAGGTATACTTAAGAAATCGAAACCAGAGGACTAAATTCAGTGATTAAGTAAATCTGGAGCTGTAGTACAAGGGACAATAATATGGAGAGATAGGGGAGAGATTGCTAAGGCATGTAGAGATTTGTGTGCTATTCAGGATTTTGTTTAGGATAAGCAAACTTCCGATAAGTAAACGATCCCCAGCTGTTCAAGATGTAGAGCTAAATGTGTATTTTTGAACACATATTTGAACTCAATTTTGGTCTAATGTCTTTAGTTCTAAATGGAGATGTGATTGAGGTAATTAGTTATGTGAATGCGAGGTCTAGAAGAGGGATCTAGACTAGAAAAGATGGGCTTTAGGGACTACGCTCACACCGAGTCCAGCTGCAAGGTCCTAACCAAATCGGAAGTTGCTCCCCCCCGCCCCCCATACCAGGAAGTCCACAGTCAAGTGTCGTGGTTCCATGTTTTCACTACAACTTCAGGCTTAAAAATCCCTGCGGCTCTATCATTTTTAGTACCTTTGCCTGGCTTCCCTAGAAGGTGACTCTGAGGCAGGATTTCAGGGCATAAGATTTATAAGGGAAATATTTTCTAGGGGAAAAAAAAACTGTGAAAGAAAGCATGAGGTAGGGAAGAAGGGAAGAATACAGTCAGTGGTTAACTAGTTAACTTTTTTGTTTTTCTTTCTTTGCCATTTTATTTAGTTTTATTTACATATCACGTCGTGGTCATTTTTACTTCCCTTCCCCTCCCCGCTCCCTCTCTCATCCCCTTTCCTCTCCATAACGGCTACCTCCTTACTTTCGTCCAACCATTTTACTTTTTCATGGTTTGGTTGTTTCATATTAGAGAAACCACATGATATTTAACCTTCTGTGTCTGATTCATTTCACTAAGCATGATGGTTTCCAGGTGCATCCATTTTCCTACAAATGATTCAAATTTATCTTTCTTTATGGCAGAATAGTGCTCTATTGCATAACTGTATCGCCTCTTCTTTGTTATTCATCTGTTGATGGACACATTGGATTCCTCCAAGTTTGGCTGCTATAAATTGTCCTGCTATAAACATGGCTATGTCATATATTACTCTTTTATGATAACTTTGATTCTTTTAAGAAGATATTCAGAAGAGGTAAAGCTGGGTTAAATGGGACAACTATTTTCATTTTTTTTGAGGGATCGCTATACTACTTTCTCTAATGCTTGTATAAATTTATACCAGCAATGTAGGAGGGCTCCCTTTTCACAACAATGTCAACAACACTGGTTGTTTTTTGAGTTCTTAATGCCAGCCATTCCTACTGGAGTTAGATGGTACCTCAGTGTTGTTTTAATTTGCATTTCTTTGATGACCAAAGATGCTGAACATTTTTTTATGTATTTATTGGTCATTAGGGCTTTTTCTGACAACTGTCTATTCATTTTTGTTGTTTGGTTTTCAATTTGATCTTTTATTTTTGGAGGGACAGGGTCTAATTTTTTTCCAGTTCTTTGTATATTCTTGATAATTTTTCTCCTTTTATTCCTTTCTTCTCTCAGGAAACAATCACTTGCAATTTACCAGACTCTCTGTCTGAGGAGTACCTGGCAAAGATTTTTTTCCCATTCTTTTGGTTTTCTTTTCACTTCGTTTATTGTTTCCCTTTTGGGCAGAAGATTTTTGATTAGATATAATCTCATTTGTTGAATCTTGGTGTTATTTCATGTGCTTTGGGTGTTTATTGAGAAAGTTCTTGCCTACATCTATGTCTTCAAGGGTTCCATCTGTCTTTTCTTCCAACAAATTCAGTGTTTTAATTTTAATATCTAGGTCATTGGTCCCTTTTGGTTTGATTTTGGTACATGGTGCAAGATGTGGGTCCTGTTTCATTGTTCTGAATGTGGCTAGCCGGTTTTCCAAGCACCCTTTGTCAATGAGGCTACATTTACTCCAGTGTATGTTTCCAGCGCCTTTGTTGAAGGTCAGATGGCTGAAGGTACTTGAGGATGTCTCTGCATTCTCAGTTCTGTTACCTGTCAGTTTTTGTGCCAGTACCTTGTGGTTTTTATCACTGTTGCTATTTAGTATAATTTGATACCTGGTGTATCAAATGGTGCCTCCTGCTTTTGTTTTGTTTAGGATTGTTTTGACTATTCTGGGTTTATTCTGGTTCCATATGAATTTTTGGATAATTTTTTCTACTTCTGTGAAAATACTGTTGCTATCTTGATCGAGACTGCAATGAGTCTGTATAGCAATTTTGGTAGTACGACCATTTTGACAATGCTTGTCCTGCTTGTCAGAAAAATGATATGTCTTCTCATTTTGTATTATTTTCATTTTAAGAAATACTATAATATTCAGTAGGTTCTTCCCTTTGTTCTAACTATTTAAAAATAGCCCATGATGAACGATTGTGAGCAAACATTGTGATTGATTCAATTTTGTGAGCAAGAAAAATACAAAAAGAGAATGTGGAAATAAAGGCACTCAAAGAATATAAGGTTGTTTTCAAGCAGCTTGACTTGGAAAAGTCAAGAAGTTTGATTTCAAAAAGGAAAACGAGAAGGAGGTAGATTGTGAAAGAGATTGGGCTTTTTGGGTGGCATATGGGTCAGCGATTGGGCAGAAGAGGACAAAAAGTTTCTTGACAGGTTGGTAAAGCAGGTAGGAAGGAGGGCTGTGGATTAAGGGAGACAGGTGCTTGATGGGGATTAGCGTTGTCATCATCAGCTGGCCTCTATCCCTTATGCCTCACGGCTGGACTTCCTGCCCAGGCATTGGGTCATGGGGTGGCTAGCACCTGGATCTGCTACCCAGACATGAGGTCATGAGGGAAATAAACCTTAACTCCAAATTCCTTTGCTGCTGATCCATTTTTCATTCTCTGCTGGGATCCTTCTTTATAATTGGGCACAGTATTGAGGGGTGAAGGGAGTAATAGTCAAGAGGAATTAACACACGCAATTCCTACTCCAGCTGATATTGTTTATCCAGTCAGTTGTAGGTCACAAGGGATGTGGATACAGGCAAATGTGTGTATCTATATTCTGACAGTGGAATGTTATGTCATGGTTTGGTCTATGTCCCAACCTTTCCTTCAGTATTTGGTGTTGAAAAAGTATTTATAAAGGGCCACACGAGGAATGAATCTTTTATAAGTTCAAAGTACAAACAAAATTAGCCTACTTTCTGCAAGTTCATTGGGATACATTTGTGTCTACTCGATACGCTGTGGCTCAAAGCTTTCAAATCCACTAAGCTTCTGTGAAAAGATAAATTTCTCTAAAGCACATCACTGCCCAGAAACCTTCAATGCCTTCTCACTGCCTGTTGTATGTCCTAATTGTCTTAACCTGGTGATTTCAAGGCCATCCAGAATTTGACTTTAACCTATTTTTCTTTATTTTCCTATTGATTCCTATACTCAGAAGGTAAGAGCAAAGGATTTGCATTTACACTTGAATCTAGTTTTTTAACTAGCCAGCTGGGTGATCTTAAGAAATTTAGCTTTGTTCTAATTTTCTCACCAATAGTACAGGGATAGTTGCAAACACTAAAATTAATGATGAAAATTAAATAAAATAATATGATAGATATAATGGGCTTAGTGAGTGGATTTATAATAATTTCAAAATGTATTTAATTAAGTTGACTTCATAATGCCTAGACACTAATGTGAATACTTGTAAGCTCATTTAATCCTATAATAATTCTTTGAAATCGGTAATGTCTCAAATACATAGATGACAAAATTGAGGCACAGAGAAGTTTAGCAGTTTTCTATGTTAAAAACCAGTTAGGTCCAGAATCACGTTTGAAACACAGAAAACTTCTTTTCTGGAGCCATACTTTTAATCATTAAATCATACTAGATTTAATTAAATGACAACAATTAATACTCTACTGTCTATTAAATATGCCATTCATATTTATTTGTACTCCTTGCTACTACTGATATCATCTATTATGCCAGTAAAACATTGCCTCCTCCTCTTTAAGTTCTCTTAATCGTAGGATTCACCCCTTCTGTGACGCCTCCCATGACCCACATTACCAGAAATCCTTTTCCTTCTTGAATTCACGACATTTAGCATCTTCATCGGTGCTGTGTTTTATGGTTCTCATATTGCTTTCTGTTTTTAATCTGTCTGGATTTAAACTAGATAAAATCCGTGAAAGTTGAAACTGTATGTTCTTATCTTCTTTGCCTTCTTAGTACTTTCTGCTAGCCAAGATTATTCTCTTTATTAGTATGTGCAATGCACAATGATAATATTCAGCTTAAGAAATCGGTGCATCTACCTGTCACATCCTGATCATTTTTACTTCCCTTTCCCGCTGACCCACATTCTCTTTCCCTCTCCACAAAGATCTTCTTCCTACATCCTTCCATTTCTCTTTTATTTTGCTTTTTACTTTTTCATACATTGGTTTTCTCATGTTAGAGAAACCACACAATATTTAACATCATGTGTCTGATTCATTTAGCTAAGCATGACAGTCTTGAGGAGTCTCCATTTTCCTATGAATGACTCAAATTTATCTTTCTTTTAGGCAGAGTAGTACTACATTATCTTCTTCGTTTATTCATCTGTTGCTGGACACGTTGACTGCTTCCAAAATTTAGCTACTTGAAGTTGTGCTGCTAAAAACATGTGTATGCATGTGCCTGTGTTGTATAATGTTTTGTGATGAGTTTCACTCTTTTGGGAAGATACCCAGAAACAACCTTAGAATTTTTAAATGAGAAATTCTTTTCAATTTGTCATCAGTGTCCAGATTCATGTTCGAACATGAACTAATTACTTGAATTCTTTGAACTTTAATGATTTTATCACACAATCATTATTTTTGAAATTAGGTTAATAAAAGATCTCTTTTAAAGTTATAATGGAGATTAAAATCAAAATGCATGAAAAAGTTAGTTTGTAAGTGTAAATTAAATGCTTTGAGCATACATGCCCTCTGTACACACTTGTTAAACAAGAAACAATGGATACATAAAGGATGGAAATAAGCCAAAAACTTAGGTGAACTTTACTACTTTAAATTTGTACATTTTTGAGATAGGTTGTTAACCACATTGAGCATTCTTTTTCTCTGTAAAGTGGAGATAAGTAATAAGATATGTAGGAAACTTGACAGAATGCAGGCTTTTGTGGGCTCAGTGTTTGACTGAAATATGGAGCTCTCTAGGATACTGAAGAAAGGTAGTAGGGGATAGGTACAGGAACACATGATAACTTGGGAAACTATAAACCATGAGCCTCTTAATTTACCTTTTTGCCCAAGCTAAACCCTGTATGTGACCTTTGCATTTATGAGCATGCTAAGATTCCTTAGATTTGTATTTTTGACAACATCAGTGACTAACATATCCGAAGTTCCACTCTTGGCTCCAGGGTAAAGAATTCTAGCCAGTTTCTCTTCACAAAAGTTCAGCTTGAACTCTTAACTCCCTACCCACAAGAGAAGTCTATCCTAGATTTCACATGACTGACATGTAGCATTTTAAGACAGGTCTAACCACATAACCATGGATTTCTAAATTCTATGTGAAAGTTCTTGATTGTTAGGCTCACTGGTATAAGTCCAGCCAACTTTGACATTGTTTTCATTCCTCATCATTCCCCCAAAATAAACCACCAGTTGCTAAATTCTTGGGGCTTTTGACCTGCACTTATATGTCAGGTATCTATTACCTTTCTGTGGTTAAAGTGACTCGATCACTTTATGGTCCCTTGTTATTTTATTCTGATGGCTAATCATTTTTTTTAATTCTGGGATTCAGACTCTTTCCAGTTCTTCCTTTCTCCTTTCTTAGCTAACACATAAATTGTATAACCTATGGAGCTGGAGGGAAAGCTCAGTGTGGTTAAAAGGGCTTGCCTGGCAAGTGCGGGACCTTGAGTTTGAATCCCCAGCACCATGGCATTCCTGTAGAACTTACATGAATACATAGAAAATAAAGGCCTGAACAACTGGCACTCACTCAAAAAATGTTTTGAAAAAAATTGTTTAGGCTATGTTATTGGTTAGGTCTGGAATGTCCCCAGCAGCCCATGTTTGGTAGATGATTCAAACATGGGCTTTATCTGTTGAGTTCTTGTGCGGTTATATATACTTGAGGCCTCTTGGGAGACGTGATCCTTCAATCATTGTAAAATATCTTTTTCACTAAGTTTTTCTTGCTTTAATAACATATTTTTTTTCTCCTTTCAGCATTGAGGATCCAGTCCAGAGTCTTCGCACTGAATTACATTGCATGCTCATCTTTGAGTTTGGCTTTTGACATACGGTCTCATGAAGTTATTTAGTGACTTATACCCCTTCCCCATGTTGAATATAATCATTATGTTTTGCAAACTAGTATACTATTAAAATAATAATTTTATGGGAAGTTTCACAGATCTTATGAGAAAGCTGGTCCTGTTTTAGTAGTATACCAATCAAATGATTTTAAATGCCAGTGTATTTTTGGTACATTTTCTCTTTAGATGTTTTCTTTTCTCCATGTTCTTTGGTGCTGCTTGTCTTTCTGTCTCTAGAAAAGATTCCTTCAAGTATTTTCTACAATGCTGGGCTAGTGGTCAAAATTTCTTTAAGGATTCTTGGTCATAAAAAATGTTTACTTCTCTTTCAATTTTCAGAGATAATTTTGCTGGATTCAACAACCTGCATTGTCACTTGTGTCTTCTAAAGCTTGAAATATTTTTCTGTAGGCTCTTCTGGCCTTTAAGTTTGCATTAAGAAATCTGTGGTAATTTGAATGGGCTTGTTTTGGTAGAAGAATGCCTCTTTTTCTCTTGCTGCTTTTATTATTTTCTCTTAATGTTATATTTGTAGGGTGTTGATTATGATATGTCATGGCGAATCTCATTGCTGGTTGAGGCTATTTGGTGTTCTATAAGCTTCTTATACATGAAACTTAATTTTTTTCTTAGATTTGGGAAATTTTCTTGCATGATGTCAGTGAATAAATTCTTTATACTTCAGCGCTGCCTTCTGCTCTTTCTGCTACACTGATAATTCTTTGATCGGTTCCCTTTAAATCATTCATCAGCTGTTGTATCCAGCTGCTTTGCTCATTTCTAATTTTGGAATCATGCCCAATTATGTATTTGTTTCCTTAGCCCTGTCTCCACGGTCTGAAATTCTGTCCTCACAATATTCAAGTCAACTCCCCGATTTCAAATGTATTTTTCATATTCTGATTTTCAGTTAGATTTCTTTTAAAAATTTCCATTTGTCTATCAAAATTTTCCTTCATATCTTGCATTTCCTTATTTACCTCAGCCAACTTTTTATTTGTGCCTTCCATCTACTCAGTAAGCTCTGTATCCATTAGGACCACTATTTGTTTAATAAGATCCTCTTTAATTTCACTTATCATGGCTTGTATTTTTTTTTTTGAGAATATCTTGCTTCAATAGGCTGTTTGACTTGTTTATTTGTTGTTTTTTGTTTTCTGTTTTCTTGCCCCACGAGTTCCACTATTTCAGGGCCAATGACATTAAGTTCTGGGGTCTCAGGCATTTATATATGTGTCCTGTTGGTTCTTGTCTTCTTTCCATGTTTCTGTTGTTGAGGGACTTCACTTTAAAGGTCTAGCTGAGAAGTTTCTTTGAATGGGTATGTGAGTATATTGGGGGAGCTGAAATTCCTCTGATTTCTGTGCTTGAAGTAGGCAGTGAGGGATGACCTGAGAGTCTGATGGCTTCTGAGGTATCATGATCACACCTGGCTCCCTCAGCAAAGGTCTTCCACCTGTCCTGGCTGCCCTCCTTCAAGGGTGGGGCACTCAACCCTTGGAGGTGCTCTCACTACACCCGAGCCATTCAGGAGGTCAGCTGCCTTTCTCTCCTCTTCACAAATGTCTCTTGCATCAATTTCTTCCTGGACAGTGTTAACAAGCGACCCCAAAATCCTGATGTGCTCTTCTGAGCTTTCTTTTACTTTAAACAGTACAGTCTCAGGCTCTTTAAAAGAAAAATGTTCCACCATCACGTTGCTTCTGGTCTAGACTCCAGGAGGCCTTTTTCTAGGGGAAGCTTGCATCGCGTTTGTAGTATGCATTGCCCACAGGCTCATTTTTTGGAGTCTGAAGCTACCAGCTGCTGTCAATTCCCACTTCTCCAGAATCCGTACTTAGGTCTGTCTGAGGTTCTGGGCTCTGGGCTTTCCTCAATTTACAGATGCTGGAAGCTCAGCGTCATGCTCAGCAGGCCTGGGGCTTCTTCCTGGGCTGCTGTTTTTTTTCCCACTTCTGATAGGTCTGCAGGGTTTCTGACCTTCCTGTGGCCTTTATTCAGTTGTTCCTCTTCTAGCTTGATCAGAATTTCCAGGCTCCAGTCCAGGTTTCCTCAGTCTGTGGATGCTGGCAGCTCCCAGCTACATGGAACAGGTGGTTTTTGACTATACTATCAACTTGTAGGTGGGTCCACAAGGAGACATTATGCAGCTCTGTTACTCAGCCACCTAGACACTATTAACTTGGACAATAAATAAATAATAAAATAATGGAACAGGCAAAAATTAGGAAGAAAGAGAAAATGTGAGCAAGCATAATATTTATTACAAAAATATGTTGCTTAAATATTTTTTGTAATCTTTAGTTCTAACTTTGGAAGGTTTTTAATGAAATAATGTTTTGATAATGTCAAATTTTGTGTTTTGCTATTTTTATCAGCTTATATTACTTATAAAGAATGCTGTGTGATCTACTCACACATGCAGAGAATATACTTAAATTATGTTCATTTTCCTATTACCTTTTTTCTTTATTCCTGTCTCTCCAGTTTCTTCCTCTTCTCTAATAATTTCCTTTCTACACTCAATATTTTAAATAAATTGCACTACAAGGGAAAACATGTAATGCTTGTTTTTCTGACTCGTATTTATTACACTTAACGTGATGATCTGCATTCCTGGAAATCACATGATTCTGTTCTCTTTTATGACTGGGTAGTATGGCATTGTACAGATGTATTTTCTTTATTCACTCATCAAGTTTCAGATATCTTTGTTGATTTTTTAGTTTGGCTATTGTGAGTTGTGTCAGTACACACACAGGTACACAGGTATTCCTATAAGAAGCTAATTTCCTCCCATGTATTGAGGAATGAAATAGCTGGATCATATGGTGATTCTATATTTAGTTTTGTGACAAACCTTCATACTGATTTCCATAGAGGCTGTACTAATTTATATTCCCGCTAACAATGAAGAAGTTTTGTTTTTCCCTGTAGCCTTGCCAGCTTCTATTATGTTTGTGTTCTCGATGACAGCCATTCTGAGATGAGATGGAATAGTTTTAATTTTGTTCAGAGATGAGCAAAAGAATGTATTTCCAATGTCAAAACATATGAATGAAAGTTATATCTCATTCCTTGTTATTAGCTGTCCATAAGATTGCCTGCTAAGTCCTCATAATAGCTCTCCTTCTCTTGGGCTGACTTGGCTGGATTTCTATTTTTATAAACAAAAGAATTTTGGTTAAGTTAGTGAAGCATCAATCAATCTAGATGCCTGTGGTAGTGGGTGCGTTTTAGAAATGTCTGCTGTGATTAGGATTGCTACTAAAGGGAGTGAAATATAAGAACAGAGACATAAACTTTAGCCAAAAACTTTAAAAAGTGTGAAGACCAAATCATAAAAACCAAGATAAGAGTCAGGCCTGCTGGTGCAGTCCTCTGGTCCCAGGAGTATGGGAGGCTGAGGCTGGAGGATCCCATGTTCGAATCTAGCCTGGACAGCATAGCAAGCCCTGCCTCAAAATAAAAAAATAAAAACTGAGCTGGGGATATGGTTGGATATGAAAGCCATGGGCTCTGCCCTCAGTACCACAAACAAACAAACAAACAAACAAGCAAACAAACCAAAACCACAGTTAAGTATACAATATTAAAATTCATGGATAGAGCTGAGCATGAAATTAAAGACCAGAATTATGCCAGTGTAGAACTAGCAATGTTATGCAGTGGCTGGCTAGGCTGTTCAGGCCAACCTTAACATGAAAACTGTGAAGAGGGAAAGAAGCCTTTTTCTTTCTTTTTGGTGGTGCTGGGGATCAAACCTACAAACTTGAACATATTAATGTTATACCACCGAGTTACACCCCAAAGTCCTGGAGCAGGGTTTTTCTGCAAAAGACTTTGAATATTTATGATACTATTCACAGAACATACAGAATTATCAGTTAAAATTTAGCCGAATTGATTTGGTACAATATTTAATTAATTCACCCTGAATGTGATCGCTGAAACCACTCTTTGGTGAAGTCTTTACTAGAAGGGACAAAAATATATCACAGGCTGATAGGAACCTCAGCCCAGTGTTCCTCATCCCTATCCTAAAGAAATAATTTTTAAATATCAGCTATACAGTATCGGAGACTAAGTGAGAATTTTTGGAAACAAAATAAGAGAAGCCAATAGAAGGGAGACCGGAAGTTGGAGCTACCTTGAGGTGGACAGTAATTTCAAATGCCTGAACAGAAAATGAAAGGCTAAGAGTGCAAAAGCTTTCAGCTGATTCATGATTCAGGAGAGTAAAATATAAAAACATCAGCCAAATCTGGTGGCACAGCCCTGTAATCCCAGCACTCTGGGAAGCTGAGGCAGGAGGATCACAAGTTCATATACTGTAGCAACTCAATTATTTGGTCTTTAACGTAAGTTTGTCCTAAGAAAACTGATTGATGTAATGATAGCCTGAATGTCTTGAACGTACCAACATTTACCTTTCAGTACTCAGTGATGAAGTTTAACTTCTCTCTTTATCTTTGTTACATTTTCTAGCCTTTTGAATTTCATTGATACAGTTCTTTTCTTACGTGGACTGGTGGTTGAGGCCATGCTCAAGAATCTCAACAAAGAAATAGTAAGGTACAGAAAAGAAAGAACTTCGGGCAAATCATCATAATAAAGGGCTCTGAGGGAGAGAGGCATCAGTGTATGGCCAGTGCAGCCCATCGTGGGGGTGTGAAGCTGAGCTAAAGAGTGGTAATCTGAGTGGTGATGTGAGTCAGATGCAAAAGATTAAATAGCTTAAGTATCACGTGGTTTCTTTGATTTGGGAAAACCAGAGCACAGGAATTTTATACAACTAAATGGGTGTGATAGTGGGATTTAAGGGGAGAAGGAGAAGATGCAGAGGGCCAAAAATCGAGAAGAGAAAGGATTGAAACATTGGTGTGACGTATCACGTAATGATAATGTTGTGTGCACAAAATGCTCAAGTTTATTGTAAACATTGTGTATTGTTTATGTATATTAATAAAAATGGGGGAAGATAATGTTCAAGTCACACTTTATTCTTTTGCTATAGCTACTGTGTTTCCGAAGTCTTGCTGACCTACTTATGAGGAGCTAGCAAGTCACTTTTAAAAACAGTTCATGGTTGCTCTATTCTCCATTTTTCTTTTTAAAAATATATTTTTGAATCAACACAAAGTAATTAAACATATTTTGGGATGCAGTGTGACACTTTAATATATGCATAAAATACATAATAATTAGACCAGCATGATCGATGTATCCATCACATCATTAGAAACATTCAAAATCCTTTCCGTTAGCCATTTGAAGTATTCAATTAATGCCAACCTCAGTCTACTGTGTTACAGAACATTATAAATTATTCGTCCAGTCAAACTTCACTACTGCATCCATGAATGGTCCTGTCATCATTTACCCACCCCCTGCATCTTCCCAGGGTAATTTATCCACTATTCTATTCGTCGCTTCTTTCTGAACAACTTTTTTAGCTTTCACGTGTAAGTGAAAACACGAGGCATTTGTTTCCCTGTGCCCTACTTATTTCACTTAAAATAATGATCTCCAGAGAATGGGATACATCAAGAAATTGCTCAGCAATCGTCGCTGGTGAGGTTGTGGTGAAAAGGAGCCAATTTATGTTGCTGTTGGGACTGTAAACTGATACAACCACTATGGAAAGCAATATGGAGATTCCTGAAAGGCTGAAAAATAAATATTCTATTCAATCCAGCAATACCTCTTTTGGGGAATCTTTCCGAAAGAGGTCAAAACAATGCATGAGAGATACATGCATATTCATGTTCATAGCAGCACAACTAACAATAGCTAAACTGTAGAAGATGTTCAAATACCCATTCAACAGATACAAAAATTGTGGTATACGCACACAACAGAGTACTACTCTTCTAAAGACAGACGAAGTTGAGGCTTTTGCAGGTACATGGATGCAACTTGAGACCATCGTGCTTAGCAAGGTGAGTCAAACTCGGAACAAGTTTCACATGGTTTTTCTAGTATGAGACACCCAGAATACAGGCAGTTTATAGAACCAAATGAGTGTGATGGGGGCCCCGGGAGGTAAGAGGGAGGGAGCAGGAGGGACAATAAATGGGGAGAAAGGATTTTAATGTAGTTGTGATATATGTCGGCACAAAAATCCTCAAGCTCATTGTAACCACTGTATATCATATGTATATGTATATATAGAGAGATATTGGGAAAAATAATGATCTCTAACTCCATCCATTTTTGTGGCAAGTGACAGAATTTCTTTTTGTGGAAGAATAATATCCCATTGTGTGTGTATATATATATATATATATATATATATATATATATATATATATAAATTTGTTCATCTGTGAATGATGACATACATTGATTACTTATTTGGGCTGTCATGGAAAGTGCTGAAACAAGTCTGCCAATATAGATGTCTTTTCCATATACTAATCTCAATTACATTGACTATTCTTAATAGTGGGATTGCTAAATCATAAAAAGGTCATTCTATTTCTTGAGGTTAAAGAAGCTACAAACTGCTTTTCATGATGAGTGTACTAGTTAAACATTCCCAGCAACAGCAGGTGAGAGTTTGCAGTCTTGCACATTCTCCTGGTAATCACCCCGGGAGAAGTGAACCGACTCCTCACTGTGGTTATGGCTTGCTTTACTTTTCCCTCTATAACTAGTGTTATTTGCTATTCTTTTCAAATATCTGCTGGCCACTTGTATTTCTTTCTTTGAAAAAAGTCTACTACCTATTTAAAATAATTTCTTTTTTTTTTGCGATTGAGTTAAACTCTTTACATGTTCTTGAAAGTAATCCCCTTGTAAAAGTTTGAAGATATTTTCTCCCACCCTGCGAGTTGTTTCTCCTGTCGGTTGTTTGCTTTTCTGTGCAAAAGCTTTTCGGTTTGATATTACTCTACTTGTCAGCTTCTGCTTCTGTTTTCTGTGCTTTTTGAGTCCAAAAATTCTCATCCATGACAGTTTGCTAAACATTTTACCTGTTTTTAATTCCAGTAATTTCAAAGTTTTTGATCTTACATTTAAGAATTTGATCCACATTGAGTTTACTTTTTGTTTAAGGAGAGTTAGCTTCAATTTTTTTCCCATTTGTATTCAGTTTTCTAGCATAATTTTTTGAAGAAAATATCTCTATTTTTAAATATATATTTTTGCTGCCTTGGTTTAAATCAGTTGGCTGTAAATGCAAAGAATTAATTTTGGGTTCTCTCTTCTGTTCCGTTTTATTTGTATCTGTTCATATGCCAGTATCATGCCACTTTTTCCTTTTGTCGGCACCATAGTTTGAAGTCAAGTGTCGTAAAGTAAATTTTCTCACCATCTCCTTCCTCTCTGATGCTTCTGCTTGGGAGCCAGTTGACCATGGACTGAAACTCCTGCAATCATAATCCAAAATGAAAATTTGCTCCTTTATGTTGTATATGTCAGGCATTTTGATCAGATCTCTTTATTAGTTATTTTATTGTTCACATTTTCTGTGTCCTCATGATTAAATTCTGGAGGTCTTGTGTGTCCAGAAGAGTATCCATTTCCTCTAGCTTGTCCAATTCTTTGGTATACAGTTTTCATGACAGTTCCTAATGATCTTTTAAATATCTTTTAAATTATTTTTATAATATCTTCTTTTTCCTTTCCTGATTTTCTTTCTTTGTTCTTTGTTAATCCACCTAAAGATTTATCAACTTCATTTGCTTTATCAGAAACATTTTTAGTCTCCATTCTCTTCGCGCTCTAATATTTGTGATTTTATTTTCTCTTACAGTATGTTTGGGTTTGGGTTACTTTAGCCTTTTTTGAGTTGTATCTTTAGGTTGTTTACATCATAGTTTTCTGTTTTTTAAATTTTTGATAAATGTTCTTATTGCCATAAACTTCCTTCTTAGTACTGCTGTCTCTGCATTTTATAGGTTTCGGTATTTTTTTTCAAATTTATTTCAAGGATTTAAAAAACATTTTCTCTTTGAATTTGTCATTGATTTATTGGTTGTTCAAGAGAAATTTATTTAATTTCCATGTATTTGTAAAATTTCTGAAGCTCCTTTTATTGGTGTTAAGTCTTATTTTATTGCGGCCAGAATACACAGAGGCTATGATTTTGACATTTAAAACTTGTCGAGACTTGTTTTATGACCTAACAGATGATCTATTCTGAAAAATGTTCCAAGTGCATGAGAAAAGTTTGTATATTCTTTTATTATTTTAATGAGATTTTGTTTACAGTTCTTAATCTTTTTTATCTAATATAAAAATAGCTACTGCTATTTGTTTTTGTTTTCTGTTTGCATGGTATATCTTTTTCTATACATTCACTTTTCAGTTATGTATGTCTTAACCAGGGAACTGAATTTCTTTTAGGCAGTGCATACCTGGGTCTTATTTTGTTTTAATTTATTCAGTCAATCTAAATCTTTTTTTGGGGGGGAGGGATTTTGATCTGTTTACATTTAAGATTTTTTTAATTAAATAAAGACACTGTTACCATTTTGTTATTTTTTTCCTGGTTATTTTATGTATCTCTTGTTCTTCCTTTTTTGTTCATCTTTGTGGTTTGGTGGTTTTCTGTAAGGTCTGAAGTCTTCAGCACTTTTTTTTTTCTTTACGTTTAAAAAACATTACCTTTTCCTTCTTCTAGAATACCTATAATGTAAAAGTTTACTTCATTAATGGTGTGCTAAAAGTGCTCTTGAAGGCTTTCTGTTTGTAACTATTTTTCTTTTTCTTTCTCTCTGTCTTCCTTCCCTTTCTCTGACTTGGATTACTGCATAAGATGTCTTTTCAAGCTAAGAAATGCTTCATTTGGCCTGATCTATTCTGTTATTGAGGCTCTCAGCTGTGCTTTTACCTCTGTTAATAAGTTCTTTATCTCTAAGGTTTCTGTTTTATTCTTCTTTATGATCTTTCTTTGCTGAATTCCTTATACATATCGTTGATTTTCTTCTGAATTTTGTTAGATTGTCTACATTCCCCTATAGATCATTAAATTTCCTTAAATAGTTTTTTTTTAATTAGTTGTTAGTGAGAGAACAGAACAGAACAAGGGGTAGGGACGTACCGCTCCAGTCCACGCCATTACTGACGGCTCCCACACTTCCAGCAGGTTTCCACAGCCTCTGTGGTGTGCTCTTCCGTACCAGGCCTTTTAACAGGACATGACATCCACAGATTGATCCACTTCATCTAGTGAAGTCCAACAATTCGAACACCTTCACATAGACTTTGGGGGAACACTCCAGATCCAAGCCATACACTCAGTCATGGATTTTTTTTTTTTAAGTTCCCAAATGAACTGTAAACTCTTGAGGTTGAAAACCTCAGTGTGTTAGATTACTCCAAAATGGCCTCCAAGACTTGCGCTTCCTCATATCCATATACTTCTGTAATGAGACTTCACCTATCAATAGAAAGATGCTGGCCCCTCCTTCAACATAGACCCTAGTGGAGGCTTCTGGTGGATGTGGCACCTGATTGTGAGGGGTGTAGGGTGGTGACCAGAGAGGCCTTCTGGCCAAATGCTCAAAGTGTGAGTGAAGTAATATATTCCTCAAGGTGTTATGATTTGAGTAGTTTGTTACTTAGCAAAATGAAACGGAAATACATTATTATGGGCTTTTCATTACAAGCTGTAATGAGAAGAGTTACTTTCAATTTTTTAACTTCTAGTTTTATTGCTGATGAAAAAACCACTCGTCTCTGAAAGTTTTCCTACTCCTTCAGGATTCTCCTTCCAACTCTCCTCCTTCTGGGAAGAGTAAGAGTTAGGCAGGAAACGGAAGTTTCATGTCATTGCATAAATGTCTTCCTTTTATTTTTTAACCAGGGTCCCTTTTCAGCCTGATTACCAAATGTTTCCTTTAGACATCAAGAGAGTCACCGGTCCCTGGGCTGTGGTGTAGGCAGATTTCTGTACACACGACATGTGGATTTTATCAACACGTCCTGAAATTCATGGACTCTCCATTTCACAGGTTTAGGTCCATAATAAAGAAATTGCCTTGCGTAAGGACAATGCTCACAGTTAAGAGATCCAGGGCCAATATAAAGTCACTCATCATCTTGCTTCGTGTGGATCAAGTAAAAATATTGTAGTCTGCTCCTCTCTCCTGCTCCCAGTGATTAAAATTGCTATAATTTGACATAATAATATCATCAAGTATATTAACAGTTCTGACTGAAACATCCTCCTTGTGAAGTTAGAAAAAAGAAAAATGAGGCTATCCTTATGTTTACTTGGTAGGTAAATCTTGGTGGTAAGAACTATCCTTGACTGGGAGTCTAAAGACATGGATTTGATGGTTAACTCTACCATTTATCTATTGTGTCACCTTGAACAAATCACTACAGATTTTCAAGTTTGTCTTGGCTGTGTCATCTGTGTCAGGATAGAAAAAAGCACCTTCAGAATATATGAAAGAAACAGGAAGATTAATGCATGATTCTTTGAAACCTTTAAAGCTTACCTTAATTGTGAAGTTCTGCTGCCCTTCTTGGCTGTGTCGATAGGACTGAGAAAGAGTAAATACGTTGAAAAAAGTTATTTGACAGCAACTGAGAAACTCACTCCTATTCACAGCATTGGATCTTGTGAATAATTTATATGGATTCACAGTTGCTTTTAATTTCTGTATCCCAAAGCGCCTTGCAGAACATTTTGATTAGTATATGAAACCTCATGACATGCATTTGTTTGCCCTGTCCTTCTCTTTACACAAGAGATCTTTTCTAGGACACAGTGCATGTGTGAATGTGAGTCTTTGTCGCTAAGGTCCTCCAGAATTGTAAATGAATAAAGAGAGATCCTGATCTCTTTTTACGTTGTAGTTTTTGTGTCTTATTTAAGAGGTGTCATCTCTTGATCTTATCTGCCTGTCCTCCAATCTTGTCCCCTGATGCTTTGATGTAGGGAACTTGCCTATGAAACTCAAATCCTAGACAGGGGGTAGCCTTTTCAGTCCTAACATGTTAGAAACAGGATTTGGTGATAACTTATTAATCTTTTTCTTGTTTATGTGTCTGAAAGATGACTATTAAAAACACGAACCAGATTCTTACGCGACCCAAGTTGATTTCTAGCCAGATTCAGAGCCCTTGCACATTGCCTTGGCCTCTTGACTAGCATGTGGAATAATTTTTTTCATTTGGCTTATGAGAATAAAATGGTGGTCTGAGTGCGTGAAAAGCCCTTTCAGCCCAGATTTGCTTAGGCACTGGGTGATGTAGCCATAATTACTAATTGTATTTTTATGCTTCCTTTCATGACATTATCTTCCTAACTGAGCTAGATGAATTATGTTTGCATATTACAAATATTCCCCTTGACTCCACCTTCCTATTGTCATAGCTTCTGGCATCTTTACCTCTGTAACTGATATACCAACCTGATTTTTCCTTCCCTATGAATATTTCAACTTATTCTTCTTTCTAATACTCCCGATTTCTGCCTATTCCCTTAAATTCTGTGGTTGGGTAAAAGGTGCATATTTGATGGACAATTAACATATATTATATCTTAGGTGAAAGCCGTGCCACTACTGATTAATTTAGTTTTAGAAGAGTGTGCACTTAAGGAAGGATGAGATATTTTGAGACATATGATACTTCACGACCTTTTGGAATAAACCACATGTAATTTATGTATTTATAGAACGAATGCTACTTAAATATCTTCGTGGAAGCAGAATTACCTATCACAACTTTTATTTTAGGGAAGAAGACTGAGGAATAATACAAATTGATGACATGCAAATAGAAGCCAGTTTTAATGTTAGGATTCAGATTATTAATACGTATGGCCTAATATATATTTACTTTCGATGGGGTCCTACTGATAGAGTTTCAATAATAATGCTGACATTTGGGTTACATCATCAAAGCACTTTAAATTTGAAGTCACCAGAGGCTAATCACAGTGAATTTTGTTACCTGGATTTCTCTTTAACCCAACACACATTTGTTGTGAGGTATTTGCTATATTAGACCATCTGAAAAGCAAGTCTTTTGTTTTTCCTTGAGACTGTTTTTTTTCTTTTTTTCTGAGAGAGATTCACACAGTCATCAATAGAAAAGAAGCGTCTAGTTCTGAGCTCTGACAGGTAATCCAACGGTAAGTGCACTGCATATGGGAATGTGAAATGAGTTCACTTCACTTCCCATGCAGGACCCTTTCCTTGAGTCTGAAGTTCACAATCAATCTGATTGCTGCAGAATTGTTCAGTCTCATATAGGGTTACATTCCATGGACAACTTCCAGAGCTCATTCACAGGATACCGCAGCAGAGGCTACGCTGGCTTCTCTAAGTAACTTTGCGGAAGACAGGAGCATAATTGCCCCCTTCCAGGAAACTGGCATTCATCAAGGAAGGCTTTCTTTTCATGTCTTCTCTGGTGGACATCAGTGGGATTATTCAAGCTGTACAGGGGCTCTCCAGTTCTCTCTTCTCGGGACGTCGTCTGCTTCCATCGGTGGCTTTCCTTGAATTGCGTCTTTTCGTTGATCTGACAAAGGCAAGCCAAACTACAGCACAAGATAATAAACATCCATAAGGAAATGAGTCCTCAGAAAGAACAATTGCTTAGCATATTCTCATAAAATGAAATCTTTAGTAAAAGATATTTTAGTAATTTTTGAACTTGGTTGGCATTATTTTTTATTTTTATTTATTTATTTATTTTTTACTAGAACTTTTGTAGTAAAGAGAGGCATGTACTTGCCTCGACATACACCTGGAAGAGTTTTTTTTTTAATAAGAGATAAGTGGTTACTGGGTCAGTTTGAATACAATTCCTTTAGTAACTTGATATAATAGAAACAGTCTGAGCTTCGATCTTCACAGGTCCTAGACTGGAATTTGTTCTGCTGCTTTTTGGCTGTGCAATTTTATGCAAGTTGATAATCTCTCTCTGGTTATTTCCTCTTCAGTAAAAAGTGGCTTAAAAGTATCTCCTTTAATAGAGTCTGCTAGAAAATAAGGTGCCACATATGAGTCCTTATAAATATTACTTTGTTCATTGTGTTAGCCAGACAGCAATGGGATGTTTTTTTTTAATAAGGTAAAATAATATATAAAACTAAATAATAAGTCAATGGATGAATTTGAGTCATGGCCATTGTAATATACACAACAAACTCTGGGAAATGTAGTTGTATATAACATGCTGTTGTGTGTTACCATACTCCTCTAAAGTATATATATATATATATATATATATATTTTTTTTTTTTTTTCATGAGTGTGTGGTACTAGAGATTGAATCCAGGGTCTTTGCACAGAGCTACATCCTTATCAGTTTTAGGCTGAGCTTAAATTTGTGATCTTCCTACTCGAGTCTCCCAGAGTGCTGGGATTCTAGACAAATGCCACCATGCCCAGCTGACAACTGATATTAATAAATCCATTTATTTGTATATTTTGGTCAAATATTTTTGGATGCTTTTACTCATTAGACACTATGCTGTGTCCCAGAGAGAGAGAGAGAGGGTTGATAGGGTTGATGGACATAGATGTGGGTCTGGATAAAAGACCTCAGAATAGCTAGGATATTTTTGATTTGTAAAAAGAAAAAATTAAGAAGGAATTTACTTACGTAAGGGTTGTGGACTTTGATCTCAGCTAATGCGTAATCACAGATATCATAGCCCAAATGGGATGTGTTACCATCTTGTAACCAGTTCATTTCCATTTACCTCAGTCAGTGATTGGGAATGTTTTTCTTACTGCCTGCCGGGACCGTGACCTATTCTGAGGCATTCTGAGTTTTTCAATTAGTATCAGGAACCCGGCTGAGGTTTAGGCTCGTTAATGATTCCTGGGACCACTTTATGTATTGTAAAAAGAAAGACTTCAAGATTTTTTTCCTCTTAAGAGAGCCATATGAGCCAAAGGCCACAATACCCCAGGAGGAGAGAAAGTTCACCATTTTTGTGCTCTGAAAATCTACCCATTCTCTCCCCTAGGAGGAAGGCTTGGCGTGTGGGAGGGGTCACCCTTCCTGTGACTGCACTTTTTGCTCAGCTGGAGCTGGAGAGCTGGCCTCATCTCCAGAAAAATTCCCATCCAAATGGCCCCTTAAGTACTTTGCCTCGTGCCTGCAGGTGATTGTCTTCAGCCAAAAATGGCTGAGAATGACCACCAAGGAGATCTCCTGGTGTGCTGTCCCTGGGGCTTCTCCTCCCCCTCTCATCTCTTTCCTTACCTTTACCTTTTCACATTGACTTTGCTTCACGTCTCATGTCCAGCAACTTATTTTGTTGGAGCTGTGCTATTGTAAGAGGCTCAATCATGTCCCCAGGAAGAGGGATAATTATTAAACCACTGGAAATTTAATGATGGGTATTTATTCCCCAACCTTAGTCATTTTGGTGTCTGAGGTTTGGCAGATCAGTCAGTGGAAACCAGCGTGGAGAAATGTCATCAAACCGCACGTGATTTTCCAAAGATTTCTGTGTTTGTTGCGCTCCAGATGGGTAATTACTGCCCTTCTCTGTCCTTTATTTGAGAGTTCCTCACGATCAAAATAGCAAATACCTTAAAACAAATCTACCTCTCCACAGAGGGGGCAGACAGGTGTCAGTTTACTTCAGCAGGAAGTCACCTTTTTCTGACACTGTTTTTCTGTTCAATCCTTTCCTCCAGGGTGTTTTGCAAGCCTTTTGAATTATCATCACTAATAAAGAGGTTTAAGAAAAACATTTTTTCTCCTCTCACTAACTTAAGAACTCAAGTTGTTAGAAAAAAAGAATTGAGCTTAAAATTTCCCAGTGAATTAATAACGTTGACTTTCCAACAATATGTATTTTTTTTTTTGTTTCTGCTTATTTTGAGTTTCTGGCTGGTCTAACTGGGATTTGAACTCCAGAGGGACAGTGAGCTTTCCTTTTCAAGCTCATGGATGAATCTTCCGTATTTAAAATTGCATATATTAAGCATGTGGTGCTTGTAATGCATTCATGTAATATTTTCTGGATAAAGGCTGAGCAATGCTGCTGGGTTCTCAGCAGAAGACCCGCCAGGAATTCCTAGAATTGGGAGAACCCTGTGTTAAATATACCTCTGTTATCTCTGTATGGATAGCATATATTTTAGTTGGTATCATTTTCAAGTATTTATTTCATTAGCAGTGTGGTAGGAATTTTTGAAGAAGAAGATTAAATGAAATTCGTTAAATGGAAAGACACGGGAGCAGGTGTTGGACACAGGACTTGGCGTATATTGTCAGTGCTCAAGAATCGTGATGGAGCCAGCCCAGGTGTGCAGGCCTGTCATACAGAACCCTGGGAGGCTGAGGCAAGATGATTGCAGGTTTGAGTCTAGCATGGGCAATTTAATAACTTAACATTCTGTCTCAAAATCAATAATAAAAATGGAGTGGAAATGTAGTTCAGCCAAGGCCCTGGGCTCAATACCCAATATCTTGCTCTCTCTCTCTCTCTCTCTCTCTCTCTCTCTCTCTCTCTCTCACACACACACACACACACACACACACAAAGATAACTTAGGAAGTTGTTCTTCAGTGACATTAGACAATATTCTTGAAAAACAGGAAAATTTTATGCTGACCTTTTGTTTTAGCTGAACTTCTTTTGGAATGTAGAATTAACAAGTTAAAGAATTTCGCACACTTTTCTTCCCCGATATATCTCAACAATTGTAGAAGTACTGGGCATATACTAGGTACTCAATATATATTTGTAATATATATTAAGTATTTAAGATTGAAATTATCTCTACAAGCCTAACCTTCTCTGCTCCAGTGGAAATCAGTTGAATAAGCAGTGGCAGAGATTTTATAAAATTGTCTCATATATGCCTCAATGTCTTCATTGAATGGAATGAAACACTGTAGAGAAAGAATTTTTTTTTTTTGAGATGGTTTTATCCTCTATCCGGGGTGGTCCTGAACTCACTAGGTAGCCCAGGCTGGTCTCAAACCCACGCCAATCTGCCTTCCTCAGCCTCTAGAATGCTGAGATGACAGGAATGTGCCACCTACCCAGCTAATGTTTGTTAGGTTACGGGGGGAATCGAACCCAGAGCCTCCTGCACGCTAGGCAAGCACTGTAGCTGCTGAAATGCACCCTCAGCTCTGAAAAAGTTTTTAAGAACTAAAGAAAGGAAGTGGCTGTAGTTTTTCTAGAAGCATGTTAGGCAAAGGTTTTTTTTTTCCAAGTATGTCGTTGAATGGACTTTGTAGTTTATTATTCTTCCAAATGGCTGCCAAAATAGTCAGATTCTCAACAGGTAATTTCCCTTTATGTGCTACTTTTGTCCAAAGTAGAGCACTTTCTTTCATCTTGCTTCTCCTAGGCAGCCGTCTTAGGGGTAGGCGTGTGGGTTGAAGATATAGGAAACTAGAGACTCATCTGTAAAGTACATGTCTGGTTCCTGCTGCAAACCTGCGCTCTGAAAATGCCACAGTCCAACGGGGGCTAAAGCGAAGGTCTTCTGTAAAGCCAGCAGCACCTGTACTTGACCCGTTTCCCACCCCACTAACTCAAGTTTTTTGTAAAATGTCTCCTATGCCTGACCTTCTACTGCATTTTTGTCTGGCTAAAGGGGTTCTTTAATGTTGTTTGTAACGAACATTTACTAGAAACTTTTTCTGTGGATACCTTAGAAATAAGAGTTTCTGTTAAAACACTTGTTAGTATTGTCAACTAAATTACTCAAGAAAATTTCTATCGGGCAGTTTTTAGCTGTATGATTTCACATTTCATACATTTTTAATGTTATGACTTTGGTTCTGTTTATTTTATTTTTGTATTCTGAAAACAACAAATTCTTTTCATTACATTTTAGTAATCAAAATAAAAAGTATTGTCATATGAAATATTTAAGTGTATAATATTGTTTTATTTAATTTATTATTTGATAGAATAAGATGTTTTAAATTGTTTCTTATAATTATAGAGATGAAAGCCTGAATAGATCCAAGCTTTATAGAGATTTTGAAGAGTTGAAGGTAACTGCAACTCAAGATAAAATTGAGAATGCTATGTCTGCAATGTGTGGATAAAATATGAATTATATATATGCATGTATATAATGAACTTTGGAATTATATATATATATATATATATATATATATATACATAAAATGGAATAATATATATGTAACAGACTATATTACATATATATGTCACTCCACAGTGACTGATATTTTAAGTAAATCTTTGAAAATCCAAATTCTTTTGCAGTTGTAAGAACAAGCACTTTCATTCACACCTGCCAATTCATTTTGAAGTGATCTTTAAACATTAAGTATTTCACTCCTATTTTAGGGTATTTTTCTGCGAAAGATTTTTTACTTTTAATGATGATAATAATGCAAAAAGTATCTTTCGGCAATTTTTGTGACACAAAACTGGAAACAGCACAGCAGCGTGAAAACGACAGGAATCGGCGAGGAGCAAATGACCGCCATATGCAGCTTGAAGGAATATTAATCTCGGGAATCAGAGACATTGTGACAGCAGCCTGTGGCCCCACCAACTCCATTGTCTGCTAGGACAGGCCACAAGGGGGAAAAACAGATTTGTACTTACAAAGTTCGAAAGTTGTTTTTCGAAGGAGCATATCAGCTTCCCCCCACCCCCTCCCTCGCTCTATAAATAGCTCCTGGCAGGCAGAAACAACCCTGATTGCAGGAGCTGAAGGGGGACAAGCAGCAGGCTTAGCGCGGAATCAATGGCGCGGTGCCAAGAGCTTCATCAAATGAATAATAGCTTCCACTTGACAATCAGCAAAGTGCCTCTTCTCCCAGGATTTAGTTTTTAATGATGATTAGAGAGGATGGGCCCCTAAATTTCTCTGGTAGAAATGACCTCCTATTAATTTCTATTCCTTGAAATGCTGAATTTCAAAGCTATTTTACAGCTGCAAAGCCAAAGGCACTGACATAAAGGAACTATTATCTTTGTAATTGTAGCAACAAGTACTAAATTTGTCATTGATTAACAGGGACTTCTTAACTTCAGTGATCCTTTGTGGGTTGAGTCCCCTATTCTGGGCTCTGATGATTTAGTTGCTTTGAAAGTCAAATGTTACATTTTAGACCCAGCAGCCATCACAGTAATGTCTTTTGTTTTAATATAATAAACACTTCCTTATAATGAGTCTCATTGATTATGACGCGATGAAGGGTGAGGGTCAAGTTTGACCTCCTCATTCTGTGCAGGTAACAGCAAAATTCTTCACAGGAGTGCTCAAAATACACACAGGAACTCTGTTTTATGAAGCAAAGAACTTCATTAGAATTTAAAAGACTCCTACCACATTTTCATCTGCATGTATGTAAAGGAAGAAAGTGATTTACCAGCAGAGCTTGCATGTACGAAAGGGCATTGTGAAGCGTGTAGATATTTATGTTGCTAACCTGTGTTAGACTGTAGACTTATTTTATCATGTATGGCTATTACTTATAAAATCATGGGTGTTTAAAAATAACTGATGGTAAGTTTCTGTTGTAGAGAATGTGGCATTTTATGCTTATGCATACAAAGAGCACAATACAGAAAAAAAAATTTTGGCTGAATTTGAGAAGGAAAAAAGACACTTTATATAGCGCTTTCTATTTAGAGTTGTTAGTAGAAAAAAAGCACAACATACTCAGATACTTAGTTGATAGGATTTAAATGTAGGGTGCCTTTGAACAGTAAGAGTCCACCGAGAAGAGTGTTACGTACTGTCTTATTTAGGACTTCAAACAATTGTACAAATATTTAATAAATTTTGAAGGGAAATGTTTATTGAGAACTAAAGGTTTTGCAGTCTGGTTTAAAGATTGTTTGATGATAATTTTTGATGTTCTTTTGTTTGTTGTTTTCAGTGTTTCCCAGAGAAACGAGAATACCAAGAGTGCGTTGCTAATTTGTCCAGTCAAAAGACATCCTTCAGTAGTATTTCATGAAATAATATCAGTCCGTGTTTTAATCCAATGATTTATTCTAGCTTCAATTTAAAATACTATCCTGAGAAATCAAAAAAATTTTGAATTTATGCAGCCTAAAGCTTTATCATAACTACAGGTCAACCAATGGTGTTATAAAGAAATACGAAATAAAAGCAAAGCTAAAACAGCTGAAAGAGAAATGGAATCATCACATACTCTTACAATAAAGTTATCCTTCATTAGAAAAACAAATTAGTAAGTAAAACCATAGGCTAAAGCTTTTGAAAAGGTCAGATCTCTCAAGAGCCACTTGAACATATTAATTTCTTTGCATTGCCACTAAAATCCATGTTTTCTTTCTCAGATCCTTGAAAAAATGTTGTTTGGATGGAGAGTATTTGAAATGAAAACAAAATTATCCTACCATTTCCACTATGAGGGAACAATCTTCTTGTTACTACATGTTTCGTAAAATATGACTCAGGTAACTTTGACGTCATTCTAGTATGGTGTGCTCTATGATGATTCTATTAAGATAAAACTACTTTTATTTTATTTTATTTAAAGAAACCAAGATTTCCTTGCAAGTATTACTTAACTTTTGGCATCAGCCATTCTGGGAAGAGATAAAACTGGGCAGAGAAGACTAAAAATACTTGACTGTTTGAAATTATTTGAAAGTATTTCTAGGGAAGGCTTGTGGGCGCTAAGGGAACTGATTGGGCTGGCAGGTACAGCGGCTGAATCACTACTTTCTAAGAACTACCTTGCTGCACTCAGGTCACAGTTTTGCCTTGTTAAATAAACGGTATTTTGTTGTGCATTATGTGTTCATCTTTCTCAGTTCTCTTTACTATCGAGAACTTAACAAACCTTGTTTGAAGTCACTGGCATGGTTCAGTTGGGATGGAGCAGCCTACTAACTAGTGTGACTGTTCCCAGGCCTGAGTCTTGGTGCCATGAGTGAAGTTCTGAGATAACTGGCCAGGGTATCTGGATGGGATTGATTGTATTTATGCAGTAGTGGAGAAAGGATGCGCCCTATGCGAGTATGACAGTGGCACTGAAACTCAGAGTGAGAGAACCTGGCGAAGATTAGACTCAGGGGACGGTCATATTGTTTGGTAAGCTTATTTTTACCAGAGGAATTTCTTAGGAAGATTGTGGTGATGAACTGGCCACACCGTATGCAGGGCTTAAGACAAAAAAAAAAGTGTGGACTCAATCCAGGGACAGGGAAGTCAGTCTCCCCTTTCTAGAGGACTTTTGTGCAATTTACTGTAGATGGGATTCCGTGTGTGACAGACCTCACGCGGTATCTGGAAGGGACAAAGACCTCGGTGAGTGCGTTGCTACTCTCCAGCCCAGGGCACAGTGCTGTGCACACCTGTCCTGGAACCTCACTGCACCCAAGTGTCTGACTGAGGGCAGAGAGGATGTTTGAGATAGGGGACTGTGACCTCTTCTAGCCATTTTGAACAAGTTGCTATGCCAGGCAGAGAAGGAAAGCCATGGAAGTTAGGTCTTGAAGACTTTATGTCTGGTCACCCCAGAGCAGTAACCCCAGATGGGGCCCTTATTATCATAGAGCTCACAAAACCCAATGGATCACACATCTGGGACATTGGCTATGGGTATAGAATATGTTTTATTAGAGAAAATGCCAGGCCTTTGCGGCCACACTATGGCTGTCTTTCTTTTTTCTCCTTAAACATTTTTGTTACCATAACTGTTTTCTATTTTATCCATCAGCTAATAGAATGAAAATACTAAGACTCTCATCTGAAGCAAGGGGTTAGTTTTCAGTTTTTATTTTTTTTCCGAGATGAGTGATGGACTTTTGCTATCTTCACTGTAAGAGGACAGAGACCACCTGGAGGTTCTCCAAACTACAGGGCTAGTGGCTTCCTGTTAGCGACTCATTCCTTCAATGACGGAGACCTATCAAGGCTCTATGCCCCACTACTGGGAAAGCCCTGTAACGAACACTCTCTTTTGGGCCTCCTTTTGGGCCTATGGCGATTTCTTTGAGATGTCTACCAAAGGTAAGATTGCTGGGCTAAAGGGTATATGAATGCCTGATGTAATTGAACTGCTTTTTGGAGTGCCTGTGCTTATATTCCTATCAAAATTGCAAGAGTGTCCTTACACCTTTACATCACTACGAGTCCTCAACATTACCTCAATACTGGCCAATTTAATGAATATAACTGGTGCATTTTTTTTTCAAATAGCTAACAAAAATTTATGTGCTCTGACTTGCTTTTTAGATTCTTGGATTTTCTTTTTTGCGAATTGGGCAATTGACTTTTGCCTGCTTTTCCTTTTTCTTTTCTTTTCTTTCTTTTCTTTTCTTTTCTTTCTTTCTTTTTTTGGTGTATTTGGTTGCATGAAATTTTGTTGTGTTTTCACATGTTTCAGATTTTATTCCTCTTTGAATTTAGAGAATGCCAATAAACTCTCCTAGTCTATGACCTGAACAGTAACATTGTCCACGGTATGCATATTATTCAGTAGGTAACTGTCATCTGAAGTACAGCCCCATGTAACAATGTCTCAAACTAGCAGTTTAGAAGGAAGTGAAAATTCTCTCTTGTTATTTCAGCACTTCCAGGGCACTTATATTTTCAACACAGTGCAAGGTGGCTCTCAACAGCCATTGGCGAGAAGAAAGAGAAAAAAAGGACATGACTTTTCATTTTAAGTGCACGATGCTGAATGTAGGCGTATTTGTTGGCAATTTGCTTATATTTCTTTTTCTGGGAGATAAACATAGGTATATAGTAGCTGTACTCAATGAATATAGCTTAATTTATATAGCAGCTTAAATGTAAAATCACTTATTCAGGTGGCTACCTTCTCTCCTAGAATTCAGGAACTCTGTTGGAATTAGAGACAGGACAGAATGTGTTGGTGGAATCCTATAGTCGTGTCCTTTATTGAACAGAAATCCTTAATCCTATGTTTTCAAATTAATATTTTTGCTTTATTTGTGATTTTAGAGTTTTTTTTTTTTAAAGGAGTCTCTACCACCTCTGGATGACATTGTCTTCTTTCATGCTTCTACTTATACCTTCCTTATTTGATTGCAATTTCATTTTGTTTTATTTTTTGAGACAGGGTCATGCTTTGGTCCTGAACACACTATGGACCCAGGCTGGTCTTGGACTCACGGCAATCCTCCTGCCTCCATCTCCTGAGTGCTGAAATTACAGATGTGTGCCACCATTTTTGGTGCCTTTATTAACAATGTCACTGACTACTTATTTATTGCTGGTATAGAGAAAGACTTAGTTCTGTAGATGTTGCTTTTGGATCTAGTAGTTCATAGGGTTTGCATGTTGACTTTGTCATTTTTCCTGTGTAAAAGATTTTTAAATAGTAAAAATTAATTCCTTCTCTTTTAATGCTTCATTATATGCTATTACTCAGCACCAGAGACAATAAGTATTCTGTTCTTTTCAAAGTTAGAGGGACAGTGCTTCAGTATTGAAGCTCACATTACGTGGTGCTGGGAAATCAAACTCCAGTACTCAGTGCTTGACATAGCACTTGCTAGGGAAGTGCTTTAACCTCTGAGCCATTCCTCCAGCCTCCTTATTTAATTTTTAATCCACCTGAGCTCACTGGAAATTTTGATATTAGAGAAGACACTTTTTCATACAGAAGGCAATGTTTCCAATAAGCTCAGCTCAACAACCTTCATTGTGTTTTTGTATGTTAGTTCCAGTCCTGCTGGAAGCAAATGACAGGAAGGAGCCGTAAACCACAGTACAACTCTAAGACAGTTTTGGCCAGGCCAAAGGAAAGTTCTCAGATCAAAGTTATCTTTTAGAGGACTGTTAGAATGGGCCTGAATGGTTTCTCCCTTCATGCTCAGTGGTTGCCTCGGGGTACAAATGTGGTAGTGAACTCAGAAGGGCAGCATCGAGGGCCACCAGAGACGTCTTCAGGAGGAACGCTGAGCTCCACAGTTTCACAACCACCACACTATGTAGGGCCACCTTTATTAGTCTCACATTTGCACATGTCTACCCTCAACTCTCTATTCCATTGATCTATTTTTTCTATTGTGTTTTTCTGTCTCTTTTTAGTTTTTCTTTGCTCCTTATTGAGGCTTGCTCTTTATCATCTTTTCAAAGTTGGGCTCGAGGCACCATCGATTTCACCCCTCAAAGGCAATTTTTGAAAAAGTGTTCCTTTAGAAAAATCAACTTGGAATTTTGATTAGAATTACTTTAAATTTATAAGTTAATATAAAAAGTATGCCATAGTTAAGCTATTACCATTACTTCTGAGAGTACAGAATGTTTTAATATTCTTTTATGGTCTTTAATTGAGTTATGTTTTCCCATAAAACTTTGAATACTCTTTATTGCCTGGACACTTTATACTTTTTTGTTACCTTTATAAATAATGTTATTTCCTACTTACTCATTGCTGGTATAGAGAAAGACTATTAGTTTTATAAATATTGCTTTTGGATCTAGTAGTTCATAGGGTTTGCATGTTGACTTTGTAATTTTTCCTGTGTAGAAGATTTTTAAATAATAAGAACTAATCCCTTCTCTTTTAATACTTCATTATACTCTATTACTCAGCACCAGAGACAATAAGTACTTTGTTCTTTTCAAAATTA
The DNA here is from genome assembly GCA_004027205.1 of Ctenodactylus gundi. Lineage (NCBI taxonomy): Eukaryota > Metazoa > Chordata > Mammalia > Rodentia > Ctenodactylidae > Ctenodactylus > Ctenodactylus gundi. The sequence continues at coordinate 1,922,885 of PVKB01000003.1, read as the reverse complement.
AAGGGAATGTGCTTCACTATTGAAGGATTTTTTCTATTTTCTTTAAAGATTTTACTATATATAAAGTATTGGTTGAACTTTATCATTTTAAATCTACTAATGTGTTTTATGTCATCAATAGAGATTTTTTCCCATTTTATTGATATGTATAAGTGCAAAATTTAAGGTTCACATCAATAGATTTTGCACGTATCAAAACATAGTATTATTCCTGGTATAAACTTTGCCCTATACGGCTGTACTTTGTCTTGAATTTTTGCACCTATACTTAGGAATGAACTGCATCATTTTCTTCGAGCTTTTGAGTAAAGATTTTTCTAGCCTCACAAAATGAACTGGTCAGTCTTCTTTCTTTTCTATTTATAAAAATGATGAATCTTTGAAAGTTTGGTAAAACTCAATTGTAAAGTTATGTGAGCCTGAAACTTTTAAAAAGCCTATTAAGTTCTTTTGTGAGTGTGTATGTGTATCGCTGAGGCTGAACCAAGGGCCTTGTGCACACTAAGCAGGGGACCTGCCTCCGAGGTCCCGCCACAGCCCTAGTAAGGTCTCCAGTGTCACCCTGTCGATTCACATTTTCAATCTCTTCCTGTACATGCATTTGAATACTTCATTTTTCCAAGAAATTTATTCATTTTATTGAGGTTTCCAAATCTACTTGAGTATTACGTTCATAATACTGTTCTATACTATTAGAAAACTGTTGTATTACTTTCCACCTTATACTATATTTTGTTTGTTCACCTTTCTTTGCAACTGGTCCTGCATAAGTTGTATTCAACTTATTGATCCTTTCAAAACATGAGTTCTGGTATTATGACAATCTCCTTGGTTATAATTCACCACCTTAGGGACAACGTGTACTACTACTTTATATCATGTGACTAATTGCTAAGAATAGATTTTCTCTACAGAGCAACTTTTATTCTGACCTAATATTCTCCCTTGGGGATAATCCGGAACTCTGCTTTGCACTCGTTGGTGATTGAACAGATTAAGTACCACCCCAAGGTTATCTGGGGGAAACTATTAATAACAGAGTTTATAGTTCTGTTTAAACTGATCCTTGGTGCCCCATTGCCCCAGATGCTGCAACCCATACGTTGGCTTCCATAAACTTTTCACCCTTTTTTTTTTGGCAACTGGTCCTGCATAAGATTTGTTTAACTTATTGATCCTTTCAAAACACGAGCTCTGGTGTTATGGCAATCTCCTTGGTTATAGGGAGCTGGTCTCTTATTTTCTCCTTAGGTGTTTTCTTTCTTTTTTCTTTCTTTTTTCTTTTTTTTCTTTTTTGGCTATTCAGACCCGTATTATTTCTCTCTCAAGTCTCTAGATTCCCCAGTACTGATTTTGGGGAAGGAAGCCTATAACTCAGTCTAGTACACTGTCTTGTTAGGAAGCCACAGGTATATTTTATGAATATTAACCTAATTAACCTAAGAGTGGCAAAAGACTTCTACAGACAGGAGAGCTGGCACGTGACTATAATCCTAACAATTTGGGTGTCTGAAGCAGGAGAATTGCAAGTATGAGCTCAGTCTGCGTAGCTTGGTGAGATCCTGTTCAGGACAACAACATGAACAAGAACAACACCTACTCTAAAACTCCAAAGTAGAAGACTTCAGCAAATGTTAGAAACATTAGAAAGGCAAAATTCTTCTCACTGGTACTTGATACTTTCTTGACGATGAAATCAATCACTTCGTAGTAAGTCTTGAAAGAGCTTAACATATTCGTTTGGAAAGTCCTCTTCACCCTCCGCTAGTGATTTCTCTGCATTGTTTCTTTACAATACCCTGTGGTTACTGTTTTAAAAGCTCATTCTTGACACCACGCCAGTCCCTGCCGATGGTGGACAGCTCAGTCTCCCAGGTGGTGGCTGTTAAATGGGTGGATATTGCCTTCCCTCTCCATCAGCAGAGAGCAGTGCTAAGGGCATTAATCCCAAACCCAGTTCACTTACTCTGCCACCACCCTCCTGCACTCTTGTACTAACATGATGGCACAAGGGATTTCTAGGCTATTTCCTCCTTTAAAATTGACACACATAACCAGAAACAAGAGTCAGTGTTTCTTGATTTTCAGGATAAAAGACTGTTGCCAGGATTTGTAGAAGACACTTCTGCAGTCTAACCTCTACTAAGGATAACAGATGGTATCACCAGACACAAATAAACAGGCACGCCAGCCAATTAATTCAAAAAGTTGTGAAACATAAAGTCTTGTGTTAGAGTCAGTTCCCAGAGGACTGGCTACAGTGCATATTAAAGCGTGTGTGAATCTGCGTTCCTCATGTTACCCGCCGGTGTTGAAGGGTTGGAGAGCCCACAGTGCAGTGATGATGTTTCCTTAGAACATGAAAACATGCAGCAGCAAAGAGCCCTGGATGAAAGCAAGGAATTGAAAAGTGAGAAGCACTGATGCCAGCTGCAGCTGCGTGATTACGTATCTGCAGGACCCTGAGGAGCTCAGGCGGGTTTTCTGGGAAATCAGTTGACTCATATGCAAAGTTCACTCATCATTTGTGTACTCATCCTTCAAAAATCCAAGATACTTTGGTTGAAGACTCTAAGGCAGTTTTGCTTAAGATCGTTTAACCCTCAAGTAGAACTGTTAATGATTTGTCTAGCAAGGTCACAAGCAACTTCAGGTTATTTTTGACAATGGAGAGTAGGTAGACGCCAGATTGGAGGTGGCTCTTCTATGGAGAAGAGACCCAGGTGATCTGCTCCGCAGCAGAATCTGCAGACCCAGCTACCGTGGAAGCATTGGGAATTGAGAGGGAACAATACACCTATAAGAAACGGGGGCCACCCTCTTCCCCCGTCAGTATCAGGCCTGGGATGCTTCCTGTGAAAGAGCTCCAACCGGCTCTCTGTTCGTAGGCACTGCGTAAGACACCCTAGGGACAGGAAGATGAGGTGGGCACAGGTAAGATTCATAAGATCAGCTGCTCATTGTTGTTTATCAGTTGTCTATCCAGGTCCATGGCTCTATTGAGGTAGACCTTTCATACAGAAGGCTCGTTTATTACCCCAACCTTGCCCGTCTGCCTCTCCTCCCCCCATGTAAGCATCACATAGGAGTGAAACAAAGTGGTCTAGACATATTTTTAAGATTGGAACATTTTTTGTCCAGACTGATAAGACAGCTGCAAATGTGATGCAGATGGATTTTTCCCTGGGTGGCCTGTGTTTTCGCTAACCTGACCCTGACCCTCTCAAGTAACCTGAAATTCACGTTCGGGTCTTTAATTAGGAAGGATAGAGTTAATTTTATAACCTTGCCTGCGTGAACAAGAAGTCACCTGACTGTATAGGAATACTAACGGGACTTATAATTTTAGTTTTCCGGGCCAACACCCAACTGTTTAGGTGCTCTTTTCTTCTCGTATCCCTGCTGAGAATAACTTAGTGCAGAGTAAATGAGCTGTCTAACTTCCCCAGATTGGAATGCTGGGCTTCGGAAGTCACAAAAGTCACTTGATGTAAATAACTAAATATGTAAACAAAATGTAAGCACATTCATAGTGTTGCAATAATTTATATTTACCAAAAATTTGGGAGAGAATAATGATAAGGAGAGGTATCAAAGATGCAAAAAGGCAAGTTTTTTTTTTTAAATAAGTACATTTGGCATGTAGAAAAGACATCGTGTTTTAAATGATAAAATTAGGTGCTTGCCAGAATGTAACTAAAATGTCCACTTGGGCACCTCAGCACCCAAGACAAGTAGCAATGGACAAAATTCAACAACAAAAGTGCTCTATCACATTTTATGGAATTTGTTTATTTAATTTAGGTTCCACTAAGTATAAATAATACTTTAAAATTTCAATCATACGAAGGCAGCAGTTCTGTGGTCTCCTACCTAATGATGTAATTAAGCTTATCTTATCATCACATAGCTGAACACTACACACACACACACACACACACACACACACACACACGACTGCATGCATGCACACGCTCCCATAGACTCCTGTAAACTGTAACTGTATTTGATGATTAGTAGGTCAGTAAATGACTGGGGACAGATGTGGGTTGTAGGACAACAAAAAGATCTTAAGGACTTTTTTAGATTTTGGACTAGGTACATGTTGGTGTGTTTTTTTAGTAGACAGATTAAAGACTAGGATGTTTTGTTCTGAAAGAACTGGAAATCGTCACAAGAGACATAGTTAAATATGCAATCATCGGAGTAAAATACGTCATTCATCCCAAACTTGCTTAAATGAAATTGAGAATTTATGTTCTTATAAAGCATATATCTTACTATTTCTCTACTTTCAGCATTTATCTTATAGAGTAAAGTCAAAAACATTTTTTGAAAGGAAGGAAATTTATTTGTCAAATAATAATTTCACAATCACCTTTAGCTGTGATGAAAAAAAATGTTCAAATTATCTCAATCAAGCACATATAAAGAAAGTGCATGACTGGAGACTAAGTATTGAATAGGACACTGTATACCTGCCCTGTGTGTGCATTTGCACAAACAGATCATTTATCAAATGTATCCCGTCAGGTAAAAGTGCAATTAAAAATAAGTTTCAAAGTAAAGTCATGTCACTTAAAAAACAATGTCATTAAGTACCTTGGTAATGCATAAAAATGAGGAAACACAAAACACTCTCATCTCAGTAGAAGAATGAATCTAATTATCATAATTGAGGTATTTTTCTTTAAAAGTTTTCATTACCTGGTGGATTTTTATGGTTGGTGTTATGGAGACAGTGGTTAGTTTTTAAGGAAGAGGGCTGCATACGAAAGGAGTTTCTTGCCCAGCTATTTATTTTCTTTATTTTTCCCCACTATATTGATATGTATATATGCGATACATAGTGCTTACATTGAACGTGAGTATTTTCTGCACATACATATCTTGTCAAAATGACAAGCTCTTCTCTTCCCCCTTTTCTGATTTTCTTCTCCCCTTCTCATTAATTCCTACTAACCTCTCCCCATTGAGTTCTATGAAATGACTGTATTATGGATTTCTCATATTTGAGAAACCGTGTGGTATTGAACCTTTGTGTCTGACTCACTTCAGTGAGCATGATAGGCGCAAGTGGCAGCCATTTACCTACAAAAGCCACGAAACTGTCTTTATGGATGAGTAATAGCCCATTGTCTATACATATGCCACAATTTTTGTATGCATTGGTCTGTTGATGAGTATTTTGATGTCTTCCATGTTTTATCTATGATTAGCTGTGCTACTATGAACATAAGCGTACATGCGTTTTTATTATATAATGTTTTTAACTCTTTGAAAAGATTTTCAGAAGAGGTATTGCTGGATTAAAGGGAATATTTATTTTCAGCTTTTTCAGAAACTTCCATACTGCCCTCCATAGTGGTTGTACCAGTTTACATTCCCACCAGCAGAGCAGGAGGGTTCCTTTTTCCCCACAGCCTTGCCAGCATTGAATGCTGTTGGAGGTCTTGATATGCTACTCTCTAGGGTTAGGTGGTATCTGTAGTGCATTTCTCAAATGGCTAAGGATGTTGATCCTCTTTTCATGTGCTTACTGGCCGTTTGGACTTCTTCAGCTGAGAGCTGCCTATTCATTTTGCTTGCCCATTCTTTAATGATGTCTTTGAATTTGAGGGGTCTGTTTTTCTTCAGCTCCTTGTGTGTTCTACTTAGTAGCCTCTTATCTGAGGGATAGGTGGCAAATATTTTTCCCATTCTTTCAGTTCTTTCTTTACTCTGTCGATAATTTCCTTTGCCATGCAGAAATTTTTTCTTTGATATAATCCTAGTTGCTGGTTCTAGAGGCTATTTCTTTTGCTTTGAGTGTCTTCTTATGAAACTCCTTGCCTACACTTATATCTTTGAGATTTTTGCCAACTTTGTCTTCCAGAAGGTGTCAGTTTTAATATCTAGGTCTTTGATCCACTTTGATTTAATTTTGAAGCATGGTGAGAGGTATGTGTTTAGATTCATTCTTCTGTGCATACCCAATTTTCCCAGCACTGTTTGTTAAAGAGACTATCCTTTTCCAGTGTATGCTTTTGGCCAGTTTATCAAAGATCAGGTACGTGAGGATACTTGAGTTTTTTTCTGCATCCTCAGTTCTGTTCCATTGGTCAACGTGTCTGTTTTTGTGTCAGTACCATAGAGTTTTTTTTAATAACTGTTGATTTGTAATATAAATTGATGTCTAGAATTATAATGCCACCTGCCTTTGTCTTATTACTCAGGATTGCTTTGGCTATTCTAGGTCTCCTTTAGTTCCATATGAATTTAAGGATTCTTTTATCAAGTTCTGTGAAAAAATTTGTTGGTATTTTGATAGAAACTGCATTCAATATGTGTATCCGTTTGGGCAGTATAGTCATTTTGACTATTTCATTTCTGTCTATCCAATAACAGGGGATGTCTTTCCATTTTTGCAATGTCTTCTTCAATTTTTTCAGTATAATTTTCTTTGTAGAAGTCCTTCACTTTTTTGATTAGGTTTACTCCTGGCTATTTAATTTTTTGATGGGCTATTGAGTATAGAATAGTTCTTCTGATCTCTTTCTTTGTGAGTTCATCATTAGTGTACAGGAAGGCTACTGTTTTTGTATTATAGACTCTGTATCCTTCAATTTGGTTGAATTTGTTTATTATTTCTAAGAGCTTCAAGGTGGAGTTCTTGGGATCTTCTAAGTGGATATTCACATCATCTGCAAACAAGGGTAGTTTCATTTTTCCTTTCTGATCTGTACTCCCTTTATTTCACTTTCTTGCCTGATTGCTCTGGCAGTGATTTAGAGGACTATGTTGAATAGGAGTAGTGAAAGTGAACAGCCTTGTTGTGCTCCTGATTCAAGGGGAGTGCTTTCAATCTTTTCCTATTTACTACAATATTTGCAGAAGGTTTGGCATATGTGTCTTCTATCAGTTTGAGTTATGGCCCTTCTATACCTATTTTCCTAAGAGTTTTTTTTTTTTTATCATGAATGGGTATTGGATTTTGTGGCAGGCATTTTCTGCGTCAATCGAGATGATCATGTTCTTCTTGTTCTTGCTTTCATTAATGTGGTGCATTACACTGATTGATTTACATATGTTAAACCAACTTTGCATCCCAGGAGTGAAGATCACTTGATCAAGATGTATGATCTTTCTTATTACTTGCTGGATTCTATTTGCCAGAATTTTATTGGGGATGATTACATCTACATTCATTAATGAGATTGGTCTATAATTATTTTTCCTGATTGAGTCCTTGTCTGGTTTTAGTACTACGTTGATGTTAGCCTCCAAAAATGATTTGGTAGAGCTCCTTCTCTTTCAACTTTATGGAACAATTTGAGAAGCATTGAAGTTAGCTCTTCACTGAAGCACTAAAAAAATCTTGCCCGGCTATTTAAACAAATTTCTCACCTATATGAATAAAACTTTGTTTTGTCCCATTGTTAGAGAATTCCATATTCTAAGGAGCAAACACAGAATAAAGAAAAACATGGTCTCATTTGTGTTGCTTTTGGGGCTTCCAAAGTCCCTCCTTAGCTGTACTGAGGCATCTGTCTGGTGCCAGGGTCACAGGGAAACTGGAGGTTGAGAAGTGTCACTCTTGACAATAGCTGACAGGCACAGAGCAGTAACAAATAGATTATGTAACGCAGTGTGTTAAATTCTAGGTTGTATAAAGTGTATGCCCCAAATTAAATGTTAAATTCTCTGGGCCACTGAGGGTCACAGAGAGTTTCACTGCTGTGAGCAAAAAAAAAAAAAAAAAAAAAAAAAAAAAAAAAAAAAAAAAAAAAAAAAAAAAAAAAAAAAAAAAAAGGTCTTTTCTCCTTTAAATTAGAATATCAGGATGAGTACACTATAGTATTCATCAAGTTTTGAGTAAATTTTGACTTGGCTAGCAATGAATATTTAACTAAGACACCATTCTAACACTATTCTATATTTATAGTTTAAATAAACATTTAAGTTAAAAATCACATTTTTAATTCATCATTGTAAGAGCCAGAAAACTTTTTAAAAGCTAGAATGTGTGTGTGTGTGTGTGTGTGTGTGTGTGTGTGTGTGTGAGCGCATGCACACCCACCCACTGCACAACCATAAGGCAAGGGTGTATACCCGTTGCTCATTCAAAACTTCGGCACTGCCTACATTACCTACATACCCCGTGTGTCTGTGTAAGATCACATTGAGCCTGTGTACAATATTTATCCTCGATACTGCCAAAGTCCCGAATTGAATTCTCTCCAGAAATGTTAAGGTCCAAGTTTATTGTTTCAAGTTAATAAGTATGCCTTTAATTCAAGGCAAAGAAAGGGTTGAAACCAGATTATGTGGCCTTAAACCACACTGCAATTTTCCTTGTGATTTTTTTTTTTTTACTATTTGAGTTTAGTTTGTATAAAATAATCAAAACACTCTGTAGGAATTATGAACTTCTAAAGTGTTTTATCCTCTCCAGAGCAGTTTAGATCACATGTGGCAGTATTGGACTTAGAAGGCAGTTGACTTAACTTATTGTAAGCATCCGAAATTAAAAAAAAAAACTCCTTGTGACTTTTTCCTAATAAATTGAGACTATATAAAACAAATGAGTACACTGTAGAATTCATCAGGTTTTGATAAAATTTTGATTTGGCTACAAATATCAAACTTGGATCATTCTAGTTAGTTTTGAAAGTCATTAAAACAGAAACTTGTAGATTTACTGGTAAACATTTTGGTTACAATTTTACTTTAAAGAACAATTTTTCATTTCTAGCTTGGTGCATTGTTAGCTCACAAAGACATATTAACGGTCTTTTTCAGAGTTGTTCACTGAGGACTACGTACAAATTTAGTCTTATGCTGAAAATGAATGGATTCTCAGTCTTTTCTGATATAAACTTAATAATGTGATTAACTCGTAGATTGTATGAACCTTTAGTGTGTGTGGAGAAATTTATTTGAAGCTACAGTTCAGTATAATACAAGAAAATTTATTCTACTTACTAGCTTGGTTAAGAGCTTGTTGATTCAAAAGCAAACTAAAACAAGCAAAATACCTCAATTTTTATGATTTTAAAATCCATATTTTAATAGTAAATGGAATGTAATGATAAATGATAAATCATAATTCTATAATGTATTAAAATAATAACTGGGGTAATAGTGGCAAAAATTCTCTGCAAATGAAATTCATGTATTTATATGTGCATTAGTATTCTTTTTCACACATTAGTTACTTTTTTCAGAAGAAAGGATAAGAGCCAATTTTTCCAAAGTAAATCCAAACAAGGAATTCGGGCATTATAAAGTTGATGTGATGTAATAGGGGTGAGTGTGTTCTCTAATTAATGCCATTCACCTTTGAGAATTGAGTGTTTTTAAAGTGACAAATCTGTAATTATTTTAGAAACACACTGTTTGCTTTATGAAATCTATGGCTATTTCTGTTTTCCTCTTAGTACAGTAATTTTGTGAAGTGTAATTTACTTTAATTTGTGTGGATGAGGGTTGTAGATAATATTCTGCAATTAATATTCAAAAATATACATTTAGATCAATGAATTCAGAGATGACATATGACCAGATGTAATGACTCATGCTTAAGAAAATAATGGCTAATTATAGTTTAAAAAGGTAGTGTGTTTTCCAGCCATTCAGACATACAAGCAGCACTCCATCAGTACTCTCAGGTTTTTACCAAATGAAGTCATTTCACTTAAATGTCTATAGACCCTTTGGAGATTTGGTGTTCCTGAGAATATATATGTATATTTACCATTCTGAGAGCTGATTAACACAGAACAAGAACAAAGCACTTGCTAATTCTAGTCCTTGGTTGGAGGATTGGAAAGAAAATTTTCATTATATATATATATATATATATATATATATATATATATATATATATATATATTACTATCTATGTAGAATTATATGAGAACTAGAGACACCTGGTTTTGGTGTGTGTTTTGAAGGACATGAAAATATCTCAGCACTTAAATTCCTGGAGATGCATGGAACCGTTTCTGATTCCTTCCCTGATCATTCTCATTCTAGTATAACAGCTCTGTCTCTTTCATCAATGAACCAGTTATCTACAATATCTATCTCTTTTGTTTTAACCATAGAAGTCAACCTACAAGCTTAGGCATTGTCTCTAGAAATAAGACCCCCTTAAAGAGTTTTTGACTGACATGTTAATAGTTTCATGTTTTCTAATACTTTGTGAAGTAGTTTATAATCATTGGGGGCCACTGTTGTTTCCCTATGAGCAAGGAGAAACTGAAGCTCACAGAAGTTATGCAACTTGCATAGAGCCAAAGGACCAGTGGCAGAGGGAAGCTTCTGACTCCAAAACTAAGGCTTCATTATTATAAATTCACAAGGATTTGAGAATTACTGACTCCCTAAGTAATATGCAAAACTGTTTAGCAGGTTAGTTGACTTGTCCTTGAAGAAACGGGCCAGCATCAGGTGGAGACAGGTTGGAAAGAGGTTTTTAATTACAGACACGAACATTGTGTACCATGGGTTGGGTGGGGTGTAGGTGGGAGTTGGAAATGGAGGTAACAAATGGAATCAAGAAGACAAAGACATCACAGCAACATTGAGTCATAGAAAGGGTGCAATGCTGTCTAAACATAAAAGTGGCTCATTGTAGCTAAGACATTAAGAAATTTAACAAGTCGACAATGTTTGAGGTAAAAATTTTCTTATTCATAAAACACTTCAGAATTTTCCTGTCTGATTGCACATGGTGGAGAAGATTATAGAGAATTGGTTTTATTCTTTCTGGAATACTTGAAAAACTCATTCACCAATTAAACTATCTTTGACTTAAAAAAAAAGACAAACACAGAATAAGAAACCCTATGATCAACTTTACTCTTTCTTTCTAGTTGCTCCCAACTGTAGAAATAGTAAATCTTTCTCATCTTTCCAGACCTCCTGAGAGTCATAGCCTAACAGACTCTGAGGTATGTTTTGATTTTTCCCTCTTTAATATCATTATTTTCTCCCATAATTATTTTCATTAGTATATATTTGTGATACAGAATCATTATGTTCAACTTGGATAATTGGGTCCTATCTATATTGAACCTTAATCATTTTATTTGTGTATGTTTTCATCAGCATGTAATAATTATATATTTTCATATGATAAAATGATCAGTGTATTGCCTGTGAGTGTATGACCAGATCAATATACCTGGCACACCCATCACATGAAATATTTATTTCTTTGTTTTGGGAACATTCAAATTCCTCTCAACTAGATGTTTTGAAATGTGCAATTAACCACCAAATTTTCATCTTGAAAAATCAATTTTGAAAAGAAATGCAGACATTTTTTGTTTCATAGAAATTTCTTATGGGCCTTATTTCAACAAAAACAAATGAAAAAAACTCTCAGACATAAGGCTTTGGGTAGCACTGTGAAAATGACCTCAGTGACATACAAAACCATAATATTGATATTGCTACTTTGGTAATTTAAAAAAATAGTCATTAATAAGTACATTTTCACTGAGTATCTGAAGCCAGGTCTCTGGGTTATTCTAGTCTTGTGACTCTTGGTAATGTGTTCACTCTTTCTGAGTCTCAATTGACTCATCTTCCAAGTATTTATAATGGTAACTTTTTCACAGATCATTGTAACAATTATATGATTAAAGACTTACACAGATCTTAGAACAGTCAAATGCTTTGAGTTATTGAAAAAGTTCCTCGTTTACTGAGCAGAAATCTGCCTTTCTATAATTATCATTTTTTGGCTGTATACCTATTTTTTGAGCCAACATTAAAGAATTCTACTTCTCTTACTACATTATGTTTTCAAAAATATTTCATGAGGGCTTTCATGCCCCATGCTAATCGCAGCCATTCCTCTCATGACAGTTTTAATTCTTTTAGCCACATTAGTTTTCCTCTTACATGTGTTTCCCAGTCCACTAATATCCCTCAAGATAAGTGTTTGGGTTTGGATCTGGAGCATCCACCCAAAACCTCCCACAACTATGGATACTGTACTTCTGGGAGGTGGGGACTGGCTGGAAGGGGCAGGTGTTTGTGGCCTGCCCTGGAGGGGCATCTGCTGGTTCCACCTCTCCTCTGAGATTTGTCTCTGTTCTGCTTTGCCCTGAGAAACTCCATCTCCGTCTCCAGCTCTGGCCCTGGATTGAACCCAGCCTTTCCATGTATTTTCATCATTTTCCAAACACCCACCTGTGAACAAACAGTATGATACCTAGAACTACTAACACAGACTCTCTTGTACCAAGAGGGCGGCTTGCCAATTCTTCCCTTAAAAATCATATTTTCCTGCCATTAAGTGGGCCCAAACCATTTCATCAATGGTGTTTAATATTATCTCTTTCTATATTAAGACTACATTTTTAGATGTTGAGTTAGGTGATATCTCTTTTTCTCCATTTTATTGATATGCATAAGTGCAAAACATAAAGTTTATATTGATCTTGAGTATTTTGTGCAAATGCAGATAGTGGCCAAGTTACAAACCCTTCCCTTCCCTCTTTTCAACCCTCCCCGACTCCCTTCCAGTTCCCATTATTCTCCACATTAAGTTCTATGAAATGACTGTGATATGGTTTTCTCATATCAGAGAAACCATTGATATTTCACCTTCTGCTTCTGACTCACTTCACTAAGCATGATGGGGAATTTTCCCAAAAGAATTAAAAACAACACATAACAGAGATACATGTACACCCATGTTCATAGCAGCATAGCTAACAATAGCTACGATGTGGAAGACACCAAAATACCCATCAACAACGCAATGGACACATAAATTGTGGTATTTGTACAGAGTGGAAAACTACTCATCTATAAAGACAGATAGGTTGAAGGCTTTTGTAGGTAAATGGAGGTAAATTGAGACCATCATACTTATTAAGACTTTTAAAAACTCCATCTAAAAATTGCTATCAAACTAGATACTTTCCATCTACATTTGCACCATTTATTTTCTTTTTTAAAACTTATTTCAGGCCATTTCTTATTGTTAGGTTCAGGCAATCATAGATTCTAACTTATTCCTCCAAGTTACATCCTTTCCTTTTTCATGGGTTTGTTGAAAATATTAAATATAATGTCCGTGAAATGCTTATTTAAACACATAGTGTAGACAAGCTTAACGAAAAAAATGTCAAAACTGTTGAAAACAATTGTATAGTTAAATAAAAATGCCAAGATCATTTGGTCAAGATGCTTTTATTCATTTTTTGTTTTATTCATTTGTTTGTTTTTATTAAATATAAAAATTATAGGAATAGATTATTGTATATATATATTGCATATCTCCTTTCAAACTGATGTCTATATACACTTTCTACTTGTCATTCTTCATTAACAGAAACAGCATAATGTCATATTAAAAGTCAAAATATATTAAGGGTCACATAAAAGCAAGATAAATTTTGAATAATTCATATTTTCTGCTGTCATCCTTAATATATAATAAACTATTTAATCCTATACAATCCTCATTACTATAGCTTTTAAAACTTCTTCATATCTGGTAGATCTTGACTCTTGCTGGTTGTTTGAATTTCCATACAGTATTGAATATGTTTTTAAGTTCTGCATGCGTGCACTGCCTCCTGTACCCGGCCACGCCCCAAGCAATCTGTTTAGGATTTGCAATGCTTTTGGAATTGTCATCTTTAAAATACTGAATTTTTCCAAACTGTGATCTCAGTACACCTTTGTTTTTATTTACATTTTCTTAATGATATTTCAGCAAAACTTATTATTTTCTATAGTTGTACCTTCAGTTTATATTATTGTACTCTCTTAGGTGACATATATTTTTAAAATTTCCCTTTATAAACTTTCTTGTTGATACATGTAAGCTTAGTTAGTTTTGGCTTAAAGATTTTGTATCCATTAGCTTTAAGGAACTCTAATTTTAACAATTTAAACAATCAAAACAATCTGCACCTAAAATTATGCCATCAGTTGAGCCTGGTGGCACAGCCCTGTAATCTTAGCACCCTGGAAGCCTAAGAAAGGAAGATTCCAAGTTTGAACCCAGCCTGGGTGACTAATTTAGTGAGTCAATGAGCCTCTTTCTCAAAAAATCAAAACCAAAAAGTGGACTGGGGTTGTTGCATTGTGCAAAGGCCCTGAGTTCTGTCCCTAGTACAATAAAACAAAACAAAACAAAGATTATACTGCCTGTGAATAGAATATTACAAACCCCACATTGTTTCTTCTTTTCTGATTTGTCGGGCATCGTTCCTCCTCTGTCATCTTAGCCTGTCATTCTTAAGCTATATTACAGCCTTTACTCCTGCTGTGAATCATTTAATGTTTTAAAATATTGTTTGATCATATCTTTCCTCCCTTTAAAATAATATTTAAATTTAACTACTTATAGCTTCGTGAAAAAATAAAGTTTATATAAATGAATTTTTAGACTTCATATCCACTATTGCATTCATATTTTGCTGCATGAAGAAGACACAGGTAAATACCTTCTTGATGTTAAATAGCACATGTTTTTTTAATGATTACTATCTATGTTTATCAAACAAAGTTGAAATAAATTAAAAGACTTCATGGCTTGAGAAGCAAGAACTCCGACAGACATCCGTTTGCTAATGTTCACGGAAGCAGCTACTCACCAAGGCCAAAAGTGGCAAACAACCCCAGGGTCCATAACCACAGGAATGGATAAACAGAAAGTGGCATGTGCACACAGAGAAGGTCAACCTGGATGAACTTTGGAAACACCAGGCTGAGGGACATAAGCTGGACACGAGAAGACAAGTGCAGTGCGATTCTACTGAGATGGGTGCGGTAACCGTCATTTCTAGTATAGAGAAATACAGCTAAAAATCACACAAATATAATCTTTATTTTAATTTTACATTTATTTAATGGCAAATATTAAGAAGTCCAACAACACAAGTGTCAGAAAGAACATGGAGCGTTATATCTATTTCAGAAATCGTGCAACATTACCTTGTAATATTGGATATTCACAAATATCACTGTTTAAAAACTCTGTCCTTAGACCTTATCCAAAAATCTTGGGCTTTTATAATAGCAGATATGTATAAGAAACAGTAGCAATGATGCAACAGCAAAAACTTGGAAAAACTCAACTGCTTTTTAAAAGAGAACAGACAAATGTGTTTTGGTATATACAAATAATGTATTGTTATCTGACAAGAAAAATAACACAGGTGAGCCTTCAGACCATCTTGCCACACTGTACATGTTCACTAGCTGATTATTAATAATTTTTAGTACTTCATTTTATTTCTTGTATACATTTAAGTTATAAATTCCTCTTCAAGAACAAATTTAAGCAGTACCTCACATAATGGTACAAAAGCACATGTCTAGTACTTTTGTTAATGTTCAACTCAAAATACTTTTATATTTTTAGTAATTCTTATAATTCTATTTTTTGCATATTCTTTGCCTCTGAGTCCTTCTTCTCCTTCTCTTTTTCTTTCCTTTTCCTTCTTCCACTTTTTAAAATTATAATATTGTGGGTTGAACCCGGGGCCTCATGCATGCTAAGCAGGTGTTCTTCACATAGTCCCAATTTTTTATAATTCTTTATTTTTAAGAAATGCATTATTTAGAGCTATATATGCACCAATTTCCATATTTTTCCTATTTATCTTTTTTAAAATGGATTTTTACTTTAATTTCAGACAACTGTTTGTAGTTCACATAACTTCTTTTCTTCGAAAAATGTTGTGATGTGTTCCATGTCTCAATTACGTATTCATAAAAGGTACTTAGAATAGAGAATGTCAGCCTCTAGAAGCTAATGTGAGTATATATTCTGCATGTCTTGGTGTGGTATCCAATATATACTCCTTATGTCAACTTTCTTATTATTCTGTTGAAATCATTGGTATCATTTTATTTATAGCACTCAAACCCAGAGGCTCACACAAGCCAGGTAAGGGAGCTCCACCTAAGCTCTCCTCCAACCACTCATCTGTGTCTTCACTAAGTTCATCTACTTATATTTTCAGTAACTGAGAGGATTGTTAAAAAATATCTCAGCATGAATTTGTGCAATTGCTTGCATCACATATTGCTTTATCATATGACAGTCAAAATTCTATATCTCTTTCAGACTTTGCTTTTGAGAAATTATTATATTATATCTGTCATTATGTACCATTTACAGTGAAAGTCAAAATTTCCCACTGGTCACATAACTGCAAGTGTTACAATAATTTTTTTGCATATGTCGTATGCTTCCATTATTCTTATTACTGTAGCATAATTCTTTCTTTCTTTCTTTCTTTCTTTCTTTCTTTCTCTTTCTTTCTCTCTCTTTTCTTTCTTTTTTTTCTTGAGAAAGACTCGCACTCCATAGTCCAGGATGGCAGAATGGTCCTGAACTCACTCTGTAGCCCAGGTTGGCTTTGAATTCACAGCAGTCCCCCTGCTTCAGCCACCACACTCAGATCAGTATGGGAAATGAAAGTTACTGGCAATGCTCTGGGAACAGCACTAGACGTGGGTTATAAAGACCTGGGTGCGAAAAGCTGACTGTCATTTAGCAGCAGTGATGACACCGGGACAAGTCTTTTAATTTTTCAGCATCTTATTTTTCTCATATATAAAGTGGGAATAATAATAATACCTATCCCAAAGAGTTTCAACGTCAAGTATGAGAAGACATGTGAAAGGACTTCAGTTTGTGAATGATCAGAGCAAAGGTGACTCTGTTTGCATCTCTTGGTCTTGCTCTCACCAGTGGAGGGAGGGAGCAGAGGGTTGGGGAGTCGGCCATAGGGTCCTGTAACCTAACACGGGCAATTTCTTGAACTGAACTTCCAGAATGGCTAGAAGAAACCTGCCTTTTTCAAGCATAAGGCCAGCTCTGACATTTTTCAAGCTCTGTGTTCTAGGACGTTATACTGTTTTTTTATTATTATTTTAGATTTTAACAATCATTAAAAAGTTTCAAGTGGATTCATTAAAAAAAATACCCTGGAACAGCTTCCTGCCTGTACTTTTACTGTAGTTAGCGATTCCTGTTATTATTCTTAAACTCAGGCCCAACACATCTGGACGATGGTGGGACATTTCGAAGTGTATCGCTTTGTGAAGAGCCCGACAGCAGGATCTGGTTCACGTGCTACACGGCTGGTCAACATTTACTTCCATCTGGTAAACAGAAGCCTGGATAGGACTCACAAGGGAGAATGATTTATGCATTTTTATGAAGACTTCATCTATAATATTCAGAAAGCATGATAAAGTTTGTAAGTTTTTTTTTTTAGATATGCTTACCCTGCCACTTTCTACAAAAGATTTGAAGAACTTAGAAGAGTTCAATAAAATCTAGCTTCTTAGTTAAAAAGATGAAATTGCAGTGAATTTAGCTCTAAGGATTAATTTAGTTGTATCATTCAGACAGAATTCACGTGAGGAGATACACTTTCATGGTGGCTGGGTCTACCCAGAGGAAAGAAAAGATTTTGTGTTTAACTGAAGATGCTGAGAAAATTCCTTTGGCTACACAATATTCACATATAAATGATGCGCACGCGTGTGTGTCTGTGTGTGTGTATTTACAAATGTACGTAAACATATATAGCGTTCTTGAATTTCTTGAACTTCCCTAGCGTCCTGTTTACATTGCTCTCTATAAGCAGTTTGTTGACAGAGAAATAGAAAAATAATAAATAAATAATAAAGCAGGTGATTCCATCAGCACACAATCGAACATTTGAAGCTTGTCAGTCAGTCAACTGTTGACCATCACTTTTAGTGTCCTGACTGTCAGCCGTTTTTCAGGCAGATGTTTTTGGATAAACCAGTGCTGCTTGTTTCGTGTTTACAAAAGCAGGCTGGCTGAACACCTTGAGAATAGGTTGCTGAGTCTGCCCGTCTTCATGTTAAGACTGGGATCCTTTTCACTTATTCTTCGAGTGTTTTATCATCTTTAGCACTAGGTTTGTCAGAGAGAACAGTAACATAAGAGGATAGTTGATTAGGCCAGGTCTTTCTCACTTTTTAAAAATTTAAAAGAACTGGACTTGGAATAGGCAGAGAAAATGATGACTTATTAGACACTCCAGAAAGTAGAACATGCTATAGTCAATTCCCAATGGCTGGGTAGTATAAAACATGTTAATCCCAATCTGGAATTGAATATCCTGATACTTCTTCATTCTCTTCTTTCTATAGCAATCATGGTATAAAAACTTTGGTTTCTAAAAATTAAAGCAAATTAAATTTACATAAATTCTTTCTGTGGTATTAGAGATTAAACACAGGCCCTTTGCTCTGAACTATATCCCCAGCCTCTTGTTATTATTTACTTGAGACAGGGTCTTCTAATTGTTAAATTGTTCAGGCTGGGCTTGAACTTGCAATTCACCTGCCTCAGTCTCCCAAAGCGTTGGGATTATAGACCTGCAGACTGGGAGCTGCAAAGTTAGATATGTTCTGTTTTGAGAAAATTTCATCCTACCCCTTAAAATAATTGTTTATTCCCGAATGTTTATATTCATTCACCCTTTCAGCAAAAGGAAGCACAACCTTCTACCCCACATCAAGCTTTTTGATAAAGCAGAATATTCAGCAGAGAACAAGCAGACTGAGCTCTCTCTTTATGGCTTTTACAATTGATAGATGAGAAAAAAATAAATAAACACAAAAATGGGCATGTGTGTAGAAACTTATATAAGTATAGCAAAAGAAAAAGAAAAGATTCTATGATGAAAACCTAAAGGGACACATAATTTAGACTGAGATAACAGAGAAAGTTCTCTGGAAATTACGGTGAATTTGGTAAGACATTGGGAAGAGGAGTTGGAAATGCAGAGGCTTAGAGGCTTGTCAGTGTGTGGTCAGCGTGTTTGACATGTAGTGGAGGAAGGAGAGAGTGGTACAAGTGATGGCCAAGAGAGTTGCTTTAGGTTAGTGATTTTAAAGTTTGGTTTTTATGAGCACCGGCAGTCTTGAAAGGTTTCAAACAAATCTTAAAGGGAAGATCAATATTTTCAAAAGATTCTCTGCTAGTTGTGGTGACTGGATTGGAGGAGCACAAAAGTAGAGAGAGATGAAGAGTTCAATGTGAGACACCTGTGAAGAAGTCCCCACAGCAGGACAGGCGAAGGTGACGGTGGCCAGTTGGTGGCAGGCAGTGGAGCTAGAATAAAGTGCCCATGCCTTTTGGAAGGCAGTACGAGCTGATTATGGGGTGGATTTGATGGGCCGTTTGAGGAAGGATGAGTTAGGAAGGAAGGCTTCTATTTGTCATCGTGAGCAATGATGTGAATGGATGTATCATACAGAGAATGGAGTCAAAGAGGACAGCCGTGCATTGAAGAACATCCTGTATGAAAGATCCAGAATCAGCAATCAGTGCTTTAGATAAGCAGAGAGGAAAGACTGAAAAAAATAGATATTCAGGGTAGAAAAGAACAAATCCTGATGACAAGGCCCTTAGTGAAAGTTTAATAGGGGTACACCTCAAAGAGACATTTCTTGTGATTCAGGAAAATGGTGGGCCTGCGTGTGTGGTTCCGAAGGAGACACAAGAATACTTGATTCCTGACAGCTTGTTTGCTTCTGTGCAGGTGATTCAACTTTGATCCACTGCTCTGTTAATTAAATATGTTGAGTAAAATGGGGTACCTTTGATCCTATTTTGCTATGATTCTACTCAGTTTTAGAAGACAGCAGTTGTTTGGAGTACGAAAGATAAATTTCAATTCCAGCTCTTTCATTTCTGTTCAAAAACTGGACTGTTATAAATGAGGCAGCTCAATGTCAGAAATGCTGTCCTTCCTGTCAGTGTTAACACCAGTGGCTGTAGGTTTCCTTTGGAAACATACAGCATATTTCCTATGTTATCCCTTTTAAGATTTGGAAGAGGGAAACTTGAATCTCAGCCTCAATACATTTTTGACAAACTTTATTTTCCTCATATGATCTAATGTCAGCGGCTACATTTCCTTGTTTGTGTTAATATTTAGCTTATGAGGTTATTGTAAGATTTGAGTGCAATAATGCATGCCAAAGGCTTAGCAAAGTACCTGGAATGTAACAGGCTCTGAAAAAAAAAATCAATTTGCTTTTTATTTAACCCTTCAGAAAAATTTAGTTAAATTTTACCCTCTTTATACATTTTACTACAAAAAAATTGGAAGCTGGGAAATGATCTTAGAGCATTACCTGTATAATTGGCTGTGTGGCTTTTATTTCTACAATTAAATTCAACAGCGACTAAAATTTTAGGCGGAGTCGATAGTATTTTTAGTGTCTGATAGTGATCGAGGGAATTCTGACTTTCCTCTTTGTTAGAGAACACCACTGGAAGAGCAGGACAAAAGCTTCTCTAAGCCTGACGGGCATCCATCAGTCCTGTGTGATACGTATTGTTGAATGAAAGTCCAGTTTGTATTTTAATGGTAATAACGATCTCTAAAACAGCTAAAAAGATTCTGGAGTGCTCTGTGAAAGGAAACACCACACATGCCCCCTTCGCCTGCCGGACAGCAGTTCGCCCGATTGGGAGCCATTACAATCAGTGAGCTACTCAAACCCTTCTCCCCCTGCCCTTTTCAGTAGCCTCCAATTTTTAACCTCTTATTTCTGAGGTTATGGTAAGCGAATTGCTGAGGAGAAGACAAAAGATTTGTCCCATTGTGCGCCTTGCATGCGGAGGCCAGGTTAAATGGGATTCTTAACACTTTTGTGTTTCAAGCTCAGGATTAGCTCATCGGTGGCTGTGATTCTGTCTGGCAAGGCCAAAAGGCCCCTTGGAATCTTGGTTAAAGTGATTTCTTCACTTACTCATTCAAGTCTACTAGCTGGGAGGGTCAAACCACACAAGTTTAGGACTCTTATGACTTCAATGAGCCTTGGCTACGACATTAAGTCCAAACCTTTCTCACCATCTAATCTCTGTCTGCCACGCACATTTCTCTCCAATTTTTACTGCCCTCAGCTTAATTTTCCTAAAATACTTCCTGAGTGAAGACTTTGTTGTTTTATAATTCCTTACTTTCTGTTAATGAAGGCATAAACTGTACAAAGTAGCACAAGTCTGACTTCAATCTACCTGCCTAGATTTTTTCTCTCTCATGTGTTTTCATAATCCTTATATACCAGCCAGATGTAACTCTTGAGATCTTACAAACATCAATGTCATTGCCAGGAACAGGGTGTAGGCCCCCTTTGCTGTTAAAATCCACATGCTTCCTTTCCCTAGAACATGGGAAACTTTTTGTTCTATGCTGAAAACAATTGGCTTATGTTGTGCATCTTCAAGATATTTTACCTGTGCTTCTGTACTCATAAATATCTCCACCAAAAGTTCTTCTTCCTTTTTAAAAAAATAAACATCAGCGATCTTTATAGAATCTGTCTCTTCTCTCTTACAATATTTAATTTTTAATTTAGTAATTACAACCCTAACTTGTGAAAATGAATGCTCACAAAGTGTTGAGGGGTTGACGTGTTGGGTGCTGCTGTTGAGTTACTCCATTCTGATGTAATTCAAATGCAAAGCTAAGTGGAGAAGATGGAGCAAGACAACCCCAGTGTCACCTAGGACTAACAGGATTCTGGGGTACCTGTAGGATGCCTGATCTGTTTGCTTCAAGGGAAGCATAGATGAATCAGGGACACAGCTACAAAATAGATCACAAAGTTCTTGCTTCATTAAGAAAACTGAAAATACTAGTGGTCGTATACTAAGACTTATTGTAACCAAAAGTGATAAAGTCAGAGTTGGACTGGCTAGATACATATCTATCAACAATAGTTATGTATTGTGGAGATTTTTATTTTTAAAACAAAATCTGCTGCACCCAGAAACATGGGTAGTGAGATGAGGGGAGAGCACAAGTGTCAGTGAGGGCTGTGAAGTCAGCAGGATCCAACTCAAGTTCTAGTTCACCTCTCAATTACCAGTGAATCTGAAGGCCTCTTGAAGGTTCACTGGAAACAGAAATAATAGTGTTTACTTTGATGGACTATGCTGTGTATTATAAAAAGCACATGAAAGGCACTGGTGTAGGACTTGGCACTTATTAGCTGGTCCATAAATGTTACCTATCGTGGTTTTTCTCTGCTCTTTGTCCAGTTGTGCTATCTAATTATCCCATTCACAAAGATCCCGCGTTAAAGGCCAAGGTCTTCTTTCACGTGTTGAATTTTAAAGCACATTTGCGTGCTCCCTCAGGAGTCCGAGTTCAGACTGTAACACTGAATAAGTATCCAGGACAGCAAAGATTTCCTCAATTTGATATGTAATGACCGAGGAGGAGTCTCTCCTTCCTATTTTTAAGGAAAACCACCATAAGCCACTTTTTTTTAAAGCAATGAAGGTTGATATTTTAAATAAATTCTATAGAATATCATTCTTAGGTTTTTAGGTCTTTTAAATGTGTTTTTCTTGTTCAAGATTGACAGTGAAATCATTCCTTCCTTTCCTTAACAACTATTAGAGTTGAGTACCTGCTCCAGCATCAGACATTGCTTCTGAGTGCTTTGCCTTGGATGTATCAGTGGACAGAACGGACGAGCCTGTCCTCGCGGAGCTTCCACCTGGTGGGAAGATGAAAAACATTTTTCGAACTAACAAAGTAAAAAAGTAAAGGTAAAGTGAAGGTACAGTGATAGGAAAATATACTAAAAATCACGGAGGTATGTGTTTTAAGCTGGTGAATTTAATAAAATGTGAATTATCTCACTAAAGCCTAAATTGTTTGGAATATAGGTAACTGAAAACACCCCATATGCAAACACTAGAAAAGCTCTACCAATTAGCTGTTGTGACTAATCATCCTATAACTTAATAGCGTAAAGCACAGGCCAGTCAACTATGGCCCATGAGTCAAGACTAAGTTCTATAGGCATTTTTATTTATTTGCATATTATCAATGGCTTCTTCAAACTACAATGACAAAGTAGTTGTAACACAGTCTACCTGGCCCTCAAAGACTAAATATCTACTATCTGGCCCTTTTTGGGGACAGTTTCTCAACTTTTGGGTTAAATCATGCATTCTTGCCCAATGCTGTGGTTGTTTGAGGCAGTTCTGTTCCATATATGTTTATTCTAGCCCATAAATAACTTTGAAGGATTGTCTTATAGAAAGCAGACGTTTCATGGTGTTGAAAATCAAGAAAGCAAGCCTACTCAAGACAAGGCTAAAAGTTGTTCCTCTTTTGCATCTGCTGACACACCTTTAACCAAAGGAAGTCAAATGGTCAAAATTAGAGCCAAACAATAAGGAATTTACTGTACCAATGACGAGGGGAGAGCAAGGGTATGGAGAGAGTGGGGTGAAGATTGAGATACCGAATTCACTGTGCTACAGTAAGTAAAGTAATAGGCCACTTGATTATCTGGAGGAAATAACATAAGGGAGTATATGGCAAAAACCCCAGTAAAACAAAACAAAATGTTTAAGATAGGGGGATCTCTGGTATAATTGATGAACAAGAAGACCAGTAGTCTAGAAAGCAGTGAGAGAGAGAACAAAAGATTTGAGAAGTAATTGGGACTGCTGTTGGGTGAGTATAGTAATTTCAGGGAGATAATCCATCTAGGGCTGTGGGACATTTTGACGTATCTTGAATGAATCACTCCAACTCTTGGTTGAAAATAGACTCACAAGGACAAGTCTAAAGGACGTTAGAAATAGCTCTCAAATTTCTCTCTCTGTAGAATAGAATACAGGTAGAAAGAAAAATTTGAAAACCATTTGTGAAGTTTAGAGACAAGATAGTGGGTGGTCAGTGGCAGCAGTGGAGAAAGAGGGGAAGGCTAAACTTTGTAAGTATTCTCATGTCAGGACTAAGGAGATTGCATGACAGATTAGGTGAGGGGCTGTGGAAAACACAGAAGTCAAGAATGACTCCAATATGTTTGGCTTGAAGAAAGATACGCTGTCATTGCTGTCCAATAAGATGGAAAAGACTAAACACGGAGTTGTTCAAGAAGAAGGAACTGAGTGATGGAAGTTTTGAGTATATGATGCAAATAGACACGCCTAACAGAGAAGTGAATGCACGTGTTCAAGAAGAAGGTCTAGGTTCGACATTTGGGAATCATTGCTTCGTGAATGGTGATTAAAGCAATCAGACACTCAAGAAGGGACTTGGTGAATGTAGATACAGGATAGATTCAAAGACTGAATGCTAAAGAACGCCAGTCTTAACAGGTCTGGAAGAGAAAGAACAGGTAATACAAGTGAAACAGAGTAGCCAATTGGTCAGAAAGTCACAGGTGATTATGTGGATACTGTGCTGGGAAGGCCAAGCCAAACCTGATTTGCTTCAGTTCCCTTCATTTTCATGCAGGAAAACATGGCTTCTTGTGTCACACCTGTCACCATGACAACCTTTTCTGTGAGTGTGTCTCTGCACCCTGCTGGAAATGAAGCATTGGTCTACAGGAATTATAGAAAAGTTTAGTATCCTGCTGTCCCAGCCACTTAACTATAGGTTTTGGTGGGATGAATTAATTTGAATTTTAGCTTTTCTTGATGACTCGCAATTTCAAAGTTTATTGCTTTTACTTCCTTAGTAGTTATGTGAGAAACCAGCCTTACCACAATTCTTAAACACCACACTATGGATTCATGCAGCGTAATTGTTTTACCTCACAGCTTACCCTTGAGAATAGTTTCAGAACTTCTTAGGATGACATTGAGGAATATGCGTGACCTGAGTCCTAAGTTTTCTCTCTGCCATCATGTCTCACTTCTGTTCTCCACGCTCACCTTGTTCTAGCCAAGTTGGGGCACTCAACTTTCAGTCCAATGAATGCCACCTGGCCTTTGCATGTGACCTTCTCTTGGAGTACTTTATCCACACATTAACTGGCTAGCTACTTGTTAATTTTTTAACTTTTAGCTTAAAAGTTACTTCAGTTTTCTTTAATCCTCCAATCAGAATTAGATGTCAGTACTAATCGGCTTTCTGTTTCTGTAACTGACTACCAGAGATGAGATAATTTATGATGAAAAGAGATCATTTAGCTCATGGTTCTGGAAGTCCATGAGGGTGGTACTGGTATCTGCTTGGCAATTAGTGAGGCCCTACCTCCTGAGTCATGACTAATTCATTGATTCCTGAGTACTTTAATCTATTAATGAAAACAGAGCCCCCACGACCCAATTATGTAGCCTTAATAATTCAAGAAGGGGGTTAAATGACAGCAGGAAGGTTTTTTACTTCCTGTTTTCTTTCCTCTTTTTAAAAATTTTTTTATTTTTGGACTTACCCAGGGCTGTTAGCTGAGCTACATTCAGTCCCACTTTTTTTTTTTTTTTTTCTCATTTTGAGAGAGTCTGGCCAAGTTGCCCACAATAGGATTGAACCTGTGTTCCTCCTGCCTCAGTGACCCATAGGGCTGGAATTACTGTGTTTTAATAAAAACATTCAAATCATAACAGTACTCTTTCTAGTTGCCCCATCACTCTGGCAAATTTCTGTCCCGTATCTCTTGTTAAGCAGCATTTGAATTTCCTACATGCTCCCCTATTTCTATCTCTAGACAAGGGGTTGGTAACCCTCTAGACTCCTTTCTCTCTCTAGATGACAGTTCTTGTTCCTCAAGAGTCAGATGGTATTTTTGGCTTTGCAAACTGTAAGCTCTCTGCAATAAACACTCAGCTCTGTCTTTTTATTGTGAAGAAGCTAAAAATAATACAAATAATACACAGAATGGCATTCCAATAAAACTTTATTGGCTGTCTTAGTCAGTTTCCCACTGTGAGCATCACCTAGTGGTAACGGTGGCACATTGTTCAAGATGGCAGATCTTTACATTTTCGCGCCATACCCAATCAGGTGACCAGAGAAAGGCAGGAAGGGGGGAGGAGGAATCAAGATGTGATGACGTGATGAACTTGGCCCTGAGTAATGACGTTGTGATGAACCTGGCCCTGGGCCAATGCCTTAGATCTTATCGGGAAGATTGTGAATCCTGCCAAAGAAAAACGTCGGGGGGAGGGCCTTGTGATATAAGGATTTAGGTCTGTACTGACCACGTTTTTGGTATGTTTCTCTCCACTTGCATGTGGGAAGAACACCCTTTTGCAAAAGAAAATTAAAGCCTCATACCCTGTCGTCCATGCCTCTGAAGTCCATCCTTTGTTTGGACAGGAAGATTCCTACGAGCTGTTTCTAACACCACTGCTTGACACCACAAGTTCAAGGAGGAGAGACTTATTTTAGCTTACATGTTTATTTTAGCTTAGTCTCTAGGGCTGACATTGTCAAAAGGGGATGACGGAGCGCACAGGTTAGAAAATTTGTTCATGGCTTTGTGACAGGAAGCAGAGGGGACAGAGGAATGTGCTTGGGGCAGGAATATATTACCCTAGGCCACACCCCCAGATACCAATTGTCCAACCACATCCCACCTCCTAACGGCACGTACAATCATCAATGCATTGAACCATTGAAGACCGTAAAACCCAATCACGATCCCATCAACTTCTAAATACCTAAGACTTTTAGGGGACGTTTTAGATTTACCACAGCACAAACAGTGCACCAGACTTGGCTCATGGAACTTAAGACGCAATTTTTTAAACTGTTCTATCCTCAGCACTTAGCACATTCCCTGAAACACAGTAAAAACTCCACAAACACTTACTTAAGGAACATTTGAAGAATGTTCTAGCAAACCTTGATTAACAAAGACCTATTGTGATCAGAGAAAGGAATGTGCAAGTTGGAAAATACATTTTTTAGAAACAATCCTTAAAATCTTTTCTTTATATATGTATCTAAGTTGGGCATCTGTTTTAATGGTCCAACTCAGTTTACTTACATTTTATGGTGAGTTGCTACACAAACACGCTGCTGTTTAAAAAAAAAAGTGCTTTTCTGGCTGTGAGAGGAATAGTGAGTATTGTTTTCTTTTTCTGTGCGGTTGAGGAATCATCTCTGAGATCAAGTGTGTGCAAGATGCTTATTGGGAATCTGTTATTTATTGACCAATCCTTCTCTCTGGGATTTGGATACACGGTGATTCATGTGCAGAGTTATCATTTATTTAGATTCATTTAATGGAGTTTCATGTGGTTTCACGGTCATAGTTTACTTCCCCAAATTATGAACGGGAAATCAGGAGGCTGACGAGAATTTTGGCTTGTACCTTTGCCAGGTAATGAGTAAAACATGGTGTAGGGGGCGAGAAGCTGTGTTTGTGGTGGTCACATCTTTTAACCAGACATGCTCAGGATGTTGGACCAGATTTGGTCAGATGAGCAAGTTAATCCATGGGAAGTCTCATTACTCCTGGGGTTATTTGAAAGCAAAGGAACACAACAGAAAATATGCTTGTCTTTTTAAAGTGACCCCACAAAAACCATAATTATTCTCATTTTCCCCCAGATTTAACTCTATCTTGTGTAGGAAGAAGGAAGTTTCAGCTGGTTTTCAGTATCAATCAAACCCAGAAGGGAAGGGACTTTAAGACTCCACCTACTCCTAATTAGCCACAGGTCTTATGCATGGCTAAAGACAGACACACCTGGCCCTGGTGTAGAGATCGGATGCTGGGCTTGCCGCACAGCTCACATCCCTGAGCTGAGGATAGCTCTCAGGGCCGAGCAGACTTCCAAGTCCCTGTAAACTGCAACAAAAGCCCTTCACATATTAGAAGGGTTGATGACAAACTAGAAATTAGAAAAAATTTTAAAAAATGACAAAGGAAAAAGGAAAAAATAAGAAAAAAGAAAGACATAGGGGTAAGCAAAGACTTTCTTGACAAGACACCAGGAGCAAAAGAAATTATCCCTACTATCAACAAATGGGATCTTGTCAATTTAAAAAATTTCTGCACAGCAAAGGAAACTATTAACATTGTAAAAAGAGAACCAACAGAGTGGGAAAAAATATTTACCAACAACACCTCAGATAAGAAGCTTATAACTAGAATATACAGGGAGCTGAAGAAAAGTAAGCCTACCAAAATAAAGGATCCTGTTGAAAAGTGGGAAAATGAAATGAAGAGGCAGTTCACTCATGAAGAAATGCAAAAGGCCAATAGATACATGAAAAGATGTTCAACATCTCTAGCCATAAGAGAAATGCAAATCAAAACAACAACGCTAAGATGCCATTTCACCCCAGTGAGAATGGCCTATATCAACAAGTCAAATAGTAATCAGTGCTGGCCTGGCTGTGGGGAGAAAGGAACCCTCCTGCACTGCTGGTGGGAATGTAAATTTGTACAACCCCTTTGGAAAGCAGTATGGAGAGCTCTCAAAAGACTAGAAATAAATATCCCCTTCGATCCAGTGACACCCCTTCTGGGAATATGTCCAAAAGAGGCCAAAACAGCACATAGCAGAGATATATGTATACCCATGTTTATAGCAGCACAACTAACAATAGCTGAAATATGGAAGTCACCAAAATGCCCATCAACAGACCAGTGGACACACAAATTGTGGTATTTATACACAATGGAATATTATGCATCAATAAAGTCCAACAGCATGAAGGCTTTTACAGTTAAATGGAAGAAACTTGAGAACATCATGCTTAGTGAAGTGAGTCAGAAGCATAAGGTGAAACATCAAATGGTCTCTCTGATATGAGAGTCCCAGAGCACAACTCCTATGGAACTTAAAACAAAAAACAAAGTGAAACGGGGGAAGTGGGGGGGGGGGGTTGCAAGGGGGGGTGGGAGGGTGTGGTAGGGGAAGAGGGAAGGAGGATCGGGTAGGGGAAGGGACAAAAGGAGAGTGGGAAAGCCCTTGTCACCTTGACAAGATACATATGTACATAAAAGGCTTAACTCCATTGTAAACCTTAAATTTTGCACATATACATATCAGTAAAATGGGGGAAAAAAAGGAATTCTCTGCTAACCAACACTCTAAGACATTTATCCCCAACTTGCAAATTCAGTAAACCTTAGTAAATTCAGTAACTTTCAACAGTGATTTGTATGGAACTTGACACAATGATTTAAAATTCACATAAAGGAATAAAGGTCTACAAAGAGAAAAAAGGAAAAAAGAAAGGGAGGAAAAGGATTTTTACATTTATACGGTGCTTTAAAGTAAGTTGTGAAGTTGGGCATGGTGATACATGTCTGTGATTGCAGCATTTGGGAGGCTGAGGCAGGAGGATTGCTGTGAGTAAGCTAGCCTGGACTACCTAGTGAGTTTAGGGCCAGCCTGGACCACAGAGTGAGACCCTGTCTCAAAAAAGAAGTAAATCTTGTTGTATATACAGTGTAACAACATACACTTTGGTGTTTAACAATCTGTGTTTTCTTTAATAAAGGATATTTATTTGAAAAAAGAAGTAAATTACAAAACAATCTTTCATTTCAGTTCTTTCACCCCCCACCCCCCGTGAAGTTTAATTATTCCCTTTTTGCAAATGCAGAGATTGGCCTTCAAAGAGATTGAAGACTATACCTAGGCCTTTATGTACCTAGAGGAAGGGGGAGCCAGATTCTCAGTCTAGTTCCTCTGACACTGAGAGGGAATTTAAAGCTGAAGGAGAAATGCAACAAATCGAAGAAAATATTACCTTGGTATATTTTCCCCCTTAACGATTCATGTAATAATCAACATTATTCAAAGTAGTATCCGTTTTATTATAAGAACAAAGTTCATATTCATTTTACAGTTGCCCAGTAGACTTGTGTGCGGAAATAAACATTTCCCTGAGAAGGCATTGTTTTAGTTTCCATCAGAATTAAAATGCTAAAATCAGTTTTTTTTTTAGGGTGAGCCCACCAGCCATGCGAATGGAATTGATGTCTTCTGTACTAAGTTTGAAAGTTGCATACCTTTCTTCAAGGTTTGATTTCTGGCCCTTTCTGACACTGTCGTGTTTTCCAAACCATGGCAACTTCCAGGCAGGAGAAATCTCCCATGGAGGTATCGCCTGCTTTGCTTGGCACAACCTCTTGCTGTCATTGCTGTGAGAACATCGTGTGTCTTTATGCATGTCTTGGGAAGATTGGAAATTTGTCCATGTTTTCTCCCCTCGCAAATTCTCACTCAGGATTCCCTTCCAGAAACTACCACCTGACCTTTATGTAAACAATGATCTAATCAGGGAGAATGTTGTAGATACAAATCCCAGATTCGGATGTCTGTGTTGGGGAAGGTGCCCCAGAGCTCGCTGGGGCCAGACCCTGTTAAACTTATACATATGGAAATGCTGTTCTCTGTTTGCATAATACCTTTGTACTCACGTTTTCTGCTTTATTTCAACACATGGAGTTAGTTCCTTAGGCTCTTATCAATCATTGCACAAGGAATTCTTTCATCTTGTGGTAGATATTTAACATTTGTCTTCAAATTTTTTTTTTTTCACATGCTGTTCCTCAGTTTCAAAAGAAACTCTAATCCTAGAGAAGACCTGCCGTGGGTTGGCTGTCTCTTCCGTTATCATTGTCATCCACATTACTTCTGCCAGTGTTCAGGTCACTCCTGGTTCACCCTCAGAAGAGGAAGAAGTTAAGGAAAATTTGAAAGCACAGATTAAAATAATTTGGTGTGTTCGCAAGGAGGTGCAGGGGGAAGGCAGGAGGAGTTCAGCTGTGGTCCACCAGTAACAATCAGTTTGTAGAATTATGGAACTCTCAACCGACGTTTAAAAGACTCAGCCACCTACTCTTTGATCCCTGTCAAGACCTCTACACCATCATTACTCTTCCTTTTCCAGGTCAGTGGTCATGGACTTGGAAATTGAAAGGACAAATTGACTAGAATCTGGGAAATCTGGGTTCAAGGTCTGATGCAGTGGATTGAAAAAAGTCACTACAAGTCTCTGGATTTGTTTCTCCAGCTATGGAATAGTACCAGTGGTCTGCATTTAGGTGAGGTAGAAACAAGGGGTTGTGGAAGCATTCTGAAAAGTATGAAGCTTTACACTTACCTGGAGCATTTTGGTGGTAAACGTTTGTATATTCAGTTGCGTTAGAAATTTCTACAATGTTCTTGACTCTCCCACAAATTATTTATTTATTTCAGTACTGAAGATCCAACTTAAGATTTTCACCCTAAATATTCCCAGACTATTCTTTAGTTTTTGATTTTTGAAAAACGATCTTGCTAAGTCACTAAATTGCCCGGACTAGGCTCAGACTTGCAGTCCTGTTTCAGCCTCCTAAAGTGCTGGGATTATAGGCCTGTAATATCAGGCTTGACTTTTCACCCATTTTTAACAGACGGTATATTATCTTAAAGGTGATGTGAACTTGGGGAACAGGGGATGCCATTTGTCTCAGCAGCTCTTTTTAGACCTTTGTATGCTGTTGAGGGAACTCTGACAGAAGCTACCTATTTAAAAAAAGGGTAAAATACAAGGATGGGATGAATATGATAAATGGATGAGAGGAGGAAACATCGGGTGCACAGACTGCTTAATAAAGCAGAGGCTGAGTTAATTTCTTGCCCTGAGATTCTAGAAAGCATTTTTGATTATAGAAATTCTCTCTCTCTTTTTCTCTAACTGCAGTAGATTTGTGAGAACAAAGCAGTGAGAGAACAGCCACTGGTAACAGATCCACACACCTGAACTTGAGGCACTTGTATACAGTGCTTTGGAGTTGACACAATGTAATGGATGTGTGTTCTGGTCAGTTCTATCATTTTTGAGACATCTGAGTTGATTGGTAGAATGTCACAGGTGGTCCCATTTTTATGTTCTCTCTTATGGGACTTAATTTGTCAAATTACTTTTTGCAGAAAGGAGAATCTCTTATTTAGGAAAACTCAAGTAATTACTAAGGCATATTTCAAGCCCCGCATGAAAGTTGAACTAATGACATCACTGGTGGCACAGACTTGCGGAAAGGGAAAACCTCTAATTCTGGTCTTAGCTCCACCTGCATGATGGTGGATATGTAGTTTCATTGACTGGGGCCTCCCTGTCCTCCCCAGGACAACATAGAAGAGGGAAGTGATGATTTCCAGTGTCTCTTGTAACTCGAATAATCTCATCGTCTGGCTAATGATGGTGCTTCATGGGCATCGTCATTAGCTGGTTGAATGACCTTGACATTTTATTTCAAACCTAAAGGAAAATGATTAATTCTGTGATGTAGCAGCTAACAAGTAAAATGAGACTTGAGCAAGCAATCAGAAACTAAAATATATTTGTAGATTAAAAACACCAAATTGCTAAATCAGCAACTATAGATCTCAAAATTAGTTGGAAGTATTTTTATACCTGAACTTCAAATTTTGTCACATCTACCATACTTCACCTTCAGATCTTGCCAGGACAATCGTGCTAACCTCCAAATTTTATTCTCCTTGCAGTGATCAAGAGATTTAAAAAAAAAAGTCTAAGTAAGATCATATTTGCTTTCTATTTTAAAACTATTCAATGGTTTTGTTTGTACTATATGGAAGTCCAAACTTCAGCCTTTGGCCTAAAACAAGACACAGCCAAAGCCAATTCCTACCTGTGTTTATAAATAAAGTTTTATTGGAACACAGCCATGCCTGCTTCTTATTATTCATGGCTGATTCCGTGCTACAATGACTGAGTAGTTGCAACAGAGACTATGGCATGCAAAGCCTCAAACATTTATTATCTGAACCATTAGGAAAGAATTCTTCAATCCCTGACATATGCCATCCTAAAATACAGGAAGGGGAGGAAGGAGGAGGAAAGAAAGAAAAAGAAAAGAAAAAAGAGAGAGGGAAAAGGAAGGGAAGATAAGAAGACAAATGAAAAGAAAGAAAGAAGAAAGAAAAGAAAACTTCAATTTCCCCCCTCCAATCCTCCTCTGCACACATACAGGTTTGAAATTTTGGCAAGATACCTGAATTCCAAGTTGAGGAATTTTGAGTGTCTTCCGGTTTCCCCATAACTCTTCAGGTCTGCCAGGATTGTGCTAACCATCCTATGACTATTTGAAAAAATTTGTCAAGAGAGTTTCTGTTTGTGCCTCTTTGCCAAAGCCTCTGCCAAGGGAGTGGATGCGTTTCTGAACATCTGCCTTTGTAGGTCTAATTAGAACACTACTTATGTCTGTGGATGAAAATATTTTCCATAAAAACAAATCTCCGATCTTTTAATGTAAGTGAAAAAATAGCTTTGCTGCTCAGAATTTCGTGCTTCAAGGCATTTCTGGGCACCCAGCTGCTTCTGGATACTTTTTTCTAGACACGTTGGCTGTAGAGAGTCAGCTAAGGTGTTCAAGGCAAGGGTGCTTATAAAGGAAAGAAGAAGAAATCCGCACAGCGTCTCTGCAGCAATCGAGGGCGTTTCTTTTTTTACATAGTTTTAAAGGCTACATGTACCAAGAACTGTGTTGCCGAGTTCTTTCCAGCACTCTCTAATTTTCCCAAATTGTGTTATCCTGCCTACTCATTACTTCCTAATGTTCCCATTGCCAAAACATTGAGCCTGCACATGGTATGGTGAACACACAAGCATATTTGATGAAAACCTATAATTTAAAACAAAAAAGGTTTTGTTTGCCTTTTTGCTTTATTGTGGTTAAGACACACACACACACACACACGCACACGCACACACACACGCAGTGTGGATTTCAACATCTTCCTCATTTTTAAGTGCAAGTGTGTTCACATTGCTGTGAAACGCGTCTCCAAGACTTTCTCATCTCGCCAACCTAAAAACTCTGTACAGATTAAGTCCTGGCTCTCCTCTTCCGGTTCCCCCAGCTTTTGTGAATCAACATTCTACTTTCTGTTTCTATGAATATAATTACTTCAGATACTCCACACAAAAGGAAAATTAAATATCAGACTGTTTGGGATCAGTTTGTTTCATCTTAGCATTGCTAAATCGTCCTGCTTAAAGACAAAGTGTACAATATATTTTTTTAATTCTTATAGTTGGGACAGGCACTAAAGTTGTTTCTACCTTTATTAGTAGAGCAATCAGCTCCACTATTTCAACACAGGGATACAAATAATCCCTGAACCCCAGCTTTTAATTCGCTTAAATGTACACTCCAAAGTGAAATCGCTGTATCGTGTGGCAGTTCTATTTTTAATTTTAACAAAAACATGTATTTGGCATAATTTAACTTAGTGTACTGAAAGTATGTTTCCATGCCTGTATGGTTTGTTTCTCAGTGTGGCTCAGTGACAGCTAGGAAGATGAGAGAAGACACAGACAGTTTTATGGAGCTGAGGAGAAGCAAGACACAGCAGTCACATTGCAAGATCATACTAAGAATTCTGGGTAGCAGGGAACCCTTGACTTAGGTTGGTGATCAGAACTTTCATAACAATAGTAATCTAGATAGATACCGATGTTAAAATTGCAGTTGCATTTACTGATACCTCATGTCTACCACTAATCTAAAGTGTACTAGGTGTCCCAAAGGTCACCGTACCGATAAAAATACCAAAAAATTTTTTGCTTGCTCAGGGTTAGTTGGTTACATTTGTTATAAACCTAATGGTATGAGAAAAAAGTATGCAAACCTTAAATTCAATGCCAAGTTTCCTGAGAGTTTCCATAAATAGGAAAATTTAACGTACTTTTGGGACACCTGTAGATTGTTTTTGCACTAGTAGCTGTGACATTTAATTGCACCGTGTTATGGTAGAGTTTGTGCTACTATAGACTACCCAGTGTTGGTTTCCTAATTCATGGCATGTCCTCTGAAGTATGCTTCTTGCTTTTTGGTTGGTTCCAGTTGGGATGTGTTCAGAGCCACCAAGTGAAAGTAGTAGTTATGGAGGCTACAGGACTGCTGGCCCTGCGGTCCTCATTAGGGTAGCTTTCTGAAGTTTATTTCTCAAAGGTCAGAGTCATTACAGTAATTCCCAAGCCGGGGCTCCACGCACAGGCCTTTGTTCCCATAGGTATAATTACCATCAACTCCAATGGGCATGAGACCCAGCAGCCAGCACAGCACCAGCTCATGACATGAGACACAAGAAGATTTCCACTCCTCAGCTAGGAAATGTCCATCCAGGTTTGGAAGAGGGAGGATTTGGTTGTCACCAGAAACATACACAGATAACTTCTTTCATTCCTTCTATGACTGTTTGTCTGGAGTTGAAGATACTGTCCAGTGAGACTAGAACAATCATCCTGCGGGTGCTTGTCACATATGAGGAAGTGTGTGCAGCAGTTTACACCACAAGTGCTTCAGCAAGGGTCAAGAATGTTGAGTTAAGTGCTTCTGCAGGAAGAGGGAGCATTTTGAAGGACATTAGTAGTAAATGTGCCTTTTATTGCAATAAAAAATTTTAAATGTAGCAATTTACTGTGTATTTTGATCACACCGCACAGTTTATTTATTCACTAATTCCTTTTTTTTTTTTTTTTTTTTGAGACTAGGTCTCACTCTGTAATCCAAGGTGGTCCTGAACTCACTGTCTAGCTTAGACTGGTCTTGAACTCAGGGCAATCCTCTTGTCTCAGCCTCCTGAATGCAAGTATTACAGGCATGTGCCACCATGCCCTGTTTATATGCTGCTGAGGAATTGAACTCAAGGCCTTGAGCTTGCTAGGCAAATGCTCTAACTCCTGAGCTATTCTTCCATCGCTGTTTATGCTAACAATAACGTTTGAGGCATTGGCCTCACTTTACCTTTGTAAAACCAGAATAAACATGATCACCGGTTTTTGCATCACTCATATTGAGAAGAAAAGAAGTGGCAGTAAGACCAGCAGCTCTCTAGCACATAGCCCAAGTTTTCAACTGTGGAATCACAAAGAGGGAGGACTCTTCTTAGGGTCCCACCTGAGAACATGTGTCTGTGTCCATTATCACAGAAGAAAGTTGTGGTAATATGTTCAGCCATGTAGGCTAGTTTCTGCTTCTCAGTATCCATTTAACTGTTTCTCTGATATCCACAGTAGCATCCTTACCTGCAGCGAAGGCCTATAACTTCCTGGGCCTGGGGCTAGAGTATCCACAGAGGCCTATATACCATGTAGATAAATATTTACGTTGCATTTTCAAACTGTTGAATAAATACATACAGTCTTTATACCGCCGTAAATATACATTTATGGGGAGATGTCAGGCTGGAGTTGAATTTAGGATTCTCAGAGGCAACATGTGCACAGACTCTAGCCAGTAGCTTGTCCTATTCTCCTCCCTGTAGGCTCTGTCCCTCTCTGCAAAGGGCCTAGCACGCATGTATGTGTATAAGCGCCTCAGCCTAAGCTCCGCCCACAGCATGTCCAGCATCCCCTAGAATGCATTTGGTTCAGAACTACGGATCTTTATAATCTCCACATGGATAATGTGTGTGCCCAAAAAGTTGGTTTGGGGTATTTGATGAGGAATTCAAGGATTCTACATGGAGGGAGATCTAGAAGTGGAGGCTGAGTGAGGTACCCTGTCGGTTCCATAGAAACTTTGCCACATGTGGGGCCTGGATGAGTAGCACAGTAGTTAGAATGCTTGCCTGGGAGGCCCAAGGCCTTGAGTTTGATTACCCAGTACCACATGAGCCAGGGATGGTGGTGTATGCCTGTCATCCCAGCTCCTGGGACGCTAAGGCAGGATCACAGCTGTGTGTTGGAGGCCAGTTGGGGCTACACAGTGAGTTCAGGGCCAGCCCGGACTGGAGAGCAAGACACTGTCTCAGAAAACAAACAGAAAAACAAGCAAAAGAAACCATGCCATGTGTGGAGAGGCATGATTACAGCAGGCCAGGTCAGAGCTATCTAAAGCTCAGGGTGCAGGGTAGGGGCCAACTTCAGAAAGAAAACAGAACAGCAATATCAAATTTAGAGTTTTAGAATTTGTAGATTCTCCAGATTCTGGGATCTTCCACCAAAAGATCTAAAAGTGATCTACTTGACTCTTGGCCTGAGAGAGAAAACAGAATATCAACATCAAATTTAAACAATTTCAAAATTCACAGATTCTCCAGACTGTGGGCTCACCTGCCCAGTGCCTGCCTCTCATGTGGCCTTTCCGACCTCAGTGCATGACACCCCCACTCTTGTAGCTGCTCTGGCCAGCATTCCTGAGGTCATTCTTGATTTTTTCCTTTGTGCTCCTATAATTACTCTCATTCCTCAGAGCAAATCCCTACAGCTGTGTCACCAAAAGGTGTCACAGACTAGGCTGAGCTGCCACCCTTGGCCAAGCCACATCACTTTGCTTCAGATTGACTGGTCCAGATTTCTTACCACACGCCTGCTCTATTCACATGGAGTGGTTTAAAATTTAGATTACTCTTTTGCTCAAATTTTTTTACTGGCTTCTCAGTTTACTCAGTAAAAACCAAAGACTGCGAGTTGACCTTGTGTGGCTTTTCTAACCCACTTCCTACCATTTTTGTTTTTGTTCACTCTGTGGAGCCCCGTGGCCCCCATCACTGCTCTGTGACTGTGTCCCGCACCGCTCACCCCAGGATCTTCCCACCCCTCCGCAGTGCTTTCCCTACACATGTGTTTCTCTCTGCTTTCGCCTGTTTCTTCCAAGGCTCTCCGTGCTTCTCCAAGGCCCTACTGCTCCCTTCACCGGAAATTGCCTTCCCACATCCCTTTCTCTTTTTCACTATTCTCTTTTGACTCATCACTTCTTTTTTTGTTTGTTCATTGTTTTGTGTGTGTGTGTGTGTGTGTGTGTGTGTGTTACTGAAGATCCAGCTTAGGGCCTTCACATGGAGGTACAACCCTAGCCCATATTTTTGTTTGTTTGTTTGTTTACTTAAAGACAGGGTTTAAGTTGCCAAGTTGCCCAGGCTAAGCTTGAACTTATGATCCTCCTGCTTCAGCCTCCCAAAGTGCTGGGATTAAGAGGCTTGTGCCATTGGACCCAGGTGAACTCATCACTTAGGAAATGTTATATGTTTTAGATATTTTTATTGGATATTGTCTACTTTCCTTCACTTTATTATAAGCTCATGAGTGCAAGATTTTTTTTTCATTTTTTCCTACATTTTATTGATATGTATAAGTGCAAAATTCAAGGTTTACAGTGGAGTTGAGCATTTTGTGCACATACGTATCTTGTCAAGGTGACAAGGGCTTTCCCACTCTCTTTTCTTCCTCCCCCTACCCACCCCTCTCTCCCGAGTGCAAGATTTTTAAAATCATATTTATTCCTGCATCTCTAGGTATGTGATTTCATGTGCTTATTACTGAGTACATTTTTGATGAATGAATGAGTGAATGAATGAATTTTTAGCAAAGAACACAACATAATCTTCTGTCTAGTCCACTTTTTGTTTGTTTTTACTGATTATCAACAAACAAGGTGTTTTTTGATTGAAATTTTGTTCTTCTCTTCTTTAGCAGAATACTTTGGTTTTCCTCCCATTGTTTTATTTATTTGCTATTATTCTATTGGTTTTCAAAACTGTTAAATTTTGGACTTCAAATTCAAATTAATTCTTGGATAATAAGTTATAGCTGATGCAATTTCTTAAAGCTGAGGTTGTGGCTCCCGGAGGAAGAGCTTGTCAAGCACGTGGGAGGTCTTGGGTCTGATCCACAGAACTGAACAAGGAAAAGCCCCTGGATCACATTCTAATCCCTTCAGATCACAGTCTTTTCTGTTAAAACTTTGTTTACTGACTTCACTTTCTTTGATTTTAGAAAAATGGCGAAGCATCCTGGGGCTCGACCTTTGCTACTGCTCCCTGCGCTTCTTCCCCCAACTTAGAGCTTTACAATGACTCAAGCAAGAGCAGCACCTCATTCATTTTAAAACCTTCTCACAACCTAGGTATTTTGTAGACTTGGGGAACCTTCATTGTGTCACAGTAACTGACTCTTACTCACTTGCTCAGGTTCCTCCCAACCCCTGGGTCACACCAGGCCATCCTGTGTCCAGGCACTAATTATCTATTAACCAAGTTTTTCATATTTTTTCCTCATTTATTCCTGCAGTCACTCTGTTCTGTGCATTTTTGCAATTCTTGTCTAGTTTTTCCAAGTTACCAACTGGATTTTCTGCATTGTTATCAATTTTGCTTTTTGTTGAATATACTATTGATACTCAAGATCCTCAGATACCAGAAATCCTGAATTTACTAGCTTCTGACTTGCAGCTCATTGGTTTTATGATGGTGTAAAACCTACACATGCTCAGTAAAAACTGGACTGTGAATTCTGAATTTTGATCCTTTTTGTGGTTAGTG
Organism: Ctenodactylus gundi; assembly: GCA_004027205.1. Classification (NCBI taxonomy): domain Eukaryota; kingdom Metazoa; phylum Chordata; class Mammalia; order Rodentia; family Ctenodactylidae; genus Ctenodactylus; species Ctenodactylus gundi. Next base: position 1,883,860 of record PVKB01000003.1, on the reverse strand, counting down.
ATACTTGGTCCAATATTCATGATTCTGGGGCCGTGATAGTGAGATATGGCCCTCATCGGCCATTGATCACATCTGAGAAGCACCTGGCCTTTTACAGTGCACTGTGGTGCTGGAATGTTTGGTAGATTCAGGATGTTAAAATGCACTAATTATCTTAAAAATATCTTCAATTCCCAATGGGTTTATCAGAGTGAAATCCCATGTAGGCAGAGGAGCATCTGTAAGAAGGTGGGGTTCTTTTTCTCTTTCTCTGTCACACACTACACATCGCACATCTGCATATGCACAATTACACATTCACTGACATACACACACACACAGGCATGATGAACTATGTCACTGTAAATTACAGATATAATGACAGGAAAGTAGGGTTCTGATAACACACATCTATAACATAATAGAACATATTTGACTATAGCCTAGATGGAATTGAAATTTAGTTAGGCTTCATGTGTTTGAATAAAAACATAGCATTTGAGGGTTTGGTGTTTTTATTTTCTGATACCTCGGGAGCATGGTTTGAGTATTCGGTGTGGAGTTACTCCTTACATTTGGCTTCAAGTCATCACAGATACTAATAGGAAAGGAATTGGAAAGTAACCAACAGAGGAATAAAAGTGAAGCATTGCACACACACTCATCAGAGTTTTAAGAGATGAAAATAATGAACAAAATTTCAGAATAAACCTCCACCAGTGAGAGAGGACTTATGGATCCAGGCCTAAACAAAGTCTGTAGGGGAGATAGAATTTGCCAACTTTGATGCATGCCTTTTAAAGAATACAAATGTGTGTATTTTTCTGGACCTATTTAGGACTAGAAACTGATGAATATGAGCATAATATCATGTCCAAGGACAGACTTCTTGCTTGGCATCATTATGAATCTATGCTTACCTACTGTTAATAAACCGTTTGAAAGTTCTTGATGGGATGAATTGAATCTGGTAGACAACCAATGGGTTAGCTGACTTAGAAAATGCTATCTTGCGGAGAGTGCAAGATTCCATTTTCACGTCCTGTCAGTGAAATATATAGTATATATAGTATGTCAAGCTATGTTACTTTTACCTAAGCCAAAGGTATCAGTTTTATTTTTACTATCCATGGCACCTCTCAAAGTCCTGCTTCACTTTGGAAACATGATCCTGAGCTCTTCAGAGGCTAGAAAGGAAAGTCAGCAGGGTCAGTGAAATTCCTTTCAATGTGTAGACACTGGGGAAGTCAGTGGGTGTCCACAAGACAGAGTTTTGTGTCCTGGGTCTTACCAAGAAAAGGGTCCTTAAAGCCATGGTGGTGGTGTGGAGAACACTGAGATTTGAAAGTAAAATAATAATAATAATAATAATAATAATAAATCCCAGGGCTAGGTTTCTCAGTCTGTTCTTTATAACCTTGTGATCTTAGATGAATTCTTCAGCTTTTCTGAACTGTTAAGAGTATGTTGTGTCATCATTAAAATGCTAAGGACTGAAATTCAACTGGGCGTATTAGCTGCATGACTTTGGCAAATTACTTAAGCACTTTACCCAAATGATTCATGTGTGGGCTGGGTATGACAATAGCACTCATTTTATGGGGTTGTTTAATGCATACAAAAATATGTAGAATAATGTCTGCAACAGAGTCCCTTTACAATAACATGACACCACACTATTTCTATTGCTGATTTATAAAATACAGAATATACTATGAGCTTTCTGGAAGAATAAACTAAATAATATATGCAAATCACTTATGCAGTGCAGTGTGGGTACTCAATGAATGCCAAGAATTATTTGTAAAACACTTTGCAAGCATTTTGTGGAAAATTGAGATAATATAGCTAAAGCTCAGCACAGAGAGTGGGACAGAACAGTGTAAATATTCGTACCAATGTGGAAATATTTTCTTTCCCACAGAATTAGCTATAAAAAGATATGAATAAGAGCCGTGAGAATTGGATTCTTGCTTTTCGGAAGTAGTCCCCATAGTTTCACTGACATGGCATTTTAAGGGAAAGTCTTTGTTAATTTTGGTGTTGGAGAAAATTGCTGGCTATCAGTTCATATATTTAAAGAATTATCTACCAAGCAAGTGGTAAAATTGATGCTCCACCTCACGGTCATGATTATTCCAAATTGTCCTTCACTCTTCGATGTCAATGACTGGCCCTGAGGTCTCCCCACTCTGGCTCCCTTCCTGAGAAAGGCTAGCTTGCTTTGGGAGAACCCTCCTCCTCCGGAAATTGCTGATACTTTGTTCTTCACAAAGCACCTCATGTCTGCCTTTGGACTTACGGTCACCAGTATCATATCGCTTCTTGTTCTCTGAGATCTCTGCAGATACGATCAGCACCCATCCATGCAACAAATGCTTCACCTGGCTTCTGCGAGCGTAAGACAGGGAAAACCACATTTGGGACTGGAAGCATTGGGTTGCTAGCTCTGGGGGCTGGGTGGGGAGAGCTGGAAGAGTTCCAGACAATCTGTTTATTTTTATTTTTTACTTTCTGTGTGAAAAGCATGTACCTCCCGGTACCACAGCATAGACGCTGCTGCCAGAACAACTTATAAGCTGGCCTCATTCCCTGAACCGAAAGTCCGATTCCTCCATTTGCAACCATTATCAACATTCCTTACACCAAGCTGCCCTCAGAGCTGGGGACTTGGCAGGGCTCAGCCGTGGTGTCAGCAGCTTCTCATTTGTTGGATTTTATTTCAGAAATGGAAGGTTTCAGAGGCCAGAACTCTGGATGTTTTTCTCAACATCTGCTTCTCTCAGCAGGGGGCCATGAGGTAGATGGGGAGCGGGCCTGGGTGTCTGTGGTGAAGGTTTCCAGGATTTGTCTTAGGCTCCCAGAGGGCAGCGGAGACCAGTGGAAAAAGCCCTGGCTTTGGGATTGCTTAGGTCTGTGCTCGTATCTCAGTCATGTTGTGTGTCTGTGTGTAGCTCCGCAAATCACTCAAATCTTCCAGAGAACCATTTTAGTCTATGAAATGGGTTTTATGAATTCCAAACTTAAAGCGTTGATAGGAGGATTAAATTAAATAATTATAGAAAGTGATTCAACAGATGTTCTTCTGCCCCTCCGTGGTCGCTCCACCCTCCTGAGATACACATACACAGCTCTGTGTGAGCAGGGTTCACTCGCTACTGGGAGTGTCAGAAAGCTGTGGCTTCCTATGAGCTGCAAGTGGAAGAGGCACCGGATTGTACCCCAAAGACCCTAGTTCTACAGCTCACACCAATTGTGGTGACAATTTAGACATCTCGCTATAGTTTAACTCCAGACTCCATTCTTCCCAATCTCCATCCTCTGCCGTCTTCCCAGCACTAGGGGAGATAATGATTTTTCCCTGCTGTTTTTGGAATCCTCTCTGTGCAGTCCACACCTGGCTACTGTGCTCTGTAGGAGCCGTCACTGCTGTCAGAGCATGTCAGGAATGACCAGTCCACAGGTGCCGGGTGCTTTGTCATCAGTTCTTGTCACTTTCTGCTGCTGCGTTTATCAGGATGCACTTGGTGTTCCCACCTCTGGGGTCTTCTCAGGCAGGGAAACCTCTCTCCTTTCAGCATGAGCCTCCATATACGGTTCAGGGCTTTGTGAAGGAACTCGAGTCACAAGCTGTCAGAACCCGAGCTGATGGTTGTCTAAGAGATAGCCCTCATGAGGCTATCTTGAACACACTCGGTGTTCCTAAGCCAGCTAGTAGTCAAGAATTGGATCTGAGCATCTTAAATTCAGCTCTTCCGCGAAGACATCCTTTGTTCATTTGTTTGTCTTGTAGTGTTGGGGATGAAATGCAGGATCTTCCCATTAGGCTACATCCTCAAATCATTTTTTGGTTTTGCTTTTGAGACAGGATCTCACTAAGTCACTAAGCTGCCCAGGCTGGGTTCCAACTTGGAACCCCCCCTGTGTCTCAGCCTCCCTACTAAAAAGTCTTTAACCTGGTTAACATCAATTCGGTCAATAAATACCTTTTCTAATTCCCAAGTGCCACCCACATGTCATGGCACCAGGAATCTGATAGCAAAGCTTTGTCACTGTGCTGACTCATCACAGACCGGATGCTCTGCCTTTGGGATTCCATCTTGTAATCACTGACACTACTGCGCATGCTCTGGGTTGGATGAAGGCAAATATAGAAGGTTATCTTCAGGCAGGTGAACACAGCTCCAAATCACAGGTATAAAGGGCATTAAACAATTTCACATCTGGAAGACTTGAGGCTACCCATATCTAAGTGATAGCAATTAGTAAACATAGTAAAATCAAGGGCTTTGGGTATAGCTCAGTGGTTAAAGTGGTTGTGAAGCATGCACAAAGCCCTTGGTTTGATTTCCCAGCACTACATAAAGATTAGCTGGGCCCGGTGGGACACGCCAGTAACCCTAGCATTCAGGAGGCTGAAGCAGAAGGTTTGCCGTGAGTCCAAGTCCAGCCCAGGTTACCGAGTGAGACCCTGTCTCAAAACAAAAACAAAAAACCCACAAAAATATAAAAAGGAGCAAGAAAACTAGACATGTGTTTGTTGATCTCTTCACAGAATAAAGGTCTTTATGAAAGATTAAACTTTCTTATTATACACAGAGAAACTTACAAAGGCCTCTGTTCTGCTTGTTGAGCTCACTGACACTTTTATACAGGAGGACCAGATTAGCGTGAGTCAACCAGAGAAAGAATACAGGAAAAACAAGGAAATAAACAAATTTACACAGAGATACCAGATTAGCCACTTGGAGTTCAGATAATGTGGCCATCAAATGTATCATCCACTCCCCTGGGATCTGTTGATAATCACCCTGACCATATGCCTGTGCCTTGCTTAAAATTTGCTGTGGTTATTTATAGTCAAATTATAATTGTTGATGAACTATCAACATGTACCACTCATTCTATTAATAAGAATGAAATTATTTGAATTCACCTTTTTGTTGTTCTATGTTTTCGAATTGAGAGAATCCCTTTAGGAACAAAATGAAGTGTTGACGTCTACTTGAAATTGGCACTTTCTGTCTTTGCTGCCAAAGAAGGATTAAAATTGATGTTGTAATTTGAAATGCTAGTTTACCAACTTTATTTTCCTCAGTGCTCTGAAAAGTCTAGAGTAAGCATTGGTGACTAGGTCACTCAGAAGTACTTAGACCACTTGTGTCTAGCCACTGCTATGATTTAATTCTTTTAATGCTTCTTCTGACAGATTTGAAAACGAAGTTTGATTTAGTTATTGATTTTATGTGTATCACGCTGTTTTGTGGTTAGAACACAGCATACAGATTGTTTGATTTGAGGTGGAGGAACAATTAAGTACTGACGTGTTTTATGAGTAAGGAGGCTTCACCTCCAAGACTCTAGCCCAGAGATAACATGTCTCTAGAGAAAATCATTTCTTACTTAGAAATATCACATTTAGTGTTAGCCAAAGACATGAAGAGTGATACGCAGAAAAAGCTGAGTAAACGCACATTGATTCTGACAGTATATTAGAAAATGCAAATTTGTTCTTGACTTTTAGAAGCCACACTGGCTTTTTAAGTCACTCAGATGTCAAGGATGTATATAGTGTTCCAATTTGCTTCATTTTCTCAGTTTAGTGGATAGCATTTCTACCCATCTCATCTCAAACTCATAATGTACTTGGAGTACATAAAATAAAGAAATTCTGTATATCTGTCCGGGTACTTGGAGCAAATAGAACATAACCTGCTTACCTCTCCCCGTCTTCATAAAGTGAGCGAGGTTCTCCTCCATGTGCAGCCATTGTTGGCCGCTGGCCATTCCCGATGCTGAACAGATTGCTGTACTCGTGGGGCATGTCCTTTCCTCTCTTGCTTCTAATCAATGTCTGATTGGCTTCCTGGTAACCTTATTCTTGAATGCGCGCACTAAAATAAAGGCCTACAGTTTCCTCTTCTATAGGAATGTTGTTTTACAAACAGAAATTTTTGAAAAGCCTTATTTTCTCCCAAATGTAAGGACAAATGAATATTTTTTCTGACATCCTAATGATCTCTCATCCTAATGATCTCCCTGTGTTTATTTGCAACACATTGGTGGCTAAGTAGTTGTTGCATTTGGCATTCTCAGCTGTGCTTGGCTATTTTGTGTCAACTGTAACATCTTAGGGGCTGGTTGGCTTCTCTGTCCTTGAGCTTTGAGATGGGAGATGATGGATAGCAGGGACTGGAACAGCCACTATATAGTCTACCTGAATTTAAGAGCCAGAATCAAAATGGTCCCATTTCTTCAGCAGGAAATGGAGATGGAGGGTTTTGTTTCTCACTTATCGCTAGTCAAAAAGAATTACAGCTTGCAGGAACAAGTGGAAAATTTAGGGAGAGGAATATTTTTAAGCATACCCCTTCTCCAGGTGCTGAAGGGACTGAACATGTCAGATCTGACGGATGTATCAACACTGACGTTTGTGAAAAATGTGCATAAAGAAATATGCATTGATTTTACATGGCATGCCACAAGTGCCTAAAAAAATAATGCATGATTTTCCATCTTCTGACTTAGATGGAAAAACATGTGTTTTGCTTGCAATTTTGTCTGAGGGAAACGTGAACTCCCAGCCAATTGCATTCACATGCGGACCCCCTTTTTTACCCTGCGATTGCTTTCAAATGCAAGCATAACACATGTTGTTTTGTTCGAAAAATAAATAAATAAAGTGAAATCTTACAATGTAAATTCCTAATATATAGGATTATGGGAAAGATTCATGTTGTTTAAAACCATGCGTTGTTCCCCGCCCCCCGCCCAGGTACACTCACAGGGGCTGGGGTGAGGGGTAGCAGTTTTAACTCTTGTGTGTTTTCTGCTACTCTATGGTGCCGGTGTGTGTGTGTGACAGACAGCTTTCCTCAGTCGGGCTACAGAGTCAAGCTCAATAACTGCATTGGGAAGAATAATAGGCCAATGGCACTTGTGTTGACGGATGTTTCTTACCCAGTGGGAAGGAGATAGAGGAAATTGGAAGATGAATTTTAAGGACTGAGACATACACTGTAGCTTCTCTAAACTGTCAAGTGTGGTGCTCTTCTTGAGGTCACCAAATATGTGTTGGCTGAATTTGGTGACACAAGAAAGTCCTTTGAGTCGACATGAATGAGCTCTGGAATTGCTCCCGTGATGAGCTGCTAACCAATCTGTCTCAACTGGCACTTGAGTGCAAAATTAAAAACGGAGGATCTTGTGGAGCACATTGCGGCCCGTGGAAGAGCACTGGATGATTTATCCCCACTCATTTTCTCCACTTTCCATGCTAAAATATTTTTACATGGTCAATAAATTATAGAGGCTGACATTAACACGATGAACTGTGGATGGAAATATGCAAGCTTGAATATGTATAAAAATGTGGAATTGATATTGTACTTTTTCTCCAACTAACACTGGACTGATGAGGGGATCTAACCCAATTCAAATGGTAAATGAGGAGATTTAACCCAATTCAGATTAATTTAGTAAGGGGTCTCAGAGAGTGGTGAGTTATGGGGCATTAATAATGGAAAAAGGGCTTAATATACAGGGGCATTTTAGTAAAAGAAAGTGATATGTTTTAAAATCAGCAAAACTTACTCCCTATTTTGGAAAATGTTTGGCATTGAAAGACTGAACTTGCTGCTGACCCAGAGTCATACATGAGTTCTGATGTGTTAATAATGTCTACTTATCATCCAAAGATCCAGTTAGCATTTGGCAGAGATTGCTTTGTACCAGAGGAGAGGACAAATGGCACAAGTTATCCCAGAGCTGGAGGCAAATTCTGTAAGAATTAAAAAAAAATACAAGAAAGAGAGTTTAAAATAAGCATAAATTGTCATTTTTGAATGAAGAGAGATAAAAAGCACTACTTGGATATTTTAGTGACATGTTCGTCATATTTAAGGGAATAAAAAAATTACAAAAAGATCATTAAGAAATAAGTCTTTTAGGCATATAAGGAGTCACAGTAGTACCATCTGATATTGTATACTGTGTTTCATTCTCTGTTTTATTTTAGTCTTAAAAATATATTAGGGAACAATCATATCTTAGGTCCTTTTTATTTGGTTATAGACTCTATTCTGCATTGGTAGCAATAGCAACAAGCTCTGAGCTGGGCCAGTGCCTCAAGCCTGTAATGCAAGCCCTCTGAGAGGCTTAGGCAGGTGTGTTCCAAGTTCAAGTCCAGCCTGGACAACTTAGACTATATCTCAGAAAAAAAAAATGGACTGGAGATGTGGCTCAATGGGAAGCCCCAGGCCTGATTCCCAGTAACATGCGCGCGCGCGCACACACACACACACACACACACACAAGCACAGCACACCCTCCCCCCTCCACCCCCACACAAATAATAGCAAGTTTTGGGCAGATGTCAGACAGGTAATTAAAAATAGAGGAGAAAATCTTGGCTAAGTACTTTATATTGTATTTATTTGTACCAAATTTTTTTTTTCATAAATAGTAGTATGTAGTCTCCATGGGTTTTTCAGCCTTAAAGAGGATACTCTGCTTCCTGAAATCCATTAAGATCTAAATATTGGCATTTTTTGAGGCGCAGTATTCCTGAACTAAGAGTCCTGACATGAAAAACACGTTGCAAGGGACTCTTATGACCTTAAGACATGGGAGATGATGAAGCTTATTTTTAGCAGAGTATTCAGAAGAGGCCCATGGGCTAATTTTTGCTCAGGGCTGCTCATGTAACCGTCAAAGATGTGCAGACAGGGCACAATGCCAAATGTTTGTGATTGTTGTTATTTAGCACTTTATTTTAGGCACTTTAAGCATCATCCAGAAATATTTATTAAGTGCATGTCCATACTGCGCCTGGCTGCCTGAATCCTGGACAGGCTTTGTAGATCTAAGGAGGGAGCAACTCTAGCTTTCAGCACATGATGAGGGAATAGGAGCCCTAGTCCCTATACCCCTTTGAGTCGAGCAGAGCACGATTTGTTCAGTTCTTTCCACAGAACATATCGGAGTTTCGAAGACTTGGAATTCAGCCCGTGCTGCTAGAGTTACCAACTCACATGTTACATATTACACATGATTACAAATGAAAAATAACCTGGTAAGCTTAATATGTGCAGTGAGATAGTCTGGATCAATACAGCACAAACCCTTCCCCCCCCCCCCCCCCCCCCTTTTTTTTCCTACTTCATTGTGTGTTGTGGAGTTTGCCAAACTTTGGGAGTTGATCTGTGTGGACAGATCCTATTTTGATTTTTTTGGTAACAATGGGATAGCAATTTCAGTAATATCAGACAACAGACCCTCCAAAGGATCTTATTGCTTTACCTTTTAAAATCAGATTTAATGCCGTGAAATAGCCAGATAGAATCTCAGATCTCTGCAGAAACATGAAAATCCCTGATTATTAGAATGATCTGGAGCTTTGGAGCCAATCAAGTTGCCAGACTCCCACAGAGATTGTAAAACAGGTGACATGGAAATAAAAGGAGGTGAATTATTCCGATCACCTTATTACTTCTCCTTAAGAAAGTAGCAAGTCTGTGGAGAAATTTGGTTATACATTCTTGTTTTTTCATTTGGACAAAGGATAAGTTTCTATCCTCTTTCTGCAGCTAAAAACTTCTTATGGACAAAATGTTTATGTTGCCTCAAAATCCGTATGTTGAAAATTCTAACATCCCAAGCAATGATGGCATTAAAGGATGGCAATTAGATCACAAAGATGGAGCTGTCGCAAATGGGACTGGTGTCTTCATAAAAGGAATCTCAGAGACCTCTCCTTTTCTTTCCACCAGGTAAGATGAATATAGTTTCCTGTCTGCAACATAGAAGGCTGCTTTCACCGAAACTCAACCACGTTCCATGTTGGCCTCAAACTGCCAGAGTTGTGAGAGAAAAAAAGTATGTTTTGTTAAGCCACCAGCTGTGGTGTTCTGCTGAAACAGCCTGAATGAACTAAGGACGAACATGACTTTTTTTAAAAAAGAAAGAAAACAGAACTCATAGGCAAAGGGCTTTGAGTAAAGAATTTACAGATAATACTTCTTTTCTTCTCTGCAAACAAGTGTCACAAACTTAGGACAAAGGTGCTGTGACTTCAACATATTCTCAGAATTGAATTATACTATGTAATCCTGTGAAAAGCAAAAGGTATTAATTAAACAAGGCAGCCAGTAGCTTAAGGTTTTAGGTCTTCCTTGAACTTAGTCCTCTAAGTGCCCCAGCAAATGTTCAGATGCGTTCTACTGTCCAACAACAGTCAATGTGTGTTGACTTAATTTTGCACTTTTTAAGCTAATAATTTATTTGATTCTCATTATAAGGCCATTTATAGCACATGTTAAAAATTTATATTTATCCAAAAACTAGCCATGCAAATGAATGAAGAGTAGCCACAAACATACATTATTATTTTGCCAGACTCAACTGTGAAAGCTTAAGAATTAGTGTAACGACATTGAACCCTTCAAGAATAGGATAGCACTCTTTGGAACCTAGTCCAGAGAAGTTTAATGTATGATCCTCTTAAATATAAAACTACCTATAAGATAAAATAATGCATAGCTTAATCAACAAGATGGCTGAATAGAGGCATCTTCGTACAGAACCAGAGCCATTAGTGTATGGAAGCGTGTCACAGAAACTGGCTGCAAGACAACAGCAGGATCCAACAGTAGAAAAATGAATACTTTGTGAAATCCAGAGACCTGGGAATAATAGTAGAGTAGGAAAAATAAAATTTCCCAGCACCTGTTGCATTAGCTTTAAGTGTAAAGAGGAAAAGATTCCCTCCTGTAGGGACAAAGATGAAAGAGAGTTCCTGAAAACTCTGTCATTGTAGACCCAGGCAATCCTAGGTATGAGAAAGTTCCATAGCCCTTGTAGGCTTCCAGCCTGAGGTATGAAGTCTGCACAGTAGTTCTTTAAAAAAAAAAAAAATTCACTTCCTTTCCCAGAGGTTCCCCAGGGTGCTGTAGCCAGGAGCCATCTTGAGAAAGGACCTATTGTCTGAATTTAGACAGTGCCAAGGGCCAGAAACCCTGCCTCTTCTCATCTCTGAGAACCCACAGCCATTCTGCTATGCTGGCTTCAGCGGCTGCCTCATCACCCCGACTTGGCTCATGGAAATGACTTCGTCATAAACCCACTGAAAGTTCCGCACAGTGGGAAGCCAGCTGCGAAACAGATGGGAGCAAGGGACTTTCCTCAAGAATCCCGGAAAGAGAAAGCCTGCCCTCAGAGACCCGAGGTGTTTTCAGTCATATGTGGTTTCATGTGGCTGCCTGCTCAGTGCCTGCCACCCTTTTTCCAGAACTGTACACTAGTACCTGTCACTAACAAGGCAGAGAAAAGGTCGGAGGTGCCATTGCTTCCCTTGCCTACAGGAGCAAAGCATGCTGAGGCAGTTTTGAGCCATGGCTGTGCAGCACTGCAATCTTGGCAATCTGGTGTGGCCCTGGCTGTAGTCCTGTCCCTGGAGTGCACAGCTTGAGATGATCTGGGAAGAACTCTTGCCTGACATCAGCCGTGCTTGTTCTTGTTTTTGCAGATACCACAGCCGAGAGGAATTTTACCCAATTCCAGCTACAACCCAACACTACTACAACCCTATTGGGTATTACAAATGAAACAGTTTGGGGGCTAAAAGCCCCCAGGCATCAACCCATCCTCAATCATGCATAACGAAGGTATGTTTGAGAGTTTGTTCCTGGGCTGCAGCAGACCACGATGACATATTTTACTGCCACTGCACCTCTGTGGGTCCCCTGATTGGTGGTCCTCCACTCATAACAAGACTGAGCGTAAATGCCACAGAATCTCACTGTGATTCTCACCCCTGCTGCTGTCCTTGAAACACCGGAATCTGAACCTGGGTCTAATCAGAGAGTGAATGTTTCAAGCTCCTCGTGACCACTGGAACAGTCAGTATCAGAGATTCGTCTAAGCAACGGAAACAATATCAACTGTGCCTGAGGAAATTCCCATCATCCAATAGAGATCGCCACTCTTGCTGTAGGAGTAGCCACATATTCATCCACTCTGTTGTATACACCACACTGCCTGAGCAGCTGGAGTGTCCTTGCACTTGCACTTGCAAGCCCTCAGAAATGATGGGTTGTTCCAATTCCAGTGTGGGACATTCACTTCCCAGAGTCTCTGGTCACAGCTAAAGAAGATACAAAAAGGTGACATTACAGCAGTCACCTAGAAATGAAGTCATTATTGTATAACATGCTAAGATACTAAGACACATCTTCAGGAGAAAATTGCTTATAAGTCCATAATGTGGTGGGGATGCCTGTTTCACCATACCCACAAGTCTCAACATAAAAACACAAGGATTAAGAAACAGCAAAGCCCATCTGAAATGCATAATTCTCTTGGTATAAATTTTAAAGATATCACATGCCTGGGCTACAGAGAGGGAGACCCTGTCTCAAAAAAGAAAAAGAAAATTTAAAAAATCCAAGATAACAAAATAATTACAAAAAATGAGATCTTACAGGACTAAGAAGGAAGTTTGTGGCAATGAGCGCTTACGTCAAAAAATAGAAATATTTTAACTAAGCGACACAATTATGCATCTCATGTTATTAGTATAGCAATAAACAATAACAAAGTACACCATATACAAAATTTGTGGAAAATAATATAACAAATTTAAAAGCAAAAATAAATAAAATAGATTCTAAAAGAACATTACAAAGCAGCAGTGAAAACTCAAGTTGGTTCTTTGCAAAGATAAAATTGATAATAAAAATTTAGCTAGACTGACCAATTAGAAAAGGAAGCTCAAGTAACTAAAGTATTGAAGAAAAATGATATAATATGACTTAGATGACAGACATTCAAAAATCTTTAGGAATTATTTTGGAAGCCTATGTGCTGATAACTCGAAAAATACGGAAGAAAGGGTCAAATGTCTGGGTGCATATGATTTGCCAATACTGAACCAAGGGTATAAAAGTATAAAAATAAAACTGAATAGTCAATAGCTAGTAATGAAATTGAGTCAGTAATAAAAATTCTTCCAACAATGAAAAGCCCATGATTTTATGGTTTTGCTGCTGAATTTTAGTTGAAATTTTAAAGAAAAAATAGTACCAATGCTTTTAGAATTATTTCATAGAAATAATGTGAAGAACTCTGCCAAATTCATCCTATCCAGTCAATATTGCCCTGTTACCAAAACCTGACAAGAATACAACAAAAAAGAAAACTATAGAGCAATATTCTCGATGGAGAGAGAGATAAACATTCTCAATAAAATAGCAAATAATATTTAACAACATGTGAAAAATATGCGCTATGATCAAGTTGGTTTCAGCCCAGGGATACAAGGATGGTTCAATACACATGAAGCAATTAACTTACTGTAGCACTAAAGTAGAATAAAAGGTAAATATTATATGAATGCATCAATACATTCATAAAATAAATTTGATAAAATTCAACATTTATGCAGGACAAAAGCGCTGAAAAAATTAGGCATAGAAAGATCATACTTCAAACTCATGGCCAACATCCTACTGAATGGGAAAGAACTTAAATCATTTCCTCTACATTCAAAAATACCAGGAGGGTGCCACATCACATCTCTTACTCAATGCAGTGCTAGAAATGTTAGCCTGAGCAATCTGACAAGAAAAAGAAAAGACATACAAACAGGCAGCAAGGAAATCCAGTGATCACTGTTTGCATAACTGGTAAAGTAACTCAGTAAAACAGCAGGATTCAAACTCAATATGTCATAATCGGTATATTTTGCATATACTTACACTAGTTTTTGAAAGAGGGATTGTGAAAGCATTCCCATAAAATTCACTCAACCAAGGAAATAGAAGACCCACGATACAAATTACAAAACATTTAAGAGAGAAAACGGAGAAAATACTATAATATAGAAAGTTCTTCCATGCTTATGAACAGGAAGAATTAAAATGTTCCCACTACTCAGATATCTACTAATTCACGTCTCTCAGAACGAGAAAGAAAAATCTTAGCAAGTTACATGAAAGCACAAGAGCTATCAAATAGCCAAGGTCATCTTGAGCAAAAGAGAGTGGAAGTGAGTGCGTCACAAAAATCTGACTTTGAGTTATACCACAGAACCCTAATGACAAAAACACCATGTACTGGTGTAGAAACAGACACATTCTAATGAAACACTGTAGACACCTCAGAAATAATCCCACCTATCTATGGCCACCTGAGTCTCAACTGCAGCCTTCAGTTGTGTTATGTCAAGTTGATCAGAGTAAGAAATCCCTAGCACTTTAAAAGAGCCCAGTAGTGGGTGTGTTTGTGTATGACTAACATATAGGCCCCAAACGGAGGGAAAACAGCCACTCTTGTTGTGGGAGCCATCAACTGATAAACTTGTGTAGCCTGGATGGGATTGAACAAAGAGAAAGAGGAGAGTGTGCCCACTGAAGAAAAAGCTCAGTTTTCTTGAGTGGTTATGACCTTCACTGCTGTCACAGGTCTCCAGCTCTCCAGATTCTTCAGTTCTCCACTGCAATAGTGAGGACTGACATTTGCAACTGTCCTGTGGGCTTCCACACCTTCGATTTTGGGCTGGTGCCGCATGCTTGATCCCTCTAGTTTGGCAGCTTCAATATATCTGAAGAAAATGAGGTCAACGTGCAAAAAAATAACTGCATGTCCATGTTTACTGCGACAGAATCCACAATGCTAAGATACGGGATCTGCTTACATGTGTACCAAGAGATAAACGACTAATTAGTATCTATCTATGCACAATGGAATATTATTCAGCCAGAGAGAAGAAGGAAATTATATCACGTGAAGCAAAATATAAGACAATATGCTTTAAGAGAAGAAGACACAGAAAGACAAGTGTCTCATCTTTCTTCTCAGGTGAAAGCTAAAAACAAATTTGACCTGAAATAAGTAGGATTTCAAGGGAACGAGAAGCAGTAAAGATGTGAGCGGAGGAGAGAAACAAAGGTAGGAAAAAAGTGGACGGACACTACCAATGCCTGAGGCTCTGTATGTATCGAAATGCCATATTGAATTCCATTAATTTGTCATTAATGTGTTAGTGACAAATGAGAAATTAAACCATTACTTTTAAATTGCTTGATAATTAACTGCTTCTGTGATAGCACTTGCCTAGTGCTTGAATGTAGGTGATTTGTAAATCTTTAATATAGAATGTTTGTGAAGATGTATAATTCAACTTTTAATAAGTAAGATTTATGTTTCCATTGGTTTGTTGATAGGTACCTTTGTGTCTTCCACATTTTAGTTATTGTTAGTTGTGCTGCTATGAACATGGGTATACATGTGTCTCTGCTATATGATGCTTTTAACTCTTTTGGAAAAATTCCCAGGTGTGGGAATTCTCACTGGATCGAAGGAGGCTCATAACTAGAATACACGATCAACAAAAGGAAAAAAAAAATCCCCTTTTTTTCTATTCAGTATTCTTGCTGTATCACAAGTGAGTTTTTTAGCTTCTTGAAATCATGTTTTTATCATCTGTAAAATGAGGTTATGAGCTTACTTTTGATTATTGTTAGGAAAACAAAGTTTAATAGGTACCTATTGCCTGGGACAATGTAAGTACTCAACAGATTGCACAGCAAGTCTCTGGTGAAGTAACTTTTTATTGTCATCTTTCTCATTTCACCTTTTCCAGACGACCTAAAATGATAAAACTGATAATATTATAGAATAATAATAATAGTAGATAGGGTCTGGCCCATTTGACCCTCACATAAGCACTGGAAGTAGGTAAGAGTACTCATATTTTTAGATGAGGAAACAGGCACCGAGTGATTAAGTGACGTGTCAGTGTTAATGGAAATTTGAATCTTGGCAGACCTGCAAGGGAGAAAATTTATCTCTTAGCTCTGCAGTTAAAAAAGATACTTTGTTACATTTGACCTCCCTTTAAGGTCCTATGGGGAAATAAAACTAAGTATAGTAGGCCTGATAACAGCCAAATCTTCCACTGAGCCAAAGTTTCCCAATTTTTCTGGAAAGTAAATCATATTCTATTGCAGTTACATGTAACACTGATGTTGCTTAGAAGAAGAGGCCTTTCCGGGATTTGTTGTTGAAAAGGTTTTCAATGTACTTTTTAATTCTCCCCCAAAAAGGGTCTGAACCTGAAATGTGTGTGCTCGAATGATGCTCTGAAGTGTTACTGAAAGTTTTATCTGAAGCATAAGACACAACATTCAGGGACTAGATTAGGCTCAGAGTGAACCAAAAGTGTCTGTCTGAGTTGTACAATAATCTTAAGATCTATGAGTCAAGGTTCTTAGTAACTTGTCTTGTTGTAGTATTACAGTTATCTGGCACATGTGAATTATATTACTTTTCTTTTTAGATCTGTGTTTTCTACATTAGGTAGAAAGCCCTACCAGTGGCCAACAGTTGCATTCTTCTTTAGTAGCTACTATAAAACTGTTACAACATTAAACTTCTAATGTGAAAGTATCATTAGTTTGCAAGTTGAGACAAAGTGGTTCTGATAGTTTTGACCACTTCTCCTAGGAGGTGATTAGATACTGCTTACTGGAGGAAATCTGAGGAAAGATCTCAGATGTTAGAGCTCAAAGATACGTTGTAAGTGCGAGTTCTTTTATTTTTTGCATAGTTCTGCCTGGTAAAGTGGCTTGCTCATGTGTATTACATTCTGTCCTGCTCTCCACAAACTTTTCCAAGCCCTTTCTGATTGTTCTTTGCATCTTATAGTCGAGTAAGGATGTACTGCTGGAGCAGTAGAGTAAAACGTACTCTTTGGATTTAGAAGGAGGCTGCTGAGTTGGCAGGTTTATGAATCAAGACCGGATTTTCCCATTGCTAGAAGCGTTGGGGTGAATGTATCATCTGAGGTTGCTGGGGAACAAAGTTTCCACTCTAAAATTTCCCTAGATTTTGTAGCTATGTCTAAAGTTTTACTGATGGACATAAACTCTTACATTTTGACAACACAAACCCGTAGAAGTGTTGGATAATATAATGTAAATGTATAGCCAACGACAATAAAAAAAGAAAGTAAACATGGTACAACTAAGACTGGACAACAGTTGTGATGAAATCACATGATACCATGGAGCCATGGACAGGACGTAGCAACCAGGTAGAGGGCTACACTCCACACATAAATAAAAGCAAACCACACCAAGACATAATTAATCAAAAGATAGATTGCACAAAAAGAATTTTCAACTTAAAAAGTATAAAAAGACACAGCTATTCAAAAATTTTAAAACAACAAAAATATTTAAAATGACAAAGAAAATAAGGAGGTAGGATTTTTCATGAAATGGCAAGACTTTGTAAGAAAAATGAAACGGTTCTTTGAAAAAGAACATTTAGAAGTGAATGACGATAGCTGACATTGAAAACCCAATGACCATTTTGTGAGGCCATCCCTGGAATTGTTCTTTCCATTTAACAGAGGAAAAGACAGATTCACAAGATGAAATAATGTGTGCAAGTTCACTTAGCCTATAAATGGAAGGGTAACTCCGAAGTTTATGCTTTTCACTATTAAGCATACTGCCACCTGATAGTATTAATTGTAAAACTATAGTAAGCTCGCATTTTTCTTTCTATATTAGCCTATATAAACATGTACATATGAAAGCACAGAGACATAGGAACACTCAAAGTGGAGAATTGTGCAACTATCTCTGCATCTAGAATTTTGCTATGGAGTGAAGGTTGGTATTCATCCAAAATTTATGTGCTGAAATCAAATCCCCAAAGTGAAGGCAGATTTGGAACTGAGGCCTTAAGGAAGTAATGAAATTGTGAGGATGGAGCTCTCATGATAGATGAGCGTCCTTATTGATAGGGGAATGAAAACACCAGAGCTCACTTGCTCCTTGTCCACCATGTGATAAGACTGTAGGAAACGAGCCATCTGCGAACAGGAGGCGAACCTTCATCAAGAACGTGGCCATGCTGGCCCCTCCAACTTGGACTCTGTGCCTCCGGGTCTCCAAGCAATAAATGTGTGTCATTTAAGCCACCCAGTCTATGATCACCATCTCAAACTGAGTCATTCAGCTTTGAACATTAGAGTAGAATCATTAATAAACATGCCCTAACCTCCTTTGATAAGTAGATTAGATGAGGAAAAGAAACAAGATGCAAACCAAAACAAGATTTATTGAAAAGAATATTAAGTGGATTAAACTCATTGACAACGATGTGTTCTATACAAAAACAACTGGAAATTACCTAGATGTAGCAGAAAGAAAATTGGTATAATTTATTTGTAACGTTTACTTGCCTATCTGAAAATTTTAACACAAATACCTGATTTTACATAATTTAGTTGATACCATTAGGCTCTTTCCTAAGCAAGATAAAGATGTTCCATTTTTTTTTTGCTTGAACATTTTTGTGTTTGAAACACAACTTTTGTTACTCTTTTACTTCTGAATGTTTGTGTGTCCTTTTATTTTATAGTTTTCATTGCCTCCTATAGACGATGTTTACTCAGAATTATTTACTGTTTTTTTAGCCTCCAACTTTCATTTTCTTAAAATATACTCTATTAGTATCCCATGGCAATATAGCTAATTTCCACAAAGTTGGCAGTTTAAAACAATATATATTATTATTTTTTCGTTTCTATGTGGAGCAGGAGCACATTCACAGGTCAAAACTTAGACCTCTACTTAATTTTGGAAAGGTCAACCAAGTTGCATAGCTCTCTGAAGGCCCTGGGGAGTTAATATACTTCCAAGATCCTTCACTGTCTGCACAGAACAGATCTTTGTGGTTGCAGAATGTAGACTCCTATTCTCTTGGCGATTGTCGGCCAGGTCAGCACTCTGCTTCCAGGAGCTGCCTACCTTGAGGGGTGGGTCTACCCATATAACTTCATACATGTGAATGCCTCTAACCCACAGGATGAGACACAAAGGGCTCAAAAGACAATGTCCCCATTTTAAGTTCAACCAATTGGGGAATGTCAGTACCTCAGCAAAATCCCTCTGTAATAACACTTAAGCTCACACTTGATTGAATAACTAGCAAAATGTGTGTTTATTATAGAGGCGAGTGTGATTGGGCCAAGATTCTGCTTACCCTGGGATTCTGCACACACAATAAGATTTTTTTAAAATGAGAAACCATTAATAGTAAACTCTTTCAACGTTTTCTTTAAATGTTTTATATCTACACTCTTAAATCACTGTTTAGCTGGGCAGAGGAAGCCATATTCTTGGCAATTTTTCATTCATTTGAAAATACTCTTGTTCTCTGGCTTGCATTGTTGTTGCTCATAACACTGCTGTTGAGCTGGATTTTTCAATCTTTGTAGCAAATGTCATTTCTCCAGTTTCTTTTTCATTAATGTTTCTTTGTTTTGTTGGCTCGTGGTTTTTGTTTGTTTGCTAAGGTATATCTGATTTGGATTTATATTCATTCTGCTTTTTATACTTCTTGAGGCTGACATTCATTTTGTAAAAATTTTAGCCTCTTTCATTTCACCATATATTTTATCTTCTTTGTCTGATATATTTCACTTAGCATTTTGGTCTCAAGGTGCATTCATTCTTCTACAAGTGACTTAAATTCACCTTTCTTTATGGCAGAGTCACCCCTACTGTATCTATATCTTTCTATTTCTATCTATCTATCTATCTATCTATCTATCTATTTATCATCTTCCTATATCATATTTTCCTTAGCCATTCATCCAAGATGGACATGTAGTCTGCTTCCAAGATGTAACTAGTATGAGTTGAGCTGCTATAAACATGAGTGTTCTTGTAGCATTGCAACATTACATCCTTAACTCTTTCAGAAAGATGTCCTGAAGAAGTGTAGCTGAGTTAAATGGACCTCTCTTATTTTCTGTTTTGTTTTTTTTCCCCCGAGGAATCTGCATACAGATTTCCACAGTGATTGTACTAGCTTACATCCCCATCAACGATGCGAAAGGGCATTTTACCTACAACTTTGTCGGTATTTCAGCACTTACTCTTCTTTGAGTTCTTGCCACCCAGTATTTTGAAGGTACTTCTCCCTTTTTCCTTCTGGAATATCTATTAAACCTACATTGCACTTTCTCATTCAATCATCCATGCCTCTCAATTTTGCTTTTAAAATGTCCATTTCCTTATCTCACAGAGCTGGAGTCGAATTTTGTAGATCCATATACCAGTGAATTAATTCTTTCAGCAGTATTTACTATTTTTATTTTTTTTTTAGTTTTTAAATTTTATATACATACATGAATTCAAAGTTCTATAGCATATTGAAGACATGGGGTTTGGGAATCAGTGCCCATTCCTGCCTCTTGCCTCCATTTTTCAGATATTCATCTCTTTCCTAGGAGTTCTTTGCCTCTCCTTCTACCCTGTTGCCTGTGTTGGGGCCTTTTAATGCCATTATTTTTTGTGGACTGTGTAAGACAGACAGGCAACTGTAGTCAGTTTTTTGTGTTTGGTGCATTTCAATAAGCATTATTGACTCAAGGTGGCCCCATTTCAGTTCAAATGTTATATCTGTCTCTATTAATGGCCGCATAGTATTCTATTGTGCGCAGGTACCACATCTTATTTAGTCATTTCTCTGTTGATGGGCAGGTAAGTTGTTTCCAGGATTTGGCTATTATGAATTGTGCTACTGTAAACATGGATACACATGTGTCTTTTTGATGCATTGAATTTATTTATTTGGGGAATATGCTAAGTGAAGCAGAAGCTGTATCAAACGGATTTCTATTCTCAGCTTCCTTAGGAATCTCCACACCCCTTTCCATGGCTGAACTAGATTGCATTTCCACCAGCATTGAAGCAGAATTCCTTTTTGTCCACAGCCGAGCCAACAATTGTTTTTTCAGTTCTTGATGTAGGCCATTCTCACTGGGGTGAGGCAAAACCTCAGTGTTGTTTTTATTTGCATTTCTCTGATGGCCAAGGATGGAGAACACTTTTTCATGTGTTTACTGGCCATTTGTACTTTTTTTGGAGAAGTTTTATTCTGTTTTAGCTGCCTACTTCTTGATGGGATTGTTTATTTTAGGAGGCTTTATTTTTAAGAGTTATTTGTATACGCTATAGATACTAAACCTTTACCTGAAGTATTACTGGTGAAGATCTCCTCCCACTCTGTGGGTTGTCTCTTCACCTTGTTAATTATTTCTTTTGCCGTGCAAAACCTTTTTAGTTTAATGTAGTCCCATTTGTTGATTCTTGCTGAGATTTCTTGAGCAGCCAGTGATCTGTTCAGAAATTTTTTTCCTGTGTGTATGTCTTCTAAGGTTTTATCTATTTTTTTCTTCCAGTATATTTAGTGTTTCTATTTTGATATCCAGTTCTTTGATCCTTTTTGATCTGGTTTTAGTGTGTGGTGACAGATATGGGTATAATTTCATTCTCCTGCAATGTGGTAATCCAGTTTTCTCAGCACCACTTGTTGAAGATGCTGTCTTTTCTCCAGTGGATTGTTTGGGCGCC
The DNA here is from genome assembly GCA_004027205.1 of Ctenodactylus gundi. Lineage (NCBI taxonomy): Eukaryota > Metazoa > Chordata > Mammalia > Rodentia > Ctenodactylidae > Ctenodactylus > Ctenodactylus gundi. Next base: position 1,862,447 of record PVKB01000003.1, on the reverse strand, counting down.
TTTGTTAAACATCAGGTGACTGAGGGTATTTGAGTTTGTTTCAGTATCCTCAATTTTGCTCCACGGGGTCGTCCTGTTTGTTCTTATGCCTCTACCATGTAGGTTTAATCACTGTTGTTTTGCAGTATTTTTTCAAGTCTGGGATTGTGATTCCTATGGCTTTGCCCTTGTTACTTAGGGTTGCTTTAGAAATTCTGGGCCTTTTCTGGTACCGTATGAATTTTAAAGGTGTTTGTTCCAGTTCTGTGAAGGATGTAGTTGGTATGTTGATTGGTATTGCTTTGAATCTGTATAGAAGCTTTGGGAGTATGGTCATTTTGGCAATATTAGTTCTTCCTATTCAGGAACATGGGGTGTCTTTTCCTTTGCTAAAGTCCTCTTTAATCTCTCTCTTCAGGATTTTGTATTTTTCTTTGTACAAGTCTTTCACCTCTTTATTGAGGTTTATTTGAGAAAGAAATCAAGAAAACAACCCCTTTTACAATAGCAACAACAACAAAAAGAAAATAGTAATATGTTTTTTAATTCATCTGCTGACTTAGTATTGGTGACACTGTCTTAGGTTTAGGCATTATTTTTGTTTCTTTATCAAATCTGATATTTTTTCTCTTTATGTTATCATTTCATTTTATATCTTAATTTACTAAAAACACAATGAACTAGTATTAATTTCTAAAAATAATAGTGAAACTAGATATCATTATGTTAAGTAAAATGAGTCAGGCACACAAAAATAAGTATTGAATTGCTACCATAATATCAGGTTGGTGTTTCACAGTACCAGAGAATGGAATTATGGGTGAAAAGGGCAATAGAGAACATAAGCTTCCCGTAACCAAATGGGTCACAAAGTGAGTTGTCAATGAGGCGCCTTGACCAGGAATTCTTATACTGACTGAGTAAGAGAGCAGATGTTACTAAACAACCCAGTTGTTAAGGTCCTCTTCCCTTAAAATCCTCCACTCTTACTGCTTTTTGGGGTCATTTATCATGTTTTAACCACAGATAGTTCTAGAGAGCAGTCAGCTGCTAGTTGCTTAGGAAGTGGGAGTGCCAGCCAGGTACTTATCATCTTGCATTCCCGTGGGTTCTTCATGGTGAGGACTCTCGTCCATGGTGCCTATACTCTCACTTTCTCTCGTCACAGTGTGACCTCACGCACATGCGGTCTGAGAGTTGATCTGGCAGAAGCTGAGGGTAGAACGGTGGTTATCAGAAGCTGAAGATGGTAGGGGAGAGAGAGGACTGGGGAATGGAAATGGTGGCCAACTGTAGTTACATAGAAATGAATTCTTCTGTGCTACTGCACACTAGGGCTACTATAGGAAAGAAAAAAATTTATTACAAAGTTCAAGAAACTGGACAAAAAAGATTTTGACTCTTTTTATTATAAAGAAACGACATGATCAGTGCTTGAGAGACAGATATATTTAGTCTGATTAAAACATTACACAATGTATACACACATCAAACATAGTATGGTATACCTCATAAATATGCATCATTTCAAATATGCATAATTCATTTAAAAATAAGCTTAAATTTAAAAATGTTTAAAATATATACTTTCAACATGACTTGCAATTTGTTTCATCCTTCATCCTTGGATCTTAGAAACCAGTGAGTAAAATTTGGTAAGACATTAGATGTTTATAGTTCAGAATACTTCCTCTCCCAGAATGCATTGACTACAAAGGAGAGGTAGCAGACATACATTATTCACTCTTCAGTGCTCAAAGTTAAGCACTCTAACAGGACACCTATGATTAGCCTGATATGATGCACAGAGAAAGTCACAATATTGTTTCTCCGCTACTCTTTTAAAAGTACCTCATGTGTGCCTGGCAGTGAGGCCCTGTCTCAAAATAAAAGTTTAAGAAAAGATTGGGGTGTAGTTCTGTGGTACAGTGTTTGCCTAGCAGGCATGAGGCCCTGAGTTTGATCCCTAGACCTTAAAAAAATATATAAAAATAAAAACAATTGAAACAAAACCTAGAGAATGTAATCATGAAGAAATGAGAGAAGCCAAATTTAAAATTTCAGGGGCTCAGGGTGCAGTTCAATGGTTAGACCACTTTCCTATCAAGCACAAGGCCCTGAGTTCAATTCCTCAGCACTTCATAAACTGGGTGTGGTGACACACTTTTGCAAACTCAGCCCTTGAGAGGCTGAGGCAGAAGGATTGCCATATGCTGGAGGCCAACCTGGGCTCCAAAGTGAGACAGACCTTGTCTCAAAAATAAATAAATGAATAAATAAATAAAGTAAAATTTAGAGATACAGTATAATACAAGACTACTAGATGACTTTACTTTTCAAAAATATTAATATCATTAAAAAAAGAGGGCTTTAGACCAAAGGGGACAAAAGAAACTTAACTAATTGGAATGTGTGTTCCTGAATTAGATCTTAAACCAGAGAATTATTTTTGCAACTTTTCTGTAAGGTTGAACTAATTTTTGCATTAAACACTAAAAATACCCATTTCAAGGCTGATCACATTATATTATTTAATCAGCTCTTGGTAGGACTTGCAATGTGTGGATGTCCTCTTTGATTTTAGGACTTTGGATTGTGATACTCAGTGGAACTTTAACCATAAGACTCTGGCACACTTGGATTGAGAGAATCTGTGTGGGTTCCTTTCTTTCAGGCAATGAATTGGTAACTTTGGCCTGAGATCAATTTTGAAGTTATTCTTTAGGGTTAGGGTTTCCCAAGCTACAAAGGTGGTAATAACCTGAAACCAAAGTGCCCGTGAATTTTAGATCTGTGGTTACAAAGACTTTAAGGAGACTCTGCCCACTGATTGTCAAGTTCTGTTGTTATTTCCTGCCAGTCCGAAGGTTTCCATTTTATTTTCTTTTACTTTTTTGTCCTGTCATTCGGGGATGCTGCAGAGAAGACTTTGGCCTTGTTTCAGTGCAGCATCAGTTTTACGTCACAGTTCTGATTCTTTCCCACGCTTGCGTCTAAAGCTTCATCTGAAATTTGTCAAAAACACTTTCTGAATTTGATAACATCGTGTCACCCCGCCTCCTCAGCTCGCCCCCAGGGAAGGTTACCATAGAGTCTGTTTGCAACCTTACTGCTCTTTTGGGGAGTTTGTGCCCCACATCTGACTCTTAGAGAGTTCTCATAGTTTCTTGAGAACTCAGCTGTGCATTTATGTATTATATTTTTACCAACCATTCTAGGTATCTCTATAAGGAGTTTCTAAAGTAATAATTTACCATATTTTTCATAACTGCAGCTGTCACTAAGATAGTGGGATGAACACACGCATGAAGAACTTAAGAGATTCAGAGGACAGACTAAGAAGTATCAGTGCACACCTGTGGGGCTTGCAGAAGCATATAATAAAATAAAAAGTGAAGCACCGTTTAAAAAGTGTAGACTCGAGGAAAAGTACAAATTTTGGGAATGAATCAACACATACTATATTTATATATGTATACTTAGTGTGGAATAAACATGTTCCTTTTTGCTTAGCTTTATTGCACATTAGTTGTCAACCCTCCTTTGCGAGTTACTAAATGTCGTCAGTGAATCATGATGTACCATACGTCAGCTGCCCACTCAGCGTGTAGAGCTTAGAGTTATATAGACCTGATTGTGGAGATCTTAACCAATCTTTTCTTTGAAAAAAGTTGAAGCTGATACGGCCAAACGAGATTACTTGGGTGAAGACATCTCCATTCTTGAGAAATAGAATGGATTCCGCCCCC